>JAKLNL010000033.1:0-333855 GCA_022814505.1 Talaromyces liani
CTCACCTCGTAGGGCAGTTGGACCGCCCTTGCTCCCTATTCTATGCTATTGTGATACGGAATACAGCTAAACCAACAATATCAGAATGTCGCACATCCGCATGACAACCTATTTCCTTGAAATTCGCCTCCCTCTGACGACGGGACCGACAGTAACTATCTAAAAATTTGAAGCTAGGTACAAATATTCGGAGTAATAACGCAGTCTAATCCATCGGTTCAGAACTCAAACCACTTTTTCAAAGCAGACTTTGCTGCATCTATCTCCACTTTTTCACCATCATCTATCGTCCAAACCACAATACCATCAGGTCGAACGATTATAGCCCCGAGACCACGTGTGTCCTTTGCAATCAAATTCAAATAGTTGACTCTGGTGCCATACACCCGCTCCGTCCATTCTTTGAGCGTCACGTTACCTTGGAAATCGATAACCAGACCTCGTCCATCTGCCATTATATTACCCAGCCGTGAGCCATCATTAAACTCGAAATCCGGGACACTCTGTCCGACAAGGGGATGTCTGATTTTATCATCATTCTCGTGAACATCGTAGCATTGGGATAAACCCCAGAAGCGACCTAAGAGCATGTTCATCCCATCATTTGTGTCAATAAGATCGCTGACTAGGTTCCGAATCGCGATGCCAAAGGCCCCTGGTTTCAGCAGTGAGACTTGTGCACGTGTCCAATCAAGTCCCCATGCCGCGAGAGGATGACGCTCCGCTTCGTATGTATCCAGTAAAGCCAGATCGACATCCCTTTGGTTGTTGTTGTTCTCTTGACGTATGGTCGCAGCTAGCTTCCATCCCAGATTGAAGGCATCAGCCAGTCCCATATTCATACCTTGAGCTCCGAGTGGTGAGTGAATGTGCGCAGAATCGCCAGCAAGAAGAATACGGCCCTTGCGGTAAGTCGTTGCTTGCATACAGCGGTCGGTGTAGGACGATGCGAAGTATAACTTTTTGATGTTCAAGTCCGTCACGCCGGTTACTCGGTTGAGGACTTCTTGAAGATGTTCCACGGTGATGTTTTGTGTCCGGTCATATGCTCCACCATCAAAGTCAATCAGGTGTAAACCATTTCCCGATATCCGAATGTACATTCCAGTCTTTGTAGGGTTGAACCCCATTTTCAACTTTTCTGGATGATCAAGGTCGCATTGGACGCCATAAGCGGTGAATGTAGCTTCTGTCCCTTCAAAATCGAATCCTGCAGCTTTGCGGATCACACTTCGTGCACCGTCGCATCCCACAACCCACTTGCTGCGAAATACATCATTTGCTTCTCCAGTCTCTACGGATACAGTATTATCATCTTCCATTATAAGTTTCTGAACCTCATAACCCCTGAGTACTCTCACACCCAGAGTGTCAGCTCTCTTGTAGAGAATTGTCTCTACTTGCTGAATATTCGTTGCAGTCGGTATCAAACCCGGACCTGGAATACGATACTTCCAACGGTCTAGTTCAAGCTTGTTAGCATCGAGTCCTATTCCGGCGAAATGACCACCATACTGGTAGCCGGCTGTTTTTGGAAGAACTGAAGGCCGTTTGCTCAAATCGACAAATTCGCCTAGAAGGTCCCGTCGATAGAGAGCCTCAACAGACGTTGTGTTCATGCCCCGAAAACCCAAGGGTTCGTCTTTGAAGGGTGATTCAGGCTTGTTATCTCGCTCAAGGACTAGTACTGAAGTACCTGCTAGACCTAGTTCACAAGACAGGAAGAGTCCGACCGGTCCTGCGCCGACAATGATAACGTCGTAAAGTCTGTCCATTTGAAAACTTGGAACCCAGTACCTAATATTACTATTCGCCAGAATCACATTAATTGCATGTAAAAAACCGGTGTGCAGAGGTGAAATGCTCTATTAAAACCATAAACCTAACTATAGGTAACTAAAAAGTGATATAGAGTTGTCTTGATTTTATAGGCTCAGCATTGCATAAGT
Organism: Talaromyces liani; assembly: GCA_022814505.1. Lineage (NCBI taxonomy): Eukaryota > Fungi > Ascomycota > Eurotiomycetes > Eurotiales > Trichocomaceae > Talaromyces > Talaromyces liani. The sequence continues at coordinate 1,950 of JAKLNL010000033.1, forward strand.
CTCCAGCCAAATTCTGATTTTCAAGAATATCTATATCACTGGCCACACACTTTTCGGTGTCCGATGAGCTTACAAGGACGTGAAAGGAGTTGTCTTGATTCTTTAGGCTCGGCTTTGCATAAGTCTCCAGCCAAATTCTGTCACGGGCTAGCCCAATGTTGGAGTTCTCGAACTGCACATACGTTTGTTCTCGACAGAAAGGCATTTTTACAAGAGTTTTAATTAGCCCGAAGGAGTCATTATTAGTCCGAAAGGGGTGGAGCGCTCTGGCAAAGGATGGGGTACAGAAGAGCCTCCAAGGCCCTGTCAGAGTAGAGCTTTCTTTCCTTTCTCCTTCTCATCGATTTCTCTTTGTATATACAACTCCTGATAGCCTACACCAGCGGCTCTAGGCCGTCACAAATTCTCATTTCCAAAAATATCTATATCATTGGTTACACAACACTTCGATGTCCGTTTAGCTTACAAAGAAGTAAAATGAGTTGAGTGGTATTGTCTGTGTGATATGTAACCGTATAGCGACTGAGTTCAATTGCTTGCCAAAGTTCTACATAAAGTAACCGTAACTGAGGTTATCCAATGAAGCATTTTTTCACCAATGATCCCCGTTCTTTCAAGTTTATATAACTTACAGTTTCCCTTGATAAAAGCTTTTATTTCAGCAATGAATTCTTCGACTGAGTTTAGTTCCGGTGGTTTAAGCAGATACCAATCGGTCCCACCGCTTCGATATGAGACCATAATACGTCAGGCTGCCGAATATCGTATACGCATACAGATCAAATTCTAAATTACCTGAAGCAGTATCACCTCCTCGGTCTAATTTAACTTCTCAGCTTAGAAACAATATTTCCGATAGTTATCCTTCAAAGCTCTTTCTTTCCGTCAGTATTATTAAGCGTCGGGGAAACGCAGTTACTGATTCACAATATGAGACAAAATTTAAAACCAGCTCCTCCAGGTTTAGGGTATGCGTGCTATTTCCAAATGAGCAATATATAACTAGTAAGGTACCAGTGTGAAAAGGTAACAGAGTAGGAATTATTGGCTTCGGGTTACTTTTCCACCTCATGAAAGACCGAAGCTGACGGAGATGGATCACCCCTGATCGCCATCCGCTGCAGGGACCATCCCCACCATCATCCCTTTAGGCCAATAGGGGGACTTGCCTTGCTGCTGGATATGACTGTTCACTTGTCCCTAATGCATCTATACTAATTCTAGATTGGAAAGCAAACTATCCTGACCACTGTACGAATCTCACTAGTTGTTGTCTTACAGCAGATCTGAAGAAACACAAATCAAAAGCCGTATATAGCTCCTACTAGTTTTACAACTTCAGACATCGCGTACTTCGGAGTATCAACATGGAGTTACAGAAATTACGATAATTCTTGAATGACAAGAGATATAAGTTAGAGCTGCCTTCTGCTGTCTTGTTGAGTTGTACTTTGCTACTCAATCATTCCCAAACATCAATTGCCAAACGTCGAGATCTAACAACAGTAAAAACGACCGTCAAAATGAAGGTGTACGCCATACTTTTTATGCCTCTGCTTGCCATGTTCGCGCTAGCAGGACCGGTCATGGAGAACAGCAATCAAGTTGCCAATTATTTGGATAAACGTCAGGTATGTGAGGGAAAAAACAATATGGAAATTGTTATAGCTTGAGATAACGGAGCTGAGAGATATGATATGGGCAGGGTGTAAGTCATTTTTTCCTACTCAGGAGATGCGTTGAAGAATACAGCTGATAATATCATGATTTGGATAGCTTGTGAGCTATTTCTTTCTCCCGGGGAAATGTGTTGAAAGGATACAGAGCTAATAATAGTGTGGCGTGGATAGCTTGTAAGTTGTTTCTTTTCATTGAACAGGTGTATTAACAATCCCAGAGCTAATATTATCACAATTTGGACAGGATGTAAGTTATTCGTTCTGAAAAAAAAAAAAAAATGGATTGAAGGATACAGAGCTGATGCTAATATGACATGGATAGATTGTAAGTTGTTTCTTTTACTAAACAGATGTGTTGACAATTACAGAGCTAATAATATCACAATTTGGACAGGATGTAAGTTATTCTCTCTGAAAAATTGAGTTAAAGGATACAGAGCTGATGCTAATATGAAATGGATAGATTGTAAGTTACTTTTCCTACTAAACATATGTGTTTAGAGCTCGCAGTGGGTCAGGTTGGGTTGGGTTTATTGACTGGCTAAAACCCAGTGACCTAACCTGACCTTACCCATGGCGAACTCTTATGTGTGTTGAAGGATATAGAGCTGATAATGATGTAATATGGATAGCTGGTGAGCTATATTCTTCTACTGAAGAGTTTTGTTGAAGGATACAGCTGAGAATAACACTATGGATAGGGTGTAAGTTATTCCCTCCTGAAGAGATATATTGAAGGATATACAGCTAATAAAATCTTAATATGGATAGAATGTAAGTTATTTCTTTCTATAAAGAAATAAGTTGAAGGATCCATAGCTGATCACAGTATGATGTGGATAGCAAGTGAGTTATTTATTCTTCTGAATAAATGTGTTCAAGGATATAGGGCTGAGAATGATATGATGGGAATAGCGTGTAAGATATCACTCTCTACTAAAGAAGTGAGTTGGAAAATAGGCTGACAATGATGTCGGTAGGGTGTAAGTTATCTATTTCTACTACAGAGATGGATTGAAGGATACAGAGCTAAGAATGGTATGATATGGACAGGGTGTAAGTTATTCCCTCCTACTAATAAGAATCATTAAAGGATATGAAGCTAAACATATTATAATAAAATAGGATGTAAGTTATCTGCTTATACTACAGAGATGTATTGAAGGACACAGAGCTGAGAATGATACGATATGGACAGGGTGTAAGTTATTCCCTCCTATTGATAAGAATTATCGAAGGATAGAGCTAATAATATAATAGAATGTACGTTATTTCTCTCCCTGGTGAACAGATATGTTGAAGGATATAGAGCTGAGATTTATATGATATGGACAGGGTGTAAGTTATTTCCTCCTACTTATAAGAATCATTGAAGGATAGAGCTGATAATAAAATAGAATGTACGTTATCTCTCTCTGTGGAACAGCTATGTTGAAGGATACAGATCTGATAATATAATGTGGATAGGGTGTAAGTTATCCCCCCCTACTGAAGAGATGTATTAAAGGATATAGAGCTGATAATGTTATGATATAAATAGGGCGTAAGTTATTCTTCCCTATTGGAGAGATGTGTTGAAGGATATAAAGCTGATATTATTCTAATATGATTAGAATGTAGGTTACTTTTTTCTACTAATTCACTAAATAGATATGAGACAATAAAGCTGACATTGAAATGAATAGGGTGTAAGTTATCTTCTTCTTCTATAGAGCTGGGTTGAAGGATACAGAGCTGAGAATAATATGATATGGATAGGGTGTAAGTTATCCTCTTCTATTAATGAGAATTATTAAAGGATATAGAGCTGATAATATTATAAATAGGATGTAAGTTATCTCTCTCTACTAAACAGCTATGTTGAAGGATATAGAGCTGAGAATAATATGATATGGATAGGGTGTAAGTTTTTCCCTCTTATTAAAGAGATATATGGAGAATATAGAGCTAATGATAATATGGATAGGATGTAAGTTCTTCCATTCTGCTGAACAGATATTTTGAATGATATAGAGCTGAGAACGATATTTATCGATGTGGTTAGGATGTAAGTATTACCTGATAAAAAAAATGTGTTGAAGGATATAGAGCTAAAACTAATATGATTATATGGATAGGATGTAAGTTATTGCATCCTACTGAAGAGATGTATTGAATGATACATGGCTAACGATGCTATGATATGAATAGAAAGTGAGTTGTTACCTACTTAAGATAAAAAAGCAAAGATCGACCTGACTAATATAAATATATCATGCAGTAAATCACTCCCATGTAAGCCACATCGCGGCTGTCAAAAGTGTGGGGACTGTGGGGACCGACGATTCTACTTCATGGAAGACCGCTCCACTTCCTGGAAGAAGCTTCACATCTGATTCTGTAACATGCCATAGGGTTATCATCTTGCCTTGGTATGGGTTTTTCCTATTGAGAGGTTTCCCTGTACTGTTATGTGAATACAGAGGCTTAATATCATATATAACCTATGTGCAATCTGTACCTGTATAAACTGTAATTGTGACGGTGCTCGTTCCTAAACCTAAGGGTAGCGAATCGACGAAAACCTAAACATGGAGAGAGGAAGGAAGAAAGAAGAAGAGTCTGCTAGCGAGCGCACAAAGACTCTTTTTATATGCGCGTCCAAATCCTCGTTGGAGCCCGATTAGGAAATCCTGAGGACACAGAAGGGCATATCCGCCAACATCATCTTCCTAGGGCTGCGTCTCGGCATCGGTGCGTTCTCATACCGTATGCTGCTTTATGGATCTTCGTACAGAATTAGAGGCATGCTCCGACAGGAATCATGTCCGAGAGCAAGCCCTGTGCAGTATAAGTACTAGGTTACTCCCTATATAGATAGTTCTTTTCTTCAGCTTTCTTTTTCCCTTGTTATTGCAACATCTTGTGGCAACGATGACAAGGACGATCTGAGTTTCTCAATTATACATCAGATTTCTAGCACTCTAAATGTATTTTTTGAAAGATCGCCTTCAATGCCCATCTGAATACTTGGCGGTACACCTACAGGCTACCGCGATCTTGGACTCTCAGGACTATTTAATCAATTCAGTCATTCTATATAGATGCAAACATCTACTGTCGTCATGCTTATTTTGTGTTGGATATCAACAACAACTAGTACAATTATATTGACAGCTTTTATAAAACGGTAGACAGTGCAAACTTCTAAGCCCCAGCGCGGACATTACAGAAGCTAATTGTCAATCTTTTCACATTGGGATTGTGATCATGAATGGTCATTGGTAATTCATAATGCCAAATACGAATACTAATCGCGGATTCACAACGCCTGGAGATTTCACGAAAGGTTCCTTCCCTTCCTCATATGCGAGACCTCATTTCATAGGGCTATAGTATGAGTCACGGCTTCTCTTGAAATACTAGTGCATCTTAGTCTCTGCCTTACAGACAATATCCCTCAGAGAATATTATGTATATTGAGGGTCTTCACGGCTCAGTCATTCACAACGTATAATGTGGGTGTGTGACCATGATCAATTTGCTCTTTATCTTTGTCCTCATATTCCAGCTGATATTTGCCAGCATCATGCTAGCAGGTAGAGGTCAGAATGTTGTCTATTGAAGAAACACCAAGCTATTCAAAACAAGAAAGGAACTAGAAAATGGCAAGAGGAATTAAAGGTTGAGGGCCTCCATCTCGGTACTGCTTGATCGCTCGCTGAGCGAGTTCGTGTGTTGCCACGTCTGAGGTTTTGGTAATCACTTGCGCGGATGTGTATATGTTGATGCTGTATATGTGGTATATAACTTAATTTATATAGGTAAGTAGGTATTAACTGGTCAATGTATGTTCCTGGGAATTGTACTCTAACCTAATGAGGTGTGAAGCTGTTAGCTTTAAAGCCTTTAATGTACTATGGATTAATGCCAGCAGATTGGGGTAATGTGACGCTTGCTCAATCCTCTATTGGAGTAGCCTATCGACGAGAAACTAAGTATACAAAATGGAAAGAATCTGTGTGTAAGCTCGCCACAACTAGTTGTAGGCGCGTACGGCCTCGTCGGTGCCTACTTAGGAAGTCATGATAACAGAGGAATATCCCGTTGCGGATATCAAGTAAGGCTCAGGGTTCGGCGAGGTCTCGAAAAGGTGCTCCAAAGCACCGAACTCATCTTGCAAAGCGTACAACCGTCTTATACTAATATAGATATACCTTATAATAAAATAAAACTATAGTAATCTGTCAAGTTCTTAGGTGAGACTTCTTTAATATATACTCTATAGTGTCTAAAACTTTAAGTCTTCTTAGTAGCTATTTTAAAAATATTATTAATGGTTAGTCTTGGAAATTTTATCGTTTTTTTACAGCTCTGTCGAGTGTCTCTACTACACCTCCCCATGTTCTCCTTTCCCGAGTGATGTGAGACTAAATTCGACCAAGATGGTACGCATACTCAACATCAAGATGACATATATGGACCCTTTGAAATGCCTGAATCTTTTCATTCATGGTTCAATTATCAACCGAGACAGATATGGAAACCTCATGGAGTTCAAACAGACCTTATAGTACTGTTTCAAGATCATACTGAGCCGCTTTTTACACAACACCCCAAGTGTAACGGAGCAAGAATATCAAGGTAAAACGTATGGCATAGAAATCTAACAAGATGTGAGCTGAAGAAAAGAACTAGCTAACATGGGGATCAGGCCTCTATTTATGCCTGCGCAGGCTTGCTCCAGGGCATGGTTCCTGACGGAGCAAGCCTCCAAATGCGTACAAAGATCTAACAACAAAACATAAATAAAGCAATAGACAAAGCTCTCCGTGAAGCTAGTGCCAGTACTGGCTCTATTGGATCAGAGTTACCCCCCGTCCAACCCAAAGTGCGGATTGGGTCAGCCAGTCTAGTTCCGCTCCACCTGCCATTTATCACCAGCACCACACGTCATCCACTCCCTCGAGCTTGACTCCGGGCTTTATTCTCTTTATTATTCTGGGATGTGACGTGACACAGATTCCAAAGGGTGAGGCCAAGCAAAGCTCCCATTCATGAATGGACATAGTGCCCATCATGTTAGATCCCAAAACAGCAGTGGCTCTCGCCAGCGCCATCGTGCAATTTGTCGACTTCAGCTCCAAAGTGCTAAAGAAGACCGTCGAAATATATAAGGACGAAGCGACCTCTGACAGCGCAAGAGCTGATCTAGACGCTGAGATCGTCACCCCGAACCTGGTGCTTGTGAAGCGGCAGCTTGGGCCCAGAGACCATGTTGAGGGACCACTAAGAGAGAATGAGGCTGCGTTGTTCGAATTGAGAGAGAGTTGTGAGAAGTTGGGAAATGAGTTGATTGACAACTTTAGGAGAATCCACGAAGCAGGTCAGGCAGGGCGCGGAAGGAAAATCAAAAAACGTGGCAAAGCTTGCGGAATGCCATCTTCCGTGTCTGGAACGACAAAAAGATCAACGAAATAAAAGGCAGACTTGAAAGTATGAGGACATAATTGAACTATCACATTAGCACAGAAGTGCGGTGAGTCCTGGCTTAAGGTTCGCAGGTTTACTTGTGATCATCGGCTGAACAGCCTGAACCATGGTGTCCAATGCCAATGTGAAGGACCTCCAGCTGCAGCTTGCCGAAAATCAAGAGAAAGTCACAGACCACATAACAGCCAGTCTGAAAAATCTATTCCACACGGTAACGTGGTATTGGATTGGAGCGTTCCTTATTCTCTCCGTTTTAATTTTCCTGCAGCTGTACATTTACAGTTCAGATAGGAACGCAGTCATTACGCAGGGGGGAGGAGGAACGACGTGAGAGAATCGTAAACTGACTTACTGGTCTGGACTTTCTCAGAAGCAAAAAGATATTCTGAATTCTAGGTCACCCGACACTGGAAATTGGTTCCTGAATTCTACAGAATTCCATGACTGGCTCGTTCAACCAGAGTCTGCATTGTGGCTGAGCGGCATCCGTGAGTATCCAACTGACAAATTCCAGTCATGGAGTGGTACACAAGCTGACGTGGTACATAGCTGGCTCTGGAAAGACCGTACTCACGTGAGCCACTGAGTAAAGAGTCCACTTTCACCTTGCTGATAATGTTTTAGGTCAGTTGTGACTGAACACCTTCAGGCAGACTATGAAACACCATTTTCCAATCTTTCCATGGCCTATGTGCATTGCGATTACAAAGCTACGGTTCAGCAAACTCCTGCAAATATTATTGCAAATTTCTTCAAACAATTAATCCAGAACCGTGCTCGAAAACCATTGTCCAAACAAGTGGAGGTATTATATAATGATCATATCAGAGACAAGGTCAAACCGTCGCTCAGCTCACTGTATCATACACTAAAATCGGAGATAAGTAGGTTCAGACAATTTTTCGTCATCGTTGACGTTCTGGACGAGTGTTTCGCCGACGACGGTTCTCGAGCGAAGTTGATTCGCATGATGGCCAAATTGATGCCGCAGGCAAAACTTTTGATTACTTCTCGAACCAATATCAATGTGTCCTATCACCTTCCAGGGGTCAGAAGTCTTGATGTGCTTGCAAGTGACGCGGATATTGGAAAATATGTTCAAAGACGTCTTTTAGACACCGACACTGGACTTGGCCGTATTACTCACGGCAATGGTGCTCTCCAAAGGAAATTGCCAACACGGTCATCAGGAAAGCCAACAGAATGTAGGGTATCCCAGTCACCTTTGAAGACGCCTTCCTGTGTGGAAACAACCCTTACATCTTGCCCAGTACTATATCTATAGATAAAGTGCCGAATTGTTATTTTGCTTCCGCATCCGGATGCTGAGATTGGTCTCAGGTTTTTGTTCGCCGTGTTCCATATCGATTTATTGGCCGAAAAGTCCGATGTGAGAGATGTTCGCCGAGCTCTGAAAGGCCTTCCGATCAGTTGATCGGACGCCTACAAAAGCACAATCGAGCGTATTCAAAGTCAGAAACGCGATGCCCGGCAATTGGCGAAGCGGGTGCTGTACTGGATGGTATACGCTGCCAGGCCTATTCTCGTTACAGAGCTTCAACACGCTCTGGCGGTCGAGCCATGGGAACTAAGTCTAGATAGAGAGGGAATAAAAAGCCCGGAATACCTCGTATATGTCTGTGCGGGGCTGGTAGCGATTGAAAGGGAAAGCGGGATCACCCGTATTTGCAAATTCTTGCCCAGAAACTGTTCCCGGAAGCGCAGAAAGCTATCGCTAGTGCTTGCCTCACGTATCTCTCCTATGACGATTATGGGGTATTCAACTGCTCTATCAAAGACGATATCGATGCTCTTCTGGCGCAGAAACCGTTCTACGAATATGCTGCTCGGTACTGGGGTGAGCACGCCAAAGGAGAACCTGAATGTAGCATTAAAGGGAAGATCTTGGAGTTTCTGGACTTGGACCACAATTCGTTCTGCTCAGTTCAAACAAAGATCAATTCAGGACTCACATGGACACATGCTTTCCCCCATCAGCTTTTACAGCCATTTCCTAAATCGTTTGTTGCCGCAGACTTTGGTTTGATTGAAACTTCCAGGGCTTTGGTAGAGACAGGAGTCGAGCTAGATGCTACGACTCATTACGAGTCCAGGCCTTACTCAGGCGACACCGCCTTATTAGCAACCTCACGCAACGGACACATACACGTTGCGCAACTCCTACTTGAGCGCGGGGCTAACCCTCACTCACAATCTCGGTAGGGATCATTCACCGTGAGTAGAAGCCGCACTGAATGGACACAAACAGAACTTGACAGTGGGGCAGACCCTTCAGAATGGCATAGGGTCCTTGGGAGCCCCATCGGCGCAGCATCCTTCAATGGCTATCAAGAAATTGTGCAGCTCCTGATTGACCACGGAGGCACTATCAACATCCGAGGCGATCCTGTACTAGACAACCTGCTGAAAGCAGCTGCCATCAACGGGCACGAAGAAATGGTGCAGATGTTGCTCAAAGCAGGAGCTGATATTGCCTACGGCAGGTACTTCTATGGCACTGGAATATTGAAAGATTCTGATGGTCTTCGGATACACCGGTTGATTGAAGATAGCATTAAGTCGCGAATCGAGAATCAGACGTCCGAAGGTACATTTGTAGTCTCTTCGGCCACTGCGGGGTAGCCCGCTTACTTATCGAAAATGGAGCAACAGTGGACGAATCGGGACCATTATGGGGTACAGCCCTCCAAGCAGCCTCTTTTGGCGGCCATTTGGGCGTAGCTAGGTTGTTGATAGAAAACGGAGCGAATGTTAATGCAGAAGGCGCAGTTCTCGGTATGGCTCTGCAGGCGGCCGCTATACATGGCGATGAACTTGTGATCCGGATATTGTTGGAAAACGAAGCTGACATCAAAGCCAAAAGTGGTGGATTGTTCGGGAGTGCTTTGCAGACAGCTTCCATCAGATGCCACACGCACATTGTTGGTTTGCCTTTGGATAAGTGCAGCCTTCGCGTATCGGTTATCCTATTATATTTGTAATTGGTCCTTTCACAGCCCATTCTGCGTTTCACAGGGGCTAAGAAATGGTGCTATTCTATTTACTCTCTAGTTAAACACCTCAGGAGTGCGCCCGCAACACCGCCACTCTGATTGGGCACTGATCTCTGTTCACTTGTGTGAGAATATATCAACCCCTTAAACCAGATCGCTTTTGCAGTTGACGGTAGCCGCGCGCTGCTGGGGCCACCCGGCTCGAGCCATGTCGGCTAGGTGGCCTCAGCTAGATACGTCGCCGACGGACGCAGATTTCTCAAGTGGGTAAGCATGTTGCAGAATACTTAAATACAAGATTGCTATATAAATAGTCATCTATTGTCTTTCCTGCTAGTCGTTCAATCCACGCAGACAGTATCACTTGTTTTGTTCTCTCTTCCCATTCAATCGTCGTGCTCGTTCGAGTCGTCGTAATGATTCCTTTCTACCTAATATAATCAAAACCTGCGGAATACCAGGACCAGAAGCACCATCAAGAAGAGTCCAACGTAGATAGTGATGAAGCTCTCTTTTAAAGGCTCCACTTGGTATAGAATTGTGGGATTGCTGGGTTTACTCCGGCCAATCCTAAGTTACAAAGAATCAAGAGGTACGGGAGTTCTAAGGACGATGAAAGAAGAATTGACTAGTAAGATTGTATGTATTCAGTTCTCTGTGGTGTCCTTTTTCCTGAGATCAAAAAGGGGGTTTTTATAGGCAATTTCGGTGGGCTGGTTTGCAGAGATAACATGAGGGGTGACATTGAGGGGCTATATTGTGCCCTGATAAGAAGATGACTTCTGATTGATGGGAATGTAGGTGGTCAAATATATGCCCTGAGTTGACTGGTTGTTATCCGACACCTAGTCATCTAACAAGACTCTGTAGTTATTGGCAAGATGTGTCTCAAAGGTCTAGTGACTTCGGGGAACGAGGCTTATTAGGACAGTAGCCACAGTTTGTACAGCCATAAGAACGGATCCCGAATCACCAAGACCAATATTTCGCATGATGTACGGAGGATTATTTTGACTTGTTATAAAAAAAGCCCGATTTCTTTCAAGAAATTGAATTGGTGTTGTAAAATGGCTGTCGTCGTATCGAAGATGACACGACGTCACGTGTCGAAACACTGTCCAATAACGTCCCTTAATCCCCCCACAGAAAAACTCAGTCACGTGCCATGAATTCTATTGTGGAGTCCGGCGATCTAAAGTAGCCAATAATCTCATTGATGCGGCGATATGCCCTGTTACCTGGAAATGGAACCTTTTATATCTTTTAAGAAAGGAAAATTCTACCATATAAAAAACAAACTAGCGATAGTACATGGCAGCAGATATACATCGCTGACTGCGTCTTAAAATGAAACCCATCCACGTCAATCTCCTCGATAGGCTCGTCCTCCATCATTACCAATATATCTTCTTCCAGAGCTTCAGTAACAATACAGTATCTGCTTCACGGTCAGAGTGGAATCCAAATCAGTTCCCGTTTCTGATTTCTTGTACTCCGGACGTATGACAAGTTGTCTGTCAGTCCAGAAATGGCCCAGATCTCCGTCCGCGGACCCAGAGAAGAATAAGGAGTCTTTGATCGACTCGTAGCAATGAATAATGTGTTTGCAGATAGAGAATCGACTAGTCAAGGTCAAAGACGTATCTTATAGCAAGAGGTTCAACCTGACTCCTTGTAATAATTAGCTTTCAGTCGATAAAGCAGATCTTTTGACATGGAGGTTTATTCCCGGCTCCAATCTACTCCATAAAATCATCCCATTGATCCATTAGCAAAGGGCGTTTCTTTTCGTGTCTTTGCTTCCCTTGTTTGTTGAACCAGAAGTCAAGGATAGGAAGGGAACGATGGCACGAAGAGCACCGGAATGCATTTTCTGGTTCTATCGGAAGTCGTATAGAAATTCTCTATGGAAGAAGGTGAAAATGAAGAAATTACTGGAAGAAATTCAGAAAATTGGATAAATGTTGCATGAGTTGATGTTTATTGAGAAGTTGGCAAAAGCGACTCGTAAAAAGTTCAGGACGCGTTTCACAAAAGTCATATGACCAAAAGGGGCACGTGACTGAGTTTTTCCCCGGGAGGATTAGGGAACAATCTGTCCAATAAGCGAGTCTTCGTAAGAAGGTCAAAGTCAGGGGGCTGGTAAAGAAGGGTAAAATGGAGGAGGGAAGGTTTAGCCGAATGCCACGTCAGCAATTCCAGCCAGGCGAGAAGTTCCTGGCCAGGCTAGAATTAAAGCGGCAATGGAAAGAATCGCGCAGGAAGCAAAAAAATAGGTTGAGTTATACATACAACAGCTGGGATTCGCTGGTGGTCACCCACCCAACTACTAACCAGCCGGCGTGTGGCTTAAGTACGGCTGAGCGGACGGGAAGCCCTGTTTTCCACACCCTATGGTCGTATGTGATATAAGGAAAAGAAAAAATGGTCTATATTCCCATATGCGCAGGACTGCTTTGATGTGGCCGTCTGTGAGAGGACAAAGAGCAGAAAACAAAGACGAGTTCTGTGTTTATTATGTTTATTTACCTCGGAGCACGAGTTCATTGATATAGACATATGCAAACAAAGCGGCGTTTGATATCATTGTTTCTTGCTCGAGTTCGTTCAAAGCGTTTCGCATCACATGATCAATGAAACCCTACCGCGGAGGAAGTTGACAATGACCACTGACTGTACTTTCCCAACAACATCGAGTTTCAAAGTTATACTGTCGGTTCATGAGCACTATCTTGCTCCGGGTCGTACATACGCACGTACGTACGTCAACCCGGTGGATATTGCCGTTGCAAACGCACGTGTGCTTATGCACGTACGTACGCGCTTTGAGCGCCTTGCAACGCACTGCGGATCTTTGTTGTATGTGATTCATACATTGTGACTAGCTTTATGTCTTTGTCGACTGTCTCACAATGTTAATAGGGCATTATATCTAGCATTGGGAAGGGGTTCTCCGTACGATCAGAAGAAGTAGGCAATCAGTGCCTATAAGTATGGGCAATGTTCCCCAACAGATGTTTTAGAAAACAGTTACCAATTTGGTTCTATTCAGTCATATTGATCAGCTCATCCTTGTAGGCTTGTTGGATTAGCCTTACAGCAATCTTAGCAACGGCTAAGACCCTGTAGAACCAACATATACCCTGACTTCTCAATGAGAGGAATTCGAAGGATTTATGATATTCGAGATACGAAATAGAAGATATGTGTGTATCAACCACATAGATGATTACCCTCTAACAGAACCTCGTTTTCGGTGCAGCAGTTTACTTTCAGGATCAAATGATTATCCGCGGAACGTCTGGTAATAAGTTTGCAATAAGACATTGTTCATATAATCGGATGATTCATAACCGACTCTGACATCAAGACATATCTAATACATATATGAGCAGAGGGAAGACCTCCTATTATGATGTTAGCATGATGTTCCCAATTACACTGTATCAAAACAGTGCTCTTTAAATTCACTTCGATGTTTGAGAAAGAGTATAGTAAAATGCGAACACTCTTTGGATAATTTATTGCTATGTATACAGCTAGGAAAGTGCACATCAGCCATCTAGAGAAACTATGCTGGGAATGACCTCTCAAGCTAGTATTGCCATACGAGTTTGTCAAGAACAGCGCAAGACTAGCAACTGATGAACCTACAATCAGTTGTCCAAACCCTCTCCCATTCTTTTACATATGTAGAATCCTTTCGAGGAACTTCCGCCGAAAGGGGGAAAGTAGAATACATGTAGTGATGTCCCCTAGATGGAGCCACTGGAAACCATACCCGGCAATGGGAATGAGAAAAGCCATCAGATTTAAGTATACCGGTCAGGAAGTCCTCTCTCGAACTTTGTGTTGTATACCAGATCTGATATATGCCTTCCCCAATCAGGTTATTAGGTATATGAATCCCTTTTTGGCTACTCCGAGCACATACGACCATAGGGTGTGGAAAACAGGGCTTCCCGTCCGCTCAGCCGTACTTAAGCCACACGCCGGCTGGTTAGTAGTTGGGTGGGTGACCACCAGCGAATCCCAGCTGTTGTATGTTTTCGTTTTTTGATATTCTCGGATTCTGAGAGAATTGCTATCTTTTTGCTCCCTGGGTGTTGGAATAGGATAGGCCAGTGTTTCCATCTGATTAGAAAGTAGGTATCTCCAGTTAATATGGACGTACATAACATCCCAGTCATGGAAGCAGCAGACCGAGATCAGTAACAACAAGTTGAATTAATCATTCCTTCATGTATTGACATTGATATCTATCTACCAACTAAATCTGATCCTCCTCATACCTTCATCAATTCATCGCACAACATCATTGCTCACCATGGTGCAACTTACACAAGCGACGCCGGGCAGCCTTTGAACTCAATGCCCGGCCAGATGCGATCCTCTTCGGTAGCAGCTTCTTCACCCTCATCGTGGCCGTTGCATCTATCAGAACAATGCTTTTCCGTCCCTTAAGCCTGGGTAGCTTTCTTTGGTCGTCATTTCTCGTCAGGTTCCTGGATTGCCTTCATCTGCCGCCCCTTGTGCGTCTTTAAGAGTCCATTAAGTCGAATCGACAGACCCTGTCACAATTTTGCACATAACTCAAACATAGAAATTGGAAAAGGACAAAGAAACTGGTAAATCGAAAAGATTAAAAATACTCTTCGACAAAAAGTACATAATAAGATCGAAGGAATAATACGCCGACTCCTCAAGGACAATCACAAGCACCACAAGGACAAAATAGAAGAGAAGAGGTGGTTGATGTGAAATAAAACTTTTAATCAAAGAAGAGAAGTCTGGATGCAAAGAGAGAAAGCAATCTAGTAAGCGCGAGTCAGGTTACGCAAGTACCAGTCGACAAGTCTTCGGCCAGCCTTGGCCTCGCTGATGTGGATGAGATCGCCTTCAATGGCGTAGTCCAAGTCACTAGCAGTGATGGTTTCGCCCTCCAGCAGACCACCCTCAACCCAGCGGATTTGACGGCTGCGCTGCTTGTTCACGAGGAGCCAAGAGCGCAACTTCTCGGGCTCGACGTCCAAGAAGCCGGCGAGTTTGCTCAAGTCCATGGTTGTGTAGAGCTTCAAGTACGACTTGACAGTGGGGTTGAAGAGGGTGTTCTTGACCTCATCCATGAAGATGGCGGTGTGGTGGTCGACCGGGTCGATGTTGACGGATGGGTTGTCAAAGTCGGGGGGAGTAGGGCTGATGAACTTGGGGCATGCAGAGCGGAAGAGCTCCTCAAACAGAGGCAGAGCCTCGGGTCCACCGCGTTGGAGGCGGTGGAATTGCTCACCGTACTTCTCACGGAGGGCGGTGTGAATGGTGTCGTCAAGACGAGTGGGGTGGAAAGCGACGCAGATAGCGATCAGAGCGTACATCTGGTCGTTCTTCTTGGTGATGGCATCGTACTGGTTGCTGCCCTTTTGGAAGTTCTTTGTTCGGGACACATAGACGAGGATGTGGCTGAACATGCGGATGGCGTCGGCGTAGCGGCGCATCATCATGTAGGAGAAACCCACATAGTAGTAGGTTGTGAAGTGAGCAGCCATGACACGGGCGAACATGGCCTTCTTGTTCATCTCAATATCGTCGAGAGTCTTGAGGGCAAGGCTGAAGTCACCGAGCAAGCAGTGAACGCGCAACAGTCCAATGATGGAGAAGTATCCAAGCATTTTGTACAATGGACGCGAGCCATATTCTCCGGCAACAGCCAAAGGGTCTTCTCCGCGCTTGATGGCAGCGAGTTGTTCGTTGATTTGTGATCTCTGAATCAAAGAGTATAGCACGTTCAAGACTGAGTAGCAGCCCCAGGTGTTGGGGTTCTCCCGGAGGAGTTGAGCCTCCTCCTCGTTAGATCCGGTGCGAGCCACACGGTTGCGGTAGCGGCAGAAAGACTCGAACTGGTAGATGAACTCATCGATGACATCCCAAGCCCAGTAGTACTATGCAAAAAAGCGCAAGAATTAGTAAGTTTACTCGGACGATGGGAACACTGGATAGCCATATTTATCTCTCACATACCGAAGGAACTTCCAAATCAACAGGGCCCTCCGAGTTGAGAATGTAATGGAACAGGCTGCAGTAGTTGTCGTAGCTGGCAAATTTTGTCTCCAAAGTAGCCTGGTACTCGAGCGGGGTCGCGGCCGCGGCAAGTTGTGCTTGAAGGTCCTGGGTGTGAGACGCACCGCCGAGTGAAGTGGTACGGTCGAGGTCGCTCATTCCATCGTCAAAGTGAACTTGCTCGCGGTAGTCGTTGACCAAGGCCTCCTCCTCAACGTCGGACTCATCACCCAGAGCAGGGCGCGCATTGGAGCGCTCGTCGTACGACATTGTGTGGATGGGTACTGGGATTGGCGATCGCTGTGAAAATAGAGTGTCGACGCTCGAAATCGAACGGCGCGGGTGAAAAGGAATATCGGGTTATGGCGATCGTTGCCGGTCGTTCGTAATCGTCCTGGTTGGATCTGAGGTCGGAGCCACATTCAAATTGAATTTTGAGGGTTTTCAAAATGTTCGCTTGAGAGCGCCAAGTCCTTGTGCTTATCTTATCGCCGCTGCTTAGTCATCTATGCATGCATATTTCCCCTCTTGAGTCTCTCGACTTCGCACCTGATATATTCCTGCTTGAACGAGTCTGAGGTCAAAATAGACTGCTTGCTATTTAGTGTCTATTTCAGCTATTACAAAAACAGATCCAACAATCCTTCGCAACGTTACATCGTCCGCAGTCCCTCAGCTCAAAATCCATGACTTCGGGAGTATACAATTCAGTGTTGCAATCCGTGGCGTGTCGTGTCCCCAGACTCTATTTTTAGAGGAGGCATGTGCATTGTAGGATTTGCTATGCCCGCGAACTGGTATGATGAGGATGTCCGGCCCGGCCTTGGTCAACAGTAGCCACCGGTCTGGTTACGCCAACAGGCCGCTGGGTAGAGGATTGAGACGCATCCTTTCAGAAGTCTGTCATGTATTGCTCAAAGAACCCGCCAATTTGTCATACCCGGGTGAGTCGCACAAATTTTCCAGATTCATGCGCGAATGCTGTGAGTGGGGACTTAGAGGCCGCTGGTCCGTTGCAAGCCTAGTTCCTGACCTGATCATTAAGGGAGATGACGGACTCCTTGAGTGCATTGCTCCGTGTCTCATCTCGAGTATACTCGTTGAAACCATGTCAGCAATGTCATCCAAGGGGACATTTGCGCGAACCGCCGTCACAAACCGCTCAAAGAACCTTTCGTCTTGAGCTCTGATTATCTCTAGGATTGAAAAGTATAGCTCCCTATACCCTTCAAGCTCCGAGACAGTTCGTTTCATAGCGATTTTGCGTCTCATATCCGCCGCCTCATCGAAAGTGCATTCGGATCCGGCTCGCCTACATGCATTGCAGGGTGAAGGTCGTCCACTGCACTATTGACAAAGAGGGATGTTAGTGGTGATGATTTCTAAATGAATATAGTATCCAGTATTGTGAGATGCTGTGGCTTCTTGCACCTATCGATGGACAGTGTATCCATACCCACTTCATGGTGTCAAAAGCTGAAGCCTACCTTTCTCTTAGCATGCTTGCATGCCGAGCATGCCGTCGAAGTCTTCTTAGTCTGTCGCGCAGATTCCGACGGGACGAATACATCAGCTGCGTCGTGATTATCAAATTCACCCTTTGGAAGTATTTGTCGAGGAAACGTCGACATTGCGCACGATTTTATGCATGGAGGGACAACAAAAGCCTGAAATAGACTCTCATCTGTGTATCTGACAGAAATGAATATCAGGGATGTGAAAAGAGGGCGGGAATCCCATTTTACGAAGGGCTTCCTCTTTTGCAAGCATACTTTGATACCGGTACGGCTTAGGTGCATGGCCAACTGTGTATGGTGCAAGACATGAACTGTTCCAAGGTTATGGGCGAATAGCCACTATGGAAAGGGATCAGTATGTGGGGCTTTAACTGTCTAGGTGCTTTACTATGTAAGTCCTCATTCATTCACCGACCGTATCAATCGATGTCGGATATGATAACAAGTTTATGTCAGCTCGGGTCATCATTTATCATCATCAGAGAGATGCTCCCTACGTTTAAGTCGACTCACTGTCTATAAAAGACTTACAGAACACACAATATCAGCGCCAAGTGAAGACAATATCACAAAATTCGCCATTCTATGCGTCAGGTTGGCGTAGTCCAGTGGATGAGGCGATCGCTGAACACTCCATGAGAACTGTCTGGATTTAATAGCCCCCGAAATATCCTCTCGAGGATGACAAGTCATACCGACATAGCTACCTCCGTTTCAGAGCTGGCTCACTCATCCAACTTCTCCAATGAATTGGCGATGCGGCCTTTTAATTCTTGCAGATCCTGCTCGAGCCCTTGGTTTAGTGTGCTTTGCGTAGTCACTTCCTGCCAATCACGTTCCATGACGCGATGAAGAGTGACCGGACAATTTAGTAGAGCTGCCTCTTTGGATAATGTGGAGATACTTCACTGCTCAGGTACATACACGAGGACGTATCAGGTTGACATATACCCGGGTTGGTCAGGATTTCTGCATGCGTTAACATGACCTTGCTACTGATCATCTGACAACTTTTATATACATACTCTTTACCGACCAGTATATCTTGGATAGAATGGGACCAGATCACTCGCCACAGGAGCAAGAATGTAAGATAAGTAACCGATTTTTCACCCATTATGTTCCAACACTTTTCTACAGAGTGCAAGAATGAAGACGGCGATGCATTTATGCTTGGATTTGGCATATTACCTGTCATGTAAATGATCTTCCTAGCAGGTTTTATGTAGTTATTTGATCGTCTTGTACCAGGCAAACTCATTCGTGCGTGACGTCAAGCGTGCGTGCCAGCTAAATAAGGGCCAGCTTATGCTGAATAAAGCATTCTCAAGTCAATCTGGGGGCTTTGACAGTTAGGCATATCTGGAGCACTCCAGCGCGACAAAATGCACTCATAATAGGAGTTTTCAAGCTCTGATACGGGTTTAAGGTCAATATGTCGGAGTCAACTTTTATATAGATCTCACAAACAGCTGCTCTGATTGGTCAGATTGGACATGGCTGGCATTTCGGCCAGTCTTTTGTGGGGTAGTCATGTGATCTGTGGCATGCAAGGAACATTGTATTTCCGATCACCGACTGAAGTGTATTAGCAGGCGGTGTATAGCAGCAGAATAGCATGAATTGGCACTTGCCCTTTATTGACTGACGGCCGAAGTCTGGCACGCAAACGACGACTAGACAAGCTCACCTTTCTTGTTCATCTCGGCACTTCAACCAACTAGCAGAGGATAGATACTCGCCGTGTGGGTTGCTCTTTAATTTCCTCGTTAGTCGACACTTCTGTCAGGTCGCTAGCGATTCGATAGTCGACTTGCGACCTCGCGACAAAATGTCCAAGGCAAAGGAAACCCGCCCTGCTGAGGGCTTCCACCAGGAATACATCGCGTCGCTTCGATATCGAAATGATCTCCCGCCACCAGAGATGCCTCCAAAGTTCTTGGACATTCCCCATGAAGGACTGCAGCGATTCTTAGCTCCAGGCTATGCTTCGAATATGGCCAGACGAGAGGAGCCAGGCATTGATGTCGATGCTGAGGGGGGCATGCCAATTGATCTAGTCGGAATACCAGGTCTTCACCTGGGCGATGAGAGTGGTATGTTTCTAACTACTTCGTACGACTTTTGCAATGTTTTAACATCTGTTTAGCCATTCTGATGCCAGAAAACCCACCACCACCCGATCCTCGAGACCTACCATTCTTAGTCTCACTCGATCATCTCAAGAACCCAGCCGTGAAGAACGTCAACGTCAGTTTCCTTCGTCGTACTCAATACATTGCCGTGGAACAACGAGGCCCTGGCGGCTTCAAGCCCGCGGCTGGAAGAGTCAAACCACGTGCTTCTGAAAAGACTAAGCTAGCCAACGACGATCCCGTGTATATCAAGAAATACCTGATGAAGGGATTTGATATTGCTTATCCGCAAAGCAAACATACTGGGGAGGATACTGCTGAGCGGATCAAGGGACATACACCACAGAAGCCGGAGATAGATGCCTGGGCACACCCTGTGCATCCAGATAACCCGAAACTCAAGCCCGTTGGATTCTTTCCAGTTCTACCGGACTTGCAGGGATACCCAGATCCAGGTGGCTTTGTTCAGTTCAAATTCGATAAACCTCCGTTGCTTCCAGCTGCAGGAAAACGCGACGATAGGATCGATGTCGGTCTGCTGTATCCGTCCGCGCCACCCGAGCATGTTCTTGAAGAACACAGCGCAAAGACTCAATTGCACAAGAATAATCCTACACTTTACAAGGATCCAGGACCAATTCCATGGGACTACGACTTGTTTGTTCCGGAGAAGAAGGGTTCCGCCAACAAGATTAAGAAAAACCTCGACCTTCTCAATAGCAACAGGGATGATGAGGACTTGTACACGCACGATGATGGAGAGAGCAAATTCCACCGTTACGACAGACTACGAACATATTCTACAAAGGCTCAACAGCTGAACTCGGATCAGAAACAGCGCGACATTGCTTTGACACTATTCGACCCTGATAAGTCCTCGTCAAGCCAATCTGATGGCGGCATCAAAGCTGCTTATTATTACCCGATCCTCGGCAAGATGCGACTTGCGCCTGAACGAGCTCGCAAAATCGCCAAGGCGGGACTGGCTCGTAGTCATGGTGAATTATCTGGCCGAGAAGACCAAGCCGATCAAATTCACGTTACTGTCCGGGATCCCGATGAAGCGGAAATTTACAAGCGAAGTCTGCATCGGGGCAATGTGGATCCTGAATTTAAGAAGAACCTCCCCCCTCCTCCTGCACAGTTGGAAGAGGAGGAGGAGAACGAAGTTGGAAACACACAAGTCAGCGCAGATGCCGACGCCGATGCGGAAGCTGATGAAGATCTCGCAGATAGACCTAGGCGAGAAGATCATTCGGATGAAGAATCAGATTGATCTTCCAATCTCCATCACAATCACATAGAAAGAACTCTTTTGTAATAAAGCATGCGACGGCGTTTCGTCCTGGAATTTGTCTTTCTCTTTCACTTCATGCAATCTTATTTTCAATCTCGAAAAGCTGATCATACATTATGAGGGACTTTGATACCCTTTCCTTTTGATATTCGCTGAATTCACTGTATTTCATCCAATTTACAGGGCAACTAGTCACTTTTCAACGAATCGAATCGAACAAACTTTAGACCCTTGATAAGTATAAACATCATATAATTTATGTAGTTACGTAAGTATAAAAAGGCTTTCATGACCATTCGCCAAGTCTGCACGCCCTATCTATGTAGGTACTGTCGACAAATCAAAATTTGTCAGAGAGGAGAGTATGTACAAAATAAATTCGTAGTTGAGCTGAAGTAAATCAACCCACTCCAAAGCGTTGTATAATCAAGGAAATCAAACAAGGGTCGTCAAATGCTTCATTCAGCTCGTGGATTCAATTTTATTTTTTGGCTCCTCCTTTTGGTCCCCTTCCTCCTCGCTTGACATCATTGACCTACTTGACTTTTCGAAGGCAATGATGCAAATTGCGCATCAGACTATTCCGAGAAATTGCTTTCCAAGTCAACGAAGCATCCATCTTCGCCTCCTCGCTACTTGCCCCAATCTTCTCAAATGCAACACATGCCTCATTTGATTCATCACTCGCACCGTCAATATCAGTACTGTTGCACCAATGATGATTGTTTGCGGCACATATGTCATTACAGTCTGTGTGTTGTTCTCAAACCGTCTAGTCGCTGACGGTTCTCGTACCGGGACGCCTCCAAAGAAAACCGAGAAGGAAAAGGTGGATGCTGACGAAGTCGAGTATGTGAATGTATACTGCTGACCGATACAAATAATACTGAAAACGCTTATGAGGATAAAAGGGACGAGGAGTCATAAAATCGTGCAGGAGGAGGTTGATATCGACCTGTTGATGGATTAGTCTAATATTTCTGTGAGGAGGATAGAACGTACCATCCACTCTCTTCAAGCATATCCGGCCACGTTGCTGCGATCTTGAGTCGTTCACGCACACTAGTCAATGGTATGATTTTATATGCTTCTTCATCCGGTATAGGTAGGACATTCGCAAACCAATACGGGAAAATGGCTGGGTCGGTAGGCGGTTGACCAAACACGCGATTGACTCTCTCACGGACTGCTGGTGCAGAGTTTGTGCGTTGCTTTTCGAGAAAGTCCATACAGATCTGCATCAGCTGTTGAGTCGATAGTGCGTTTAGTGGTCGGCTATTCGCCGGCTGATTATTTTGGCTTGCTGCTGCTGCTGCTAATTCGCGTGCTTCGAGGGTTTCCTCCTCTGCCAGACTGATATCATCCACTCGCTCCGTACGAGCACGATAGTATCCATCAAGGATTCCGTAACGGAGTACTTTGAACTTATGCGTCCCAACAGCAGTCAACATTATCCTTCCATCAGGCAAAAAGTCCCTCCATTCAATCCTAACAGCCGTTCCATATTGCATAAATGGCTCCGGCGGTCGATCCGGATGCGCTTGCGCTGCGAGATCGTGATAAAGGTTATGAATAACCATACCAAACTTACTATTTCCATAATCCAGTGCTCGCCGAATCATAAGCCGATACCGCGGCTCGAAAATATGCAAATATGTCGGCGTTGATGGGAA
The DNA here is from genome assembly GCA_022814505.1 of Talaromyces liani. NCBI lineage: Eukaryota > Fungi > Ascomycota > Eurotiomycetes > Eurotiales > Trichocomaceae > Talaromyces > Talaromyces liani. The sequence continues at coordinate 24,791 of JAKLNL010000033.1, forward strand.
CGCTAGCGTGCAGACGAATAGAGGTATTTCATCGTCATCGTACGTTCCATCTTCCTCGATTGCTTCCTTGCGAGTTTTGATTTCGTCGGGGAAGAAGGCATCTAACAAGCAACGTAAAACGGCGTGGACCGGATCCGGTCCTTCGCGGAAGGATATATACATCTTTTTCCGACAGAGGGGGCAGAGATTGGAGTTGTCTCTAATGCGATTTGCGCATTCGTAACAGAAACTGTGGCCGCAGGGGGATATGCAGGGATCAACTATTAGACCGTAGCATACTTGGCAGTCGAGTTCGTCTCTGATAGCTGTTTTGAGTTGCTCGTAGATGACTTCATCTAGTTTGTTGCTCGGGTCGTCGTTCAGCGATTCCTTTTCTGGGTCACTGATGGTGATGATTTCCTCGTAGGAGACATCTTGAACATCGTATGGTAAACCTCCCTCCCGAGCTAGCAGGTATGTACCCAAGTAGCGTCCAGCGCGTAGGGTAGCTTTACCCTCCTGCTCCGTCGGGTGTGTTGACATATCGGTACCCTCCGTTTCGCTTTCCACAACTACCTCAGCAGCTACAGGGGTCGTCTTCCATCGCATACACACATCAGCCCCAGCCCACTGCCGCTGCCCATCCTCGTAATCCTTCACCACCTTCTCAAAAACATCCAGGATTCTTCCCAAGACAACATCAACCCCACAATCATCCAGCGCATGTTCAGCCGAGACGCGCTCATTCCCGCATCCTTTATCCTTCCATGGACATACAAATCCTTCCTCCCTTCGCCCTTCACCACTGGCACTAATACTACCCTGCAAATACGAAATCCCCTCCCTTCTCTTCAATGGCGGAAGACAAGAACGACAAATCGTCTTTCCGCACGGAAGACGGAAGGGAATCCGAAGCGGCAGTGAACAAAGTGGGCATTGAAACAGATGAATCAGCGCATGCGGCTCAATCTGAGACTCTTTATTGCTGCCAGTACTATCATCTGTGGTGGGAGTAGTATTGTTCTGAGTATCTGACGAATTTATCGATTCATTTCCCTCGTCAGAATTGTTAGGCGACTGGGATGGATAGAGATCTCGCTCATTGTATGGAATCATCGACATCATTGGCGATGATACTGCCCCACTCCGAGGATGGAATGGTGGATGTACAGATGGAGCGGATTCGTATCATGTGTTTTGAGTGAATATGTTATGAAGGAATGACCGGATGTTGGCAATCATTTTTTATTGAGAGCCACAGAGTAGTTTGAATGTGCGCGCTCGCCGTTTATGTGGTCATGAGAGTTGGGATGATGGTGGTGTTGATGGGTCCGATAAGCGCCGCTGGCAACTGATGGATGGAGATCGAATCGACAATCTTATCTTATCTGATGGGTCAAGCATGTGATCTCTTTCTATTTTTTGTCTTATACAGACCTACTATATCGACCTCGAAAGATTATTACTGTAATACTTCGTGTCAATCATTCCATTCAATTCGTTATACTCGGATAAACCTTGCATGCAAGCCACATGCAAGCCTCATGCCAGAAAAGAGCAAAGCACATACGTATATCCTTTTACAAATGCGACAAACATGCGAACACTGAAGAAGACATGAACCCAAATGCTTCCCGGGTATACATATGTATATATATACAAGAAGAGAAAAAAAAAAGCGAAAAGAGGCTAGTTTTGACTAGTCAATTTTGTTTCATAGGTAGGTACTACGAATCAGACTCGGAATACGAGTCTTCGTCTTCTTCAAGCACCATACGCCTCATGACGCTTTTATCAAACAAATCCAACGCAAACCGGCGGGCAGGTAATCTGAAATGATGGCTTTCGAGGATGGTTAATGTCTTTTGGAAGAGTTCTACTTGGCGGAATTGTTCGGGGTGTTTGGCTTTGATACTATATTCGATCTGTTAGAGGTCTGATTACATGCATTCATTTTTCCGGAAGAAGAACATACCCGTGCAGGTCGTTGGCGGATCGCTTGGACAAGACGGTATTTCCCATGTCGACGATCAGTTTCAAGATACGTTGATTTATTGGATCGGTGTCGGTCGCTGCGGTTTTGAATATTTCTTGGGATAGGCGTTTGAGTTCCTGGTCGCGTTTGTGGGGGACAAATGAGAGCTAGACTTATGTTAGCATATTGAAACGAGATCATTAAGAGAGTACATACGTGGTATAGCTTCTCCAGACGTCGGGGAAGACAAAGTCCCAGCGAATCACCACGCTCATCAACAGCAGCATCCCATCCCGCCTCGTAGACCATTTCCAATCCATGCTGACTACGCGATATGAGGCCCAGAACAAAGAACGCGGTACCTCTCATCGTAATCACGTCGGCCTGTTCAGCAATATTGACAATATTCTGCACAATCTCAGTCTCCTCCAAGAACGGAGCTCCAAGTTCCATGGAGCCGACATTCCCTACAGCCCATAAACACCCTTTCACTTTCAAGAGGGCCTCGGGATCTTCTTCGCTAAGATCGAAATCTCGAATGGTGCTGGCAAATTCAAGGAAATGGCCGGATTGTTCAAGTAGTTTGCAGCCTTCAGATGTACGGGCTAGTTCACGGTAGAAGTGCGGTGGTACAACGCCAATATCTTGCATCTCGACAATGTCATCTGGCGCAAATGATGTCTGCCGTCGAGGGTGATCAACGTAAGCGCGTGAAAGTGAAGCTTCGACAAGTGCAACGTAGGCATCATTCCTTCCGAGGAACCAGTCGTCCATCTCTTGCGTGATATAGTCCAGCCCGTCCAAATAGTGGTAGCCGACAGAAGTAGAAAGGAATCGAAGAAGAAGCGGAGCTCCGATCTCTCCAAGATGATCGAGTGACGGTCGACATTTTACGACGTACTCCAGATACTCTCGCTGGTTGCAAGCTTCCTCTAGGATCTTCACTGCAATCTCACAAACGGAAATATCGGGGTCGTATAGTTGGGTTACAAGCATTCGGACAACCCAGACAACATTATTGACAGCTAGATGATGGCCGACGGCATATTTGCGCAGAAGCTTGGTTGCGAATAGACGAATGTCTTTGCTGCCTGCGGTGAGCGCTTTAGATAGGAGCACTCTAAGATGACTTTCCAAGGTGAAATCCATGTTTCCAAGAAGAGCTTGGATGAGATCAGCTCGATCTTTTAACTCGATTATATGATAGAACATGTTAGTCATATGCCATCGTTCCATCATCGATAGACCCTTTGTATCACTGCTTAAGACGCCGAGCAGGGCAAAGTAGCCACCACTCAAAGTACTTCCCATCTGTTCCTTAGAAAACAGAGGCGATGCTGAGGTGAGACCACTCATACGGTCAACCTGCGCAAGACATTCCGCAATCTGACGGAGTAATTTGTTTTCAGCGAGGTATTTGATCCCTTCTGGAGTTTGCATCAGAGTCCGCAATAGGGCACATCCTGTTCGGACATAACGCTGGTTCGGCTTTGTGTTGGGTATCATGCAGAACCTGTATTTGAATGGTCGATAGAACCCAATCAAGCGCTTCATGAATTTCGAGCCCTTGATGGCTTCTTCGAGTCTTTTTGGATTTGTTAATGGACCTTCGATAATGCGAAGGATCAAGTCCCATTTCCATTTGACATAGTTGACAGTATTCAAGACTTGTGTCTCAAGAATATGATTTCTAAATGAGGCTTCGTCCATTGCGGGGTTGAGTCTATTCTTGGCTGGTTCCCCAGATAAAAGTGAAGCAGAGATATCTTCGTCAACAACAGCATATCTTCCCGATGTGGTTGTAAGGGAACCAGACCGCGCCAAAATTCGATTGATGCTTTCAATCTGGTAGATAGTTGAGGTTGATATTTCATGATTCTCAACGTCGTACCTGACGGCTGCTGGCAGTAGAGACGGGAGAACTTGAAGACTGAAGCTGATGGACTGTGGTAGAGAGTGCTGAGCTAGTTTCAGCACTTCTGTAAGCAGTAGTGTGGCCTTTCGTTTTAAGGACTGGTTATTCTCCACTTCAATAAGGCCTGATAGAGCTTTGACAAGATCGGCCTCAAGCAAAGTCGCCAGAACCAATGCCGAGAAATGTGCGGTCAGGTCGAATCTGTTCTTATCGTTTTCTCGGTAGATACGCAACTGCTTGCTATCCGACTCAGATCGGAGATTCGTGACTCTGCCATATGTTGTTAGACGTCTGCCAGCAAGAAAAGACGAGGACCAGGAAGGCGGCTTTATTTGAAGTGCATCAAAGAGCAGCTCCAGTATGAGATCCCTGGCGTTAGGATCTGGGTAATTGAGCGATTCCAGTAACGAAGAAAGTGGTTTCGACTTGTCGCGTGCAAGTACAAGCAAACCGGGCCAGGTCTTTAGCATGGCCGAAATCGCCTTTGCCGAAGATTTTAGACGCCCTGAGCGTACAGTGTCCGAGAATGAGTCAGTGAATGGTGTAAGTACTGCTTCAAGTTCTTGACCGCCATGAAGATATTGTCGTCTGTGTGGAGTGTCCATAATGTGTAAAAAGCTTCCTATTAGACTTTCAGAAGCGCTAAATGTTCCCTCCGCTAGAGCATCGTGAAGCGGCCCAATTCCCCCGGCATGGGCGATCAAGCCTGGATCTTTGATCAAAATCTCAGCCAAGGTCATGATGGATATGTTTCGTAATCTATCCTCATGGTGTTCTGCGACTGATACGATGGTTCGAACCACTGCTCTTGAGATCTCGTGTACACCGTCCTTGACATCCAGAAAAGCCCTGACAAATTTGAGCGCCTGCTCTCTCTCAATACTCGCTTTGCTCTCCTTGACTAGAGATAAAGTGACTAGTTCATCTGTATGAAGACGGCGAATCGTTCTGATCGAAGCCCTGTCTGCTATAGCGTAACGGGTCAGGCGGTAACCAGCCGCTACTACTTCCCTGCTATCACTCAGAAGCATCATTTGTACTCGCTGTCCAAACACCGACCACTCGAGGTCGTATTTCAGCGTTGGGTGGCGTTTGAATAATTCTACCAGATTATTCGCCCTCTCAATATAATAATCCGGCGCCATCCCTTCTAATTCCAGGGCTTGTAATGTCTCTGCTAGAACATATGTCGGCGACTCTGTTTCTCCATCTGCCTCCTCCATGTCGTCGTCCGCAGAGTCTGTAGCACGGGAAGGAGATCGCATCGGACTTCCACGAAACAAGGCAGATAGCCGGCTGCGTTGTGGTGTTGAAGGGGTCTGTGAGCGCATCAATTCGTCCTCTAATTCCTGTCTGAGTTCTGCCAGTTTCCTATTTGACGAGCTCAGCTCCGACTCGACTCGAAGCCTTTGATCTCTGGTCTGTTTTGCGTTTTTGGTCAACAACGCTTCCAACATATTCTCCGTTCCAACTTTTATTTTCATCTCCTTCGCTATCCTATCTCGAATGGCAGCCTGGCGCTGTTCGGTCGTATCGGCGACGGGCTCGTCTTCCTCCATTGTATTCGCCAGTCGTGGAAACGGGGATACTGCATCCTGGCGTGGAGTCGCACTGCGGGCATTCTGCATACTCTTCAACTCCAAACTGAAACTCCCCGGCTGCGCTGATGGTGCAAGTGACGCTCCACCGCGAGTACTGATAGAGCTGCTCCCACCAGAGGCGGAGCGCCCAGTACGGGTTGACCGTGAAGCAGCATCGTTCCAGCTGGCAGCTGGTGCGGCAGCTCCTCCATCCTCATGACTTCTGGAGACTGGTCTGCTATCAGCGCCAAGTGCTCGAGACTGAGTTGGTGTCGCCGAGTTCCCGGTATTGTACGCAGACGCCATGGGTTCCCTCCATACGATGGCCGCAACGCGTATCACCTAGCAACGAGGGAGCGACAAGTCGAAGAGGGTCGCATCGATATTTCGTTCTTGTAGCGGACGGGTCTAAGGCGAGGGGTGTTTGAAAACGGCGGCGTGGTTGTGGGTGTGGACTGTAGCGAACATCTAGTGCTTTGGCTGTTTGGACTAGCACAAGCTGAATCTCGGGGAAATGACAAATCGATTAAACGCTAAGCATAAATACAAGTGGCTCCATTGCTCAAGATAGTAGCGAAAAGAGACAAAAGAAGAGTATCAATTCTCATAAAGACGAGTCTGCGATATCAAGCCAGGATGGGCAGCTGGCATTAATTGTTGTGGCATGTGAGGTCTGGAGAAGCGTGACTGCGGGATATCAACTTAGCCTCCAGACGTCCAGATCATCAGCCTCAGGCACTGACAATCAATAGTCTTGGCATTCCTTCCCTTGACTCTCCCCTTCTTCCACCTTTACTTTTGACAATCACAACTCCATCCGCTAATACAAGACATATAGACAAGTGACTACGACTGACAGTTAGTCTGGAGAGTTGTACATACCTATGTATCAGTCTCGAGTGGACTGTACCAAACTGCCCGTCGATTGGCCAGATCCACGACATGTCAAGATCAAGCTCCAGATAGAGCTCCCCTGTCACTTGCTAATGCAATTGCACATAGAATCGAATAAAGTGATGATCAAAGCGCCCAAGGCTGTACGGTTGGCGCAATTCCGAGACGAAAGACACGAGCGTTGGATTTATCTAGGAGGCGGGATACTCGAATATCACAAAGATCATACGATGCGATCTAACATATCTTCGCCTCTGACTTTAAGTGTCAAAGATCCCGGCCGACGCCGCGGAGCTAAGACAGCCATTGTCAGTTTCTTATGAACAATTCAAGCTATCGGATCTGTGGCACGAGAAATAAGAATAAGAAGCGGCGCCGGCCTAACCATTCGCGTCTGGCGGGTGTCGGAGCTGGCCGATTGGGTCGATTAGATAGATATCGCTTCATTGATTATTTAATATTTATACACCCATGTTGTCGTAGTTTCTTTTAATGTTCTCTGGAAACCACAGCAGATTCTCAAGAACCATATCCTGATTCTATATAGTTACCCTAAACTTAAGCAAAGGTCAGTTGAGGAATCCCTTATCTACGCCTATCGTCATATCTTGATACGGAAGCAATCGCAAGATAAGCTCCGCATTCAGGGCTTCCTTCAAGCTTCTACTCAATTGATTTTGACCATATAGCTAATATTTGACTTCCAGTCGCCTTCTATATCGAAATATACTCAGATCACTACTACGAAAAACTACACAAAATGTCTTCGAAGCTTGCTGCTGCCCGTTACGGCAAGGACAATGTCCGTGTCTACAAGGTCCACCGCGACGAAAAGACAGGCTTCCAGACCGTGGTCGAGATGACCGTCTGCTGTCTTCTCGAGGGCGACATTGACGTTTCGTATGATATTCCGAATTTACTATTACTTGTGAACCAAACTAACCTTCTGCAGCTACACCAAAGCCGACAACAGCGTCGTCGTCGCCACAGACTCCATCAAAAACACAATCTTCATCCTCGCCAAACAACACCCCGTCACAACACCCGAAGTTTTTGGGTCTATCATCGGATCTCACTTTATCGAGAAATACAGCCACATCCACGCCGCCCATGTCAATATCATCACCCACCGCTGGACCCGCATGACCATCGACGGCAAACCACACCCTCACTCCTTCCTGCGCGACGGCGCAGAAACCCGCAATGTCCAGGTTGACGTTACCGAGGGCAAAGGCATTCAAATCGCTTCTACAATCTCGGGTCTGCACGTCCTCAAATCCACCGGATCCCAATTCTGGGGATTCGTGCGCGACGAATACACTACTCTACCGGAAGTCTGGGACCGCATTCTCAGCACCGAGGTCGACGCAACATGGAACTGGAAACTATTCTCAAGCCTCGCTGATGTGCAGGCCGATTCTGCGCGATTCGACAATGCATGGAGCGCTGCACGAGAGATTACTCTGAGCACGTTCGCAAAGGAGAATAGTGCCAGTGTGCAGGCTACCATGTACAATATGGCGGATCAGATTTTGGCTGCTGTGCCGCAGGTTGAGACGGTGGAGTACTCGTTGCCTAACAAGCACTACTTTGAAGTCGGTACGTTTTTACTCACTCCCTTTTCCCATTCAGGATGATACAGTTCCTGACATGATTATCTACAGACTTGAAATGGCACAAGGGTATCAAGAACACAGGCAAGGACGCCGAAGTCTTTGCTCCCCAGTCCGGTCCCAATGGACTCATCAAGTGCACTGTAGCTCGCACTTCCAAGGCCAAGCTGTAAGCTGTGAGCTGATCCGGACATTATTTTCTTTACAAGCGCTTAGAATGGGTGTTTCGGGCGTTATCCTGGTACATAGTCAATGTATATATCATCAATCTATTTTGCTTTACTTTCATTAGAGAATGGTCTCGTGTAATGCTTCTGATATACAATGTATGGGAGCACCTGATTGAAAGACTAAAATACAAGTAGATGCCACGGCAGAGAACATAGAGAGGATTGAACGAAAAATGCCAAAGACTCCGTCCATGCGCTGTAGAATAACCCAGGAAAATAAAACAAGATTTTCAAGAAAGAGAAAGAGATATGGTGTACATGATTGGGTGAGATCAGAGTCATTGAGAAGCCGGAGCTGATTCTGTGGTCGTCTTGGCCTTTTCGAAAACTCTCTTGATCTCAGGCAGGTGATCCGGTCCTAGCACACTCGTACCGCCGATCTTGATGATGTTCTTTTTGTAGGGATGCTGGAGGCCTTCGAATGCTGTACGGTCAATTAGCAACAATTCGTCTTCACTGAGCAATTGTCCAACTCGACGCATTGCAAAGAAAGACTTACTCTTCAGTCTAGCCAATCTCTTATCCCTCAATCGATTCTTAGGCAACATCCCCCTAACAGCCCTCTTCAGAACCTCACCACCACCCCATTTCTCAAACATCTTATCCATAGTCATACTCTTCAAACTACCAGGCCGCGTCGTATGGGTGTAATACTTCTTTTGCAAACGCTTTTTACCGGTTGTGTGTAAATCGTGGCATCCCACAGCAACCACGTAGTCACCGCAGTCCGTGGACGGGTCATAGATGGGTTTGTGTTTGCCCATGAGGTGCATTGCGATTGCGGAGGCGATGCGGCCAAGGGAACGGCCGTCTGTGCCGACATCGATGTAGTGCCATGTTCGGGAGTAAGCAAGGCGTGTCTGTGTTGTGTTAGTTGTTGCGTTCAATTTCAATGGTTGAGCTGTCGGAAGAGTTTGTTTAGTACTGACTTTTCCTAGGGTCTGCGACATGGTGCCGGTGTCAGCTCTGAGAGCAATTGACGAGTATTATCTGGTTTCAAATGTACAAGACAATTGTCTCCCGGCGAGAACACCAGAGAAGTGGTGATATACGTAGTGATCGCTGTTCTAACTGTTGAGGTCTCTCCGTTGCTGCTCCGAACTTTTGGCTGGAAACATTTCTTGGCAGAAGTCACCTGACCTCATCCACCAAACAGGCTAGCGCATTTTCCGACGAAAAGAGAAAAGGAAACCCTAAAGCGTACTAGCGGCAACACTAAGCGAAAACCCGCACTGTGTGCGTTTGCCCGTCCATCTTCAATATCGAGAGACCGAGACCAGTTTGAACGAGATCAATCAACCCTCCCTCGACGACACACACTCTCCCTTTGACTCCGGCCAAAGCCATATTATTCACCCATCATGGCTTCTACGCAGAGTGTGCAATGCTTCGGCAAGAAGAAGACTGGTATGTGACAGCGAGGAGGAAGGTGGATTTTATGGGTGATAACTAACGGAATTTTTTATCGCATTATAGCTACCGCAGTCGCCCACACCAAGGTACGAATTGAACATTCCTCTAGCGACGATTGATTTGGACGGAAATTGCGAGAAGAAAAAACAAAGAAATCGTTGGAATTGGACTTGCGAAACACATACTAAGACCGCTTTTTTACAGCAAGGCAAGGGCCTCATCAAGGTCAACGGCCAGCCTCTTAACCTCGTCAAGCCCGAGCAGCTCCGCTTCAAGGTACGATCGCAGACATACATATATACCAAAGGGACAAAAAAGATGGATTGGTTCTAATGAGGGATAGGTCTACGAGCCCCTTTTGATCGTCGGCCTCGACAAGTTCGCCGGTGTCGATATCCGTGTCCGCGTCACCGGTGGTGGTCACGTCTCCCAGATCTACGCCATCCGCCAGGCCATCGCCAAGTCCATCGTCGCCTACTACCAGAAGTTCGTTGACGAGCACTCCAAGAACCAGCTCAAGCAGGCTTTCATCCAGTACGACCGCACACTCCTCGTTGCCGATTCCCGACGGGCCGAGCCCAAGAAATTCGGTGGTCCAGGTGCTCGCGCTCGTTACCAGAAATCTTACCGTTAAACGAAGAAATCCAACAGACTTTTGTTTTGTTGTTTTCTTTCTTCTTCGTTTATCGTGTGTGTTAATTTCTGCTTGGGAGGGGGGCGTCTGTCTTGTGTGTGCATGTGTGGAAAAAAATAAGCATATTCATTTGTCATGACAAAAGAGACTTTGTTAGCCACTTGGGTTGAGAGTGTGCTTTGAATCCTAGAGACGATTGATTTTCTCCGACTCTACGAGTATCAACAATATCCCCGGGTTACAGACTAGAGGAAGGATGGAATCGATCATATTTTTTTATTTGCGAAAAAGCGTCAAAGATTCACTGCCATGCTCACACGACGAAAAAAAGAGATGGAGAGAAATCCCGGGATATTTTTCTTTACGGCCCTTGTTTGTACGATTTCATCAGGCAGGGGTTAGTGTGGGCAACGAATATGTCAAGATTTCTATATCAAATGAAAAATGGCATTTATGATTTCAAAATCTCTCTCTTGCATTGGGTATCATATATTACATGGGTCTCTAAGTCTGGTACTGATCCATAGGTGTATCGACATCAGTCGCGTCTTCCTCCACAACAACACCTTCGGTCTCTCCCATATCGACAATGACAGGGGCATACTCGCCCGTCTCATCATCTTCATCAGCACCACTCATCTCCATTTCGACTTGTTCCCCATCTTCGAGCTGTAACATGCCTCGACGCATGATCAAATCCTTGCGTAGTTCCCATCTGTATTCCGTACGTACCCACTGCTCTAGCGCATTCATTTCTGACCGGACTGTATTCGCTCCTTGTAATTGATGTATCGTCTGCCGGAATCCTGTTAATAGCTTCCGTAGGAAATTCCCATCGTAGTCCCCGTCCATCTCGAAAAGACCGCCGTCAACATCCTCGCAATGACGTAGCTGTAATCGCAAGAGGTGAAGCACGTCCTTGAAGAACGCCTCGCGTTCTCTAATCGCAGCGCGACATGTCAATATCAACGATAGCAGTCGCTTCCACTGCTCAAGACACGAGTAATTCATGAGCGTCAAGATCATGAGGAAGCAGAACTGTAGTTCCCCCAGAATCTCTCCTTCACCCTTCTTCTCGTCATTGCCCGAAGGACTATATCTGCTTATCAAATCTCCCAAAGCCCACGATCTGTCCTGCGCTGCCTCTGTCCTCTCACGACCAATTGCGCCCTCTCGCCACGTCCGTTTCAGATCGATAGGGAGAAATTGTAGCTCTTTCTCTTTCTCCTTCTGGCCGCCTCCAAAGCATGATGTCCTAACGTCAGAAGCTATTTCCGCCGTAATCCCAGGAATATTATCCGCATCTCGCGCCGCCGTACTCGCTGAGTTAATACTCCAACTCAACCTATTATCATCATCGACAAACGGCGCCCCCAATATCCGCGACACGATTTCCGGAGTTAAACGGTTGGTTAATTGTATCCAGTCTTTGTGCACAGGCTGATTTGCAATCTCGTCTTCTTCAATCTCTGTATTTTCGGGAATTCCTTTGGTTTTATAGCTAAACAATGCACCCATTTGCCTTAATCCGCCGAGGTTGGCTTTCCAGCGCATAATCTCTAGGCGATGTTCGTCATTGTCGCCGCGCATGGGTACGAGTGTCTCTATATCTTGATTCCATTGCCATATTCGGATTTCGGGGCCGGGTGTAGCAGTATCGCTGTGTAGAATTATGTTCTTCGAGCCATCACTCGTTGAGTCATGGGGGAAATCACCGACGTAGAACCATGCGCCGCAGCGTATCGAGAAACTTTCCGTCGTACCTGTGTAGAGGAAATGCCAGCCAGGGGTCAAGTCGCTAATCCCATAGAAATGTTCGGTGGATGTGAAGCTGAGAAGATCGAGGCCGACGAGCGTTTTGGCGGGGAGGCGGGGTAGGAGGATGGTGGGTGTTGGTCGGATATTTGGCATTCTATAAAGTCTGAAGGTATGAGATGAGCTTTATGATCGGTTATCTGGGTGGACGGTATGGTATATTGTTTGTAAGAGAGCAGGAAGATGGTGAGAGGTGGTTGTGTCTTGAAGTTGGAGCTTTGATGTCACGTCACTGCTTCTTTTTTCTTAAGCTGACGGAAAGAAGTGGGGACATTTCGACGCCGCGGTATTCCATGCCTCTTGGATCTGTGAAATGAGTTAAGTAATCTTAAGCTGTTGACCATTTTTCTAATGAGTTGAGTTGATCAAATTGTTACGCTTTATTATTCCAGCTTCATAACCTATACATGTTCTTGGTGCTTTGAAAGGTGTGGTGACCCTCTCACTTAGGCGGGCTTCACAAGCATATTACCGAAATAGGAAACATTTGTCCTCAATCTAAGAATGTGATTTTTGTCTAAAGTGAATTAAACCTTCAGTCCATGTGCAATCCTCCCCATATTTATCAAACCCCAAATCTTCTTCACACTTTCCTGCTCCTCCATCTTCGCAGTCCACTCCGAATACTTGGGATAATCCTTCTCAACGCCCTCATTCTTGCCTACTTCCTTCAACAAGCCATGACCTACAGAAGCCCAGGTGGCAAATGATAAGTCTGCATAGGTACACTTGTCGTCCACAAGCCAGTCACCGGCCGCAGGGTTCCTGCGAAGACCGAGGTTAATGACGCCAATTACTCGCAGGATCTCGTTTACGTAGCGGTCACATTGCGGATTGGATCTTTTCGGGGTGGAAGCGGGCGAACCATGTGGCTTTACCGGAGTATGGGCCTTGGCCTGTATCACGTATATTAGAACTAGGCACGAGAAGAAAATGGAGGTATGGAAAGGTAGTCATACCCGAAATCTGAAAAGCGAGCCACTGTTGGTAGAGATACTTGTCGGGCGAATCCTTGTAGGAAATCTTGCCCTCCTTGTCGTACTGATCAACCAGATAGAGAATGATGGCGCCGGACTACAATAATTGTCACCATAGTCATCATTTGAGCATGGAAGTGCAATATCTGCAAACCTCCCAAAGTGTGATTCCTGTGTTAGGATCCTGAGCGTCCGCAGACGACCATTAGGGGTAACCTCCAAGTAGGATGGAGTATGCCCAAATTACTACGAATTTCAAGAAACTCGACGTTGAAAAACTTCGAGTCTCTGTCAAGCGAATCCAGAGAGATCTTCGGCTGATTCCGGGTTTGCTCCCGAGAGAGTATCATCCTGTCAAAGTGACTAAACCCACAGGCTGTGATATCCCCTCAGGTCTTCCGCCAAATCATAATGGCTACTACGAGGAATCATATACAGACAGTTTTCTATGTACGGAATGGAATGAATATAGAACACTGAGGCTGATTACCGGAGACTTCCTGATGAGAACAGGCAGGTTCTTGTACAGAGGCACAAGTCGGCCGAATGTAAGAGAGACTACAGCTCTGACTCGGAGGATGAAGAAGCTGTTAATGGGATTTGTGCTTCCGTGGCACACTATTATGACTCTTCGGACACGAATAGTACAAGACGAGAAGAAGCAGAGGCGGATAGCGCCCGGATGCATACTACCATAAAGCCATTGAATGCGCTAAATCTCATGTGGCCATTGCACTGTGCAATTTCGACAGAGTTCGATGCGACGGAAGCTCAACAAAGCTTGATGAAAGGGGTGTTAAATGTACATTGGTTGCAGCATGCGAATACACAATGCTGTGGCTCTAGCAGACGCATCTATCCAAGCGTTCCTATTCTGAGGGTTTGGCAGGCCTGACGTTACTTGGCTCAGGCATCATGAAAAGCGTGTAATAGTGTACGATATAAGTAGAGATCTTACATATCTACACAATTCTAAAATCACTAGACTCGTGATCAAGTACGCAAGTAGAAATCATCTTTCAAAAAGAGTATATTTTAAAGAAGATAAACTTCCATTTTTCGAGGGAGAATGTGAAGACCAGGCATGAAGCCGTTCTTCGCGTTTATTCCATCCACAATTGCTTGAGACCGCACACAGAACCTAGACCCTTTCAACAAATCCAACTATAAATCATATCCAGATAGCCGTATATGTAGTCTGGGAAAGAGAAAAGACAAGATCCCGCGCGCACATGACTGTAAGTAAACAATTGATTGTTTACAAACGACGACCACGACGACCACCCTTGCGACGAGTAGAGTCGGAGGGGGTAGGAGTAACGTCCTCAATACGGCCGATCTTCATGCCAGAACGAGCCAAGGCACGGAGAGCGGACTGAGCACCGGGACCGGGAGTCTTGGTACCGTTACCTATCAATATGTCAGAATCGAGATTTTTTTTTTTAAATACTGCTTTGCGAAGACATACCACCGGTAGCACGGATCTTGATGTGAAGAGCGTTGATGCCCAATTCCTTGCAGCGAACAGCAACGTCCTGGGCAGCAAGCATAGCAGCGTAGGGGGAGGACTCGTCACGGTCAGCCTTGACCTTCATACCACCGGTGACACGGCAGATGGTTTCGCGACCGCTGTTAACAATTAGCCTTGCCTTCACTTCGACGATATCTGAGAATTCGGCAGGACGTACGAAAGATCGGTAACGTGGACGAAGGTATCGTTGAAAGAGGCGAAGATACGAGCAACACCGAACACGAGCTTGCCTGTAGAACATTCGATGTTAGCGGGGATCACAATCTCTTCAGCACGATAAGACAAACGTACCATCTCCGGCGAGAGGGCCGAGAGAGACGTTCTCCTGAGCGGGAGCAGCTTTCTTAGTCTTAGGAGGCATTTTGATTGTCGTTGGGTGGACTGGCAATTGTCGTGGATGGAATATGGGGAGGAAGAGGAGAAGAGGAAAAAAAGGAAGGCATTCAAGATGCGCCGATAAAATCGATGGTGTGCCCTAAAATTGTATCCGCGGTGTCTGATTGGTTGGCCTGCCCGGATTGTGGGAAGCGAATGCCAAGACCTTTACATAAGCAGCAAGACGCAAGAGCGGGCCCTGCCGGAGCTTCTGTCGGGCCGAGAAAGATTTGTTAAAGTCGGATTTTGTTTTCTTCCTCTTCCTCATCACCACTAACAGAAACCATCACAAACTCATCAGACTATCTCTTCATGAGACCTTGGTTTTATTTTGAAGGGATATCTTTGTTGTTTTTCATATGTGAGATTCAATTGCAAGCTCAATTGGTTTCTCACAGTGCATGAAAATTTCAGTCTGCTACTGTGACTCACATTGAGTCTCGCTCTGATTGCTATATTGACAACATTCAATATGGTCCTCACAAAGGAAAATGCCTCCATTGGCATTATTGGAATGGGCGACATGGGCAAGATGTATGCCCAGCGACTCAGTCAAGCTGGTTGGAGGTAATGATTGTAACTCCCTCGCTCCATCTCTATCTCATGATAGTAGACTACTACACAAGGTAAGCTCACTTCTTTCATTCTTTGTTTCTTTTCTTCCCTCCTCGAATGATGACTTGAGTGCATTTGGCTCGAGTATGGCCTGACCTTCACTGCCTCACCATTCTGGTGTGGGCGTGGGACGGTCAGGACGTCAGTGATGTAAAAAACTCGCTACCTTAATTTTTCTTTGTCTGAAATGAGACTCCCACACATTTTACTTTTTACCGCCAACATTTTCTTAGCAGCATGCTAACTCATCTCTCAACCAGGCTCATATCATACTGTAGCCTACCTAACATCCATGCTGACACCATACCGTGATTCTCAAGGATAAACGCCTGTGACAGACCGGATAAGTACGAATCGCTGAAACAAGAATATGCATCAGACGTATGTTCCTCTCAAAGGACCGTCCATCGTTTTGTTTTGTATCCAAACAGTAAAACTTATCTATCAGTTTTCGTAGAAAGCTATCTCTATATTTCCGAATGGACACTTGGTCTCGCGCATCAGCGACTACATCATATACAGCGTAGAGGCCGCTTATATTGATAAAATAGTTGCTGAATATGGTCCCTGTACGTCGCTCAGCATCTCGTCTTTTTTAAGTCTTCAGCCTTTCTGACTGGATTGTTATACTAGCAACGAAAGTCGGTGCCATTGTTGGCGGCCAGACCTCGTGCAAGTCCCCCGAACTTGCTGCTTTCGATAAACATCTCCCTTCGGACGTAGAGATTATCTCATGTCACTCATTACACGGACCGAAAGTGAATACAAAGGGGCAACCATTGGTATGATGGCTCAGATCAAGTCAAACGTGCCCGGATATTAACACTTTCCGTGTGGTTAGGTCCTAATTCAACACCGAGCTTCCGACGAGAGCATGAGATTTATCGAGCGCGTCTTTGAATCCTTCGAATCTCAGTATGTCTACCTCAGTGGCGAGATGCATGACCGCATCACAGCTGATACCCAAGCCGTGACGCACGCCGCTTTCCTGAGCATGGGGACAGCGTGGTACTCCAACAACCAGTTCCCCTGGGAAATCGACCGTTGGGTAGGAGGAATCGAGAACGTCAAGATCAACATCACTCTCCGCATCTACGCGAACAAATGGCACGTCTATGCTGGTCTCGCTATTCTCAATCCTGCAGCTCAGAAACAGATCAGACAATACGCCAAATCCGTCACGGAACTTTACAAGTTGATGATTGAAGGCAAAAGGGAGGAATTGAAGAAAAGAGTCAAAGAGGCCGGTGCCGCAGTCTTCAAGTCGGATACTGAGGGACAAGATTTATTGCTGAGAGATGAGGTTCTCGATCGATTCTCGTTGTCGCATAAGGATTCGAGAGAGGAAGCGCCGCCGAACAATCATCTTAGTCTGTTGGCTATTGTGGATTGTTGGTCGAAGCTGGGCATTGTGCCGTATGATCATATGATTTGCTCTACTCCTGTGAGTTCCACCCCTGAACTTGATGGAGAAGATTATCCTGACTTGTTTAGCTCTTCCGTCTCTGGCTCGGTGTCACGGAATACCTCTTCCGTAATCCAAGTCTCCTCGACGAAGTCCTCGACATTGCCATCGACGACCAGACTTTCCGTTCCGATGATCTGGAGTTCACATTTGCTGCACGAGTAAGTGTCCCCTTTCCCGACCTTATTCAGGGAATACAGCTGACAGTATTGAAAAGGCATGGTCAGATTGCGTCTCATTCGGCGACTTTGAATCCTACCGAGACCGCTTTGAGCGTATCCAAAGCTACTTTGCGCCGAGATTCCCGGATGCAGTCAAACTGGGTAATGAGATGATGAAGACGATTCTGGAGAAGACGAGTGATCATGCTTGAGAATGCCCTAAAAGGCTGTAGTTTTTTTTTATGAAGGGTTAAGGTTATCGTATGGAAGCAATCAATGTATTGATTGATATGCAGCGTGAATGATATGAGTATGGATAAGTACGATTCAGTGACAATCGAGTTCAAATGCTCTCTCTTCCTCTTGATTGAAGAAGTCGATTATGACTTGATACTGGGATGCGCTAAAATCGGCATGCCGAAGTACGTATGTAGTTAGGGCTTGGAAGCAACTGCCCAAGATCAAAACAGGTGGAATGGACGACGCCGCAACCCTCTCAGCAGCAATCTCAGAAGCATCCATGATCGTCCCACTCCTCGGCCCAGCAAGAGTCCGCGACCATCCACCGTTTGGCACATGGTATTATACAGTCCTCAAACTTATCGTGGCGTCAAAACGCATCCTCGACCCGCCGCGGCAGCCAACAATCAGTAGGGGGATAGCTTCCACCTCGCGGCGTCAATCCTGACAAGGACAGCTAAAAATATTCTTCCTGAGTTGGGTACGAGTGCCAGAGCTGTTGAGATGGCCTTTCAATATGAGGCGAAGAGTGAGAGTGGACGGTTTAGACTGGGAAATTTGGCTGGTGCAGCGAATGAGGAGAGTTGGGGGAAGGAGAGAAAACTCAATATGTGGGTAGTGTCGGGGGTGAAAGGTGGCATGTCAAGACGAATAGGAGTTTGTTGGCGACATGGTTGTTGAGGGGGAACAGGATAGATGGATTCGGCAGTGGCCTGCTATTAGTAGTTATAGGATTGTTGTTCTGTCCGGATTAGGTAATATAATACCAAGTCCCCATTCTTTGCAGAGATCCAAATAAGATTGGTGGTTGCTGATTTGCATTTTGAAAGTACGGAGCGTACGTAGAGATTGTTCAATCTATCCTGGACAGTTTTGTGTCGAATAGGGGGATATTATTTGATCCTTTCTCCTCGTCCTAGGGCTAGATAGAACTAATTCATAGCTCTCAAGAGTCTCAGGATAAGCAAATTGCGAATACTAAGAATTCTGAGGTATATTGAACGCTATATGCATATAATATCCACAAATACATCAATGATTAGCCCGCTAGAGAAACATCAGAAATCCACTCATACATCGTCTCGATAAATCTCACATAACAGCACATATCGCCCAACATCAATATCAAAGATTATAAACAACATCATCTCCACGACTCTGAGCTCAATTCCACTGGAGCCTTCTCCCGACCTTGCGCTGACAATTCATGATACGGGGTTTTACTTTGTACATCACCCGCCGCAGCTTCCACATGATAATTCTGTTGCGATAACTCCGGTGTGGAATGTGTATCCGTAGATTTCTGTTTATTGGCAGCGTTATTTCGACGGCGGCGAATGAAGAAAAATATGATGCCGGCAAGAATTATTAGAGCGCCGAGCGCGGCGCCAATACCAATGCCCGCTTTTGCGCCTGTGGATAGGGATGATGTGGTTGTGGATGTGGGTGTGGATGTAGGAGTAGAGGTAGGGGTAGAGGTAGGAGTAGAGGTAGTTGAAGCTGGCGAGACCGATGTCGATAAAGTAGAAGACGCCGTTGTGGCAGCACTCGTCGTTCTCGGAGTAGATGTATCGGACGCCTGCCATCTAATCTCCATACCGTATGCGTTGAGATTCGCAAGACCGATGGCCGTCGATATTGATTCCGACGAAGTGAAGAGAAATGTGCTTGTCACCGATCCTTGATACGTGCAGAGTTCCGTTGAATACCATGGCCAGGCAGTTTTATCTGCTTGGCAACTATATGAACTATCATGCCCAACACCCGTCAACAAACATGCGATGGTCATCAACTTGGAGAAACGACGTACCTTGGACAACATGTTGCTCTCGTCTCTGTAACGGTGCCAATATTGACGATGGTCTCGCAAGCAATTGAGTAAGACGCGGGACATATACCGGGAGAGAAAAATGCGGAGGGTGTAGCAGCAAACTTAGGTGGGAAACAATCTGTGGCCGTCGGTATTGGTCCGAGTTGGCGATAATCCCATAAGAAACCGCTGGAGACGACGCTGTATAGGTAAAGATCTGTGAGGCAGGAAGCGGCTGGTGTGAAGGTTGTGGTGAGTGCTGGTATTGCAGATGTAGTAGATGTTGTCATTGTTGATGGTGATGCCATGATGCTGGTATGAATGTTGAGGTCACAGAATGGACTCGGAATCTAGAGGTTGGGGATTTTTGGTGTCATGTTGTCATGAGAGCAAGAGAAATTAGAAAAGTGCAAGTTCTAATCGCGAGCTGAGCGTGCTTGCTGTTAGTAGGCTACTAGCAGACTGCGTTTATCCATTTTCAGAACAACCCGGTTATCCCCAACGACTAACATTGGTCACCGTACCTCGAACCCCCCCCTTACTCGAACCCCCTAACAAGGATCATCGCTCGCCGCTAGAGACACACTACTTGTCTCAGCTGAGGCAATCATCTTTCATGCTTGCGTCGTTTCTGATGTGATGAGCAACCCGTTTGAGTTGCGTCCTCGGCAGAGAGCCAGCAATAATCATCCTATGAAAGGGTGTCTTTAACCGCTGCATTTCCCATGATATGAGAGTTTAAGATTTGGCGCGTTTCAACTTTCAAGACTCAAAATATCCGCGGCGTAGTGAAATAAATAACCTTGGCCCTGGCGGTTATCAAACGTTTATACCGTTCTGGGGAATTGGGCGGCTATGTAGACAACGTCGTTGGCTGTTAGGGTTAGTCAATGCGGGTCCGTATGCTCGAGTCCGAGGGCTATCAGACGAATTAAAAGCCTCGTAAGCATGTGCATTGATCAAGGGTTTCGCACATTCCCTCGATCGCTTTGTTTGAGATTGAGTAGTGCAGCTAGTGCTTCATCAGGTTCAAGCAGTTTCTGATGTACATACAAGTACGGCCAGGCACCACACAGACAACGAGGAACCCTAGGCTCTAACCCTACTTCGATCTGAAGATTTTCCTCGATGACATCTCAATGTTTCATCATGGCTGGTCAACTTGCCAATTCATGCATCGGCGACTATTCCAGCAGTGAGGTTGCACATTAACTTATTTCAAATATAAAGCTGTAGTTATATAATCAGTCTACGTGCTCACACAAATCATATTGACGGGCTGGCGTGTGCTGGGAATGGGATTGGCTAGTTTCTAAGCGGGAGCTAGACCAAAGAAGGAAAATTTGCTGACTGCAGAAAACCAATGAGCATCCGAGAAACTCGTTTCCCCTTCACTGTAGAAACTATCATCCTCCAAACATCTCCGGGCAAAGATAGAAAGTCTGGTGTTCTCCCGCCTCCCTCCGGCACGCTGCTTCAGGCTTACCCAAACATGCATTCCCTGGTCTCGCTCCAGTGGCCTCCGTTGCGCGGCAGCAAGCACCCTGACATACCTTTCTCTCACCGCGGTTGACGCTGCGGCAATGCTCAGGTAGTCCTCGACCCGCCTTCTCGCTTCTGCATCGTGCTTCGCATAGGCATCGATGCGGAAGTGTACGGTGCCTACGGGCTGCTGGCCCGACTTGCCTGCGAATGCAAACCAGGATACCAGTGGCTTCTTGCCGCTATGGCTGGTCGGACCAAAGTCGCTACCTGCCATGGCCGACAAAGAGCGCTGGATCTCGAAGGCGTCTGTGTCCGGGCAGATGCTGCTGTGCTTCCGCGCGACTTCTGACGCCAGTGATCGAGACATCGCGTCTATACCGCTGTGAGCAATATACACTTTAACACGCGCCTCGTCCTGGTTGGACGATAGGTCTAGGGAGAAGTAGATGACCGAGTCGGTGGGACTTATGATACTTTCCACTAAATGCCACCCGCTTTCCAGGCCCAGACGCTCAAATACCTCGCGTGTTGTAGAAATCGCGTTGTTTTTGCCGGCTGCGCGTGGGTCAAGGCAAATCTTCCATTGTAGTCCTTCTTTCGGTGACCATGCACAGCTGTGCCAGGCGGCCATCTTGATGCTTCCCTCCTCTGGCTGGGGCTGAGTTGGCATGAAAAAATCGCGGATCACGTCAAAGCGCTGGAGCGAAACCTTTGCCGGGTAGTTGCTGATGTCTTTGGTGAGACGAAGTGCGGCCTCGTGAGGTGTTGCCAGGTACCCTCGCTTGGCTGTGCCTTGGTTAAGAAGCGTAGCTCGGCCTCACCGGTGCTTTGGTCAATTGATACCGAGTGCCCAATGTGAGCCGTCGTTACTGGCGCTGGAAACCCATGCCGCCAAGTTGCATTGTTTAGGAACTCGATTTTGACCCCACCCTCTCGTTGCTAAAGAGAGCGCCTGCACCAATTGTTCCTTGGCTGCTGCATCCTGTCCCACGGCCAGGGACATATGGTTGAGCTGTTTGCTGGCCTCGCCGAAAAAGGTGCTCGTGATGGTTTGGTTCACCGGAACAGGTTTCAAGCCAGCCGAAAAATGTCGAAGCCTCATGTTCTTGCCCCTCATTATGGCGGCGTTGGGGACGGTATGCCTCCGATGGTATAGTTTTGATGGCTGCTACCGTGTAGTTGATGTGCTCGTCGGAGAAGGCATGATGTGGCACAGCAAACCGGACAAGGTTTGGGATCATGACGCGCTCTTTTGGTGTTTTCAGGTCATATGCCCAACCGAAAGGACCGGCCTCTGCAGCACGTATCTCATAGTCTTTGATAAGCTCCAGCGTGAAGCCGACTGATGCAAGGCCTTCGGGCTTCCTGTTACATCCGAAAAAGAAATCGTCCATGTCGAGGAAGACGGCGTGCCTTCCAGGGGGGGAAAGTACCGCGATACCATTTTCATGGAGCTTCTGGGCGAATGATTGGACCTGGGTGATGCGGTCACAAAGGTACGCTTGGTTGGTCACTTGGTATAGACCTACCGAAGCCGTCATCGAATCACGACCGCTCACTAAAGGTGAAAAAGTTAGTACTTGAATGTATAACCGTTGGGGGATATCGCCACCGTGGGGAAGGATAGATACGGGATGGTTTTGAGAGTTTCCAAAAATAAATACCCAATCATGGAGGTTTGCCCGCACTTTGAACGCCAGGTATAAGCTTCCGTACGAAAGGAGAACAAGGAGATCCGTGGATGGCAGTGTGGTGACAGCAAAAATACTTACCGCTGCAGCACTTCGGACTGTAATCTCTGGTTTGTATTTCAACGTGCAGGTGCGGAAGAAGCCGTAGGAATATGTTGCTCTCAGTTCAGTCCGAGACGCCTGTAGTGCGTCTGCGTACGTCTGCGTACCCCCGGAGATGGCTTTTAGGGCTAACGCGCCACGCGCCTTCGCTTTGGGGTGTACAAAGGATTCCCCCTTCCCCTTTCCCCCGCACCTAACATCGACCCATCTTCAATGATTCAAACCAAAAACATTGCGACACCATAATCACATTATCGTCATAGCTTTGGCAATGCTGTACGCAGCGGCGATCTTGCCATTTGCGCCTGGTCCGCCACGTTTGCCCACCACCAAGCACCGAAGTCACATCCATGGCTTCAATACCATGCCTGGAGCAAGACATACGGACCCGTCATTCATCTTGACATGGCAGGACAGCATGTGATTGTATTGACTGGTTCAAAAGCGGCCCATGATCTCCTGGCCAAGCAGGGCGCCGCCTTTTCGGATCGACCTCACTTTGTAAGTGCTGATCAGCCCCAATTACTGTTTATCATGACCTAATGGTTCGATTAGGTAGCCTTTGAACTAGCCTTGCAAGGAATGCACATGCTCCTCCGGCCCTACGATAAGCGCTTTAAGCTGCACCAGAGACTAGAGAGCCCAGTCCTGAGTGAGAGGGCAGCAAGAGCATACCTCCCCTTCCAGAATCTCGAGTCTAAGCAGCTGCTGTTCGATTTGCTGGAAACCGCTGACCGCTCCATTGACTGTCACGGTCATATGGAACGCATGACTGCCAGCATCATATACTCGTTATTCTACGGCCATCGTGTTCGCACAGCGGAAGATCCCATCCTTCTACAAGCCCACGCTGTCAACCACGAATTTGGCCAGCTAGCCCAGGTGGGGAAATACCTGGTCGACTCATTTCCTGTGCTGAATAAGCTGCCCAAATTCCTGGCACCGTGGAAGACCGAGGCGGCTTTGCACTGGCAGCAGCAATGCGCCTTGCATGTGGGTGACCTCGAGCGCGGCCTCGGAAGCAGCAGCTGGAACGTGGCCAAGCAGATGCAGAAGCCGTGGACATGCAGGGCATCATAATGCCAACCGAGGAGCTGGCTCTGGACATCGGCATCATGGCAGATGCTGCACTCGACGCTAGTACCGAAACCATGATGTGGTTTGTGGTCGCCTGTATCACCGAGGGCCACCGTGGCTGGCTGTCCAAGGTCCAGAAGGACCTGGATACTGTTGTGGGACATGAACGGCTGCCTGAATTTGAGGACCGGTCAGGCCTTCCCTACATCGAAGCCATCGTGGAGGAGCTGCTACGATGGAGACCCGCCGGCGCCGTGGGGGAGCCCCATTTCACCATGGTCGTGACTAGCTATGAGGGATTTCGCGTCCCGGCGAACTCAGTTGTCATACCGAACCACTGGTCAATCACGTGCGAGGAAGGTGTGTTTGGTTTGGCCGTGGAAGATTTCGTGCCAGAGCGCTGGCTTAACCTCAAGTCCTCGCAAGAAGTCCCAACTGTTGGATTCGGGTACGGGCGCCGCATCTGTCCCGGCCGCCATGTTGCGCGCAACAGCCTGTGGATAGCTATTACCCGCCTCTTATGGGCCTTCGATGTGAAGCCTGAGCTGATGGACACGGGTGAGCCCGTTGTCGTGGACACAAAGGGCACCGACGGACTGGTCACCAAGCCTCTGCCGTTCAAAGCCTGCTTTTCGCCACGGGGAGACTGGGTTAGGGATATTGTTACGAAAGAATGCAATACATGGGGAGTGGACCACAATCAGATTCTTAATCAGATTGCATCAGGTGTATTTAAATAGTCGACCCAGATACAAGAGCGGGAGTAGTGTGCACTGATTCGGTTGGCCTGAGCTTTCTGAGGTCAGGAATACATCTTATGAATGATACTGGAATGTAATTGCGATACCGATATGCAACTAACTCACTCTCTACTTATGTACAAGCTTATGATGGGACATACCAGGATGACACAGGAATCATCAGCGGATAGATTTCGAAACATTGTATGCTTAATCCTTCACCTAGTCGAGCGTCACCCATGTCCATCACTTCCTTCTCTTCTTGATATTAAAAGATAATGGATAGAGAGTCAGTTCACACCTCTCCAATACTCGCCTTAGTGTACTAGTTTCTTCTGATTCTGACATTGTAAAGATTGCCTGTGTTGGATAGAACATTCCAAAAATATATTCAGAAATCATCCATCCACCGTGGACCCGAATATTCATAGATCTAGAATCCATTCTTGACGCCCGAGTTTATACTTCAGTCTTTGGGCCGATCATCCTTTCACCTACAGCGATATCTTGGCGCTCTTTGTCAATCATACCCAAAGGCCACACAGAGGGCCATTGCAGCGATCTCCTGCAGGTTTTCTCTTTCTCACAAGAGAGCCAATACTCTCCTCTTATATCATCAGGTCGCTCCCGATCCGCCATTGGGTAGCAGGGGGTGTCTAAAACACCCAGATAGGAATAGACACATGAATCCATAACATGCTATTCTCATGTGGTCCTTTGAGCGATGTCTACGATAGGTAAAATACTAGTAGATCTCAAGTATAAGCTTACAAGGCTCATCCAATAGTTGAGGATCCTCAAATTTAATGAAGAAAGCGGTTGCAATTGCCAACAACACTTTCCCGTATTCCATGGATGCAGGTATTTTATAATACTCCTACGTATTTCTATTCATATTTCCCACCTTTCTCCAAATAGCCCAACTCGTTAGGAACAAAAAGGCTAAAATTATTAGCTCTTCGTGTTGTAGCGTTGCACCCTAACCCTAACCACCCGTTCTGAGGACGAATCATGTGTTTAGATAAGGGTAGGGCTTATCGACTCGGCCAGGGCCGTCAGGCACCGCCCATTCACGTAGTAAATAAGCACGATTTTACATCCACCGAAACGAATCGTCCAAGAGCCAGCCTATATTCGACGAATCGACATTCGACAATCCAAAGACAGGGAACGGCATGTTCCGAACTCCGGTACCCATCGTCGGCAGATTCCTACTGGCCATTATCTCCGACGCTCGGCGCAGCCAACCATACAGTTTGACCGTATTGCTTAATGGTAAAGAATCTCGATTCTTGAAGCCAAAGTTAATTTGGCAGTGGATATTGGGGTAGATTACTCAGCCGGATGACATCTAGACTCGTCGATGAAATTGGCCACTGGCCGTTAAGGAAATAAGCGTTGCCAATGGGCGCTGTGTTATTTACTATGTTTCTGAAGTAACTATGGCACCTGAGAGTCATGTATTGTAACTAAATTACAGCGTCTACGTACGGCACTTTAGAGTACGTGTCTGACTTCGAAACGGAGAACGGAGCATTCCGTATATTGCAGCGGTCCTTGGAGTGTGATTAGGGTTAGTGCTGCACCCTAACCCTAACGGCCTGATGGTCATTAAGTCATGTGCATCCTAATTAAGTAATTGTATTTGACACCTCAGGCTGCAGTGAGATCGTGGCGTGATTGGACAAATTCAAAGTTGCCCATTCAGGCAGGCAATATCCACGGCCAATCAGAAGTCAGGAAGCGGTCGAATTTCCTCTGGCAACAGCAACAAGCACGTAACATTTGTGGTTGTACAGAGTATTTTATC
This sequence comes from Talaromyces liani, assembly GCA_022814505.1. Taxonomy (NCBI): domain Eukaryota; kingdom Fungi; phylum Ascomycota; class Eurotiomycetes; order Eurotiales; family Trichocomaceae; genus Talaromyces; species Talaromyces liani. The sequence goes on from JAKLNL010000033.1 coordinate 50,918, forward strand.
CTTCATTTCATTTCACTTTGTTCCATTCAGACATTACCCCAATCAGGTAAAAATAGGCGTATGACAATACGTGCATACGGTATTCGATACACAACGGCGGCCAAGGCACCGGAAAGACCTGCCGGAATGGGCTCGGAACTGCGGCGGATCGAAGCTCTCCGTTTGTATTGCGTAGGTAACGATCAGGTATCACAGATTACAGAAGGTGTAAATGCGATGATTGGAATTACGGATGGAGTCATTGGTTTCTCCCCACACTTGTTGACTCTTGAGCAGTGTCCACAATGGCTTGGATGATGGGCTGGGAGATGTATAAGAAGGAGAGTCTCCCTCATTTCATGTCAATTGAAATTTGAGACTGTTTGGACCTTTGATCTTTTATTATTGCTTTGTACGAAGTGAGATATCGCCATCATGGGTAAAGAAGACGAGCCAAGTATGTCTGCCTTACCATCTCATCTTTATTTGAAGCTCAAGATACTAACAGTAACAGAGACCTACCGCTACAACGAAACTCCAACCTACACCACCTCCAATGGCTGCCCGGTTCGTACATCTAAACCCAGTACAAAAATTCCTAACCCTAACTTGATATGTAGGTATTCGATCCCGAATCCTCTCAGCGAATTGGCAAGAATGGCCCTCTTCTCTTGCAGGACTTTCACCTAATCGACCTCCTCGCCCACTTTGACCGTGAACGTATCCCCGAGCGTGTCGTACACGCCAAGGGTGCTGGTGCCTATGGTGAATTCGAGGTCACCGATGACATTAGCGATATCGTAAGCCGGCCCTCCAATTGACCCCAGAGCGATTCATGCTAAGTAACACAGACCACAATCGACATGCTCAAAGGCATCGGCAAAAAGACCAAACTCGTAACCCGATTTTCAACCGTCGGTGGTGAAAAGGGTTCTGCCGACAGTGCCCGTGATCCTCGTGGCTTCTCCGTCAAATTCTACACTGAGCAGGGAAACTGGGACTGGGTATTCAACAACACGCCCGTCTTCTTCCTTCGTGACCCTTCCAAATTCCCCGTTTTCATTCACACGCAAAAGAGGAATCCACAGACAAACCTCAAGGATGCGAACATGTTCTGGGATTATCTTTCCACACATCAGGAGTCTGCGCACCAAGTTATGCACTTGTTCAGTGACCGCGGCACTCCCTATTCCTACCGTCACATGAACGGATACTCAGGCCACACATTTAAATGGATCAAGCCCGACGGAACATTCAACTACGTCCAGATCCACTGCAAAACCGACCAGGGAAACAAGACCCTCACCAACGAAGAGGCCGGCGAGCTCGCCAACTCGAACCCGGACTGGCACACCCAGGATCTGTTCCAGGCCATTGAGCGAGGCGAAAACCCATCATGGACATGTTACGTGCAAACCCTCAGCCCCGAACAAGCCGAAAAATTCCGCTGGAACGTCTTTGACCTGACTAAAGTCTGGCCTCAAAGCGAAGTCCCTCTCCGCCGCTTCGGTCGATTCACGCTTAACAAGAACCCCGAAAACTACTTTGCGGAGATTGAACAGGCCGCCTTTGCGCCTTCACATTTGGTGCCTGGTGTTGAGCCCTCGGCTGATCCCGTGCTTCAAGCTCGTCTGTTCTCGTACCCGGATACTCACCGACACCGTTTGGGTGTAAACTACCAGCAAATCCCCGTCAACTGCCCCCTGCACGCATTCAATCCATACCAGCGTGACGGCGCTATGGCCGTGAATGGCAACTACGGCGCAAACCCTGCGTACCCTTCCAGCTTCCGAGCAATGAAATTTGAGCCCGTTAAGGCTAGCCAAGAGCACGAGAAATGGGTCGGTGCAGTCACAAGTCAACAGATCCCCGTCACGGATGAAGATTTTGTGCAGGCCAATGCTTTGTGGCGTGTTCTGGGACGTACGCCTGGTCAGCAAGAGAATTTTGTGAAGAATGTTTCTGTGCATTTGTGTAATGCGAATGAGAGGGTGAGGAAGCAGACGTATGGATTCTTTACGAGGATTAATGCTATCCTTGGAGAGAAAATTAAGAAGGCTACGGAGAAGAATGTGTCGAGGGAACAGGCTCGTTTGTAGACGGATGATAGAAAAGTTGCAAAGCAGAATTGATTAAAACGTTGAATATAAGCATCATCACCCCCTCCTCCAAGCCATTAGCGCTAAGACATAATTTTACAATCCCAAAGGATTCTCCGCAGTCTGCTGCTTTCCACCAATCTGTTGTCCTCCACTTCCACTTCCACGTCCACTACCACTACCACCAGTGGCATTACTGATTCCGTCTCCCACAGTGCGACCAGCGCCAGAAGCAGTGTTTCCGACCCCCTGGGATGCGCCTGAGACGGTGTTTCCGAGACCAGAGGTTACGTCGCCGACGGTTTTGCCGACGTTACCTAGTAGTCCGCCTGCGGTGTTTGTAACGCCCCCGACGGTTTGGCCGAGGGTGTCGCCGAGGCCGCCGATGAGGTTGTCTATCAGAAAAAGAGAGGTTAGTATTGTGTGTTTGGTGTGTGTTGATTGGGAGGGAGAGAGGGAAATGTACTGTTGTCTTGGTTGTTAGACATTTTGTTCGTAGAGTATGGTATGGTAGATGAGTTATAGTATAGATTTATCGAATCAACAGTTTCGAAATGTGTTATTATCTTGCGGAAATATCAATCAAACTTGACATATTTATACCCAGTGCAATATGTCTACGGACGGACCATCTGATATCATACCTGACTAGTTAGGGCTAATGATATCATACCGTTTACGTGAACAGCACAACTTGACAGTAACATGCGGAGTAAATCGCCACAACCGTTATACATCCACCCAGATAAACCGAAAAAGCATGGAAAATCCTGAATGGACGAGATGATTGATCGATCGATATGATGTAGCCTGTGGGATATGTTAGTGTATACTCGATTTGTTCTAGCTGAAACTTTAGATGAAGTTGAACTGAGGCTAAGGACCATGACAGACGTCACAGAGAATTTATGTACCAATTATTCTTGGGCAATGGAGAAGTCACTTTTGAAAGAGCGCAACTTTATCGATAGTAATAAATTTGTGGTATTGCCCCTGCGATGGTCGTCAGATGGGGATATACATGGATAGTCCGATGTACGTCAGATGTATAACCCTAAGCCCGAATCGGGGTTAAGATATAGTCATTAGAGCAAGACGGTCGCATTGTTGACATTGATCGTCAGTTGATAGAAATATTTGTTTAACGACTATTAAAGTATACAACAATTCAGGTTATAATGATGGCAACACTATTCCAGACTTTACTATCCTGATTGTTTGAGCAAGTATGTTTTCGTGATCATATAAAAGTACTTCAAATGAGACTCATGACAGATAGGGGCAACAAAATGGCTACCATTTACTAGATCGTAGTTTATTTGAAGGTATGGTATTCCGTCTTGACTGCAAAAGATGCATCTACTCGTGTGACCACTCCGCCTTCTTCTTCTCTGCAAATGCAGTCATACCTACACAAAGTTAGTAGATGCTTTCCCAAATAATCGAAAGGGACGTACCAATCTTCTGATCCTTGCTACTAAACAAGCCATGGAACAATCGTCTCTCATACTCCACTCCCTCTCTCAACGACAACTCCTGGCTCTTATTCACAACCTCCTTGGCCGCAACAACCGCAACATGACTGTATCCCGCAATCGTCTCTGCAGTCTTCAACGTCTCGGCCAAAAGCTCCTCTTTCCCACCATCAATAACACGGGCCGCAACACCCCATTCACCGGCTTCTTTACCGCTGAAGTTTTTGCCAGTAAGAATGAGTTCCATGGCTCTACTCTTACCAATTGCGCGTGTCAAGCGCTGAGAGCCACCGGCACCGGGGATAACGCCGAGTTTGATCTCGGGTTGACCGAATGTTGCGTTGGATGTGCAGTAGATAATGTCGCACATGAGCGCGAGTTCACAGCCACCTCCGAGCGCGTAGCCGGATACGGCAGCAATGACGGGCTTGCGGATAGAGTTGGCGAGATGAGACCACGGAGCAATGAAGTTGTTGGAATAAGCAGCAGAGAATGTTAAGGGGGCCATTTCTTTGATATCGGCGCCGGCTGGACGATGTTAGTGCATGGCTTATACAGCTAGGAGGAGGACTGACCTGCAAATGCCTTTTCGCTACCTGTTATGACGATAGCGCCGATGTCTTTGTCTTGGTCATATTTGCTCAATGCATCATTCAGTTCTTGGAAGAGAGGACTGGATAGCGCATTGAGAGCTTTGGGTCGGTTGAGGGTGACTATTTTGTTAGCTTGACTGGGTACATGATAGATATGTCAGCAGCATACTTAGTCCAACACCTGGCTTGGGTGTTTCTGTGAGAATGTATTCATATGAAGCTGGAGATGTAGATGAGAAGCTTCGGTAACTGGCTCGGGTCAAGTATGATGTCAATGCGGAGTTTGTGCTGGAGAGAGCCAGTCGCGAGCTGCGGGAGAACAGCATCTTGTTTTGTAAGAGGAGTAAATCAATTGTTCTTTATAATTTGGCTTCACAATTGAAGAAAGTCGACCAGAGAGAGATGTTTAGAATAAATGTAGATGATAACAATCACAATTCCGGACAGACTCCCGAGGCAAACCGCGGTAACCCGCTTACCCGCTGCGTCTACATATTTGCACTGTTTGCATATATATCTCAATCCGGCTAGATGCCAAGCCAGCACGTGCTTTGTGGCTCATGCAGAGACTAACCGCTTGCAGCCTGAAGCTGCCTCGCCGCCTCAGCGCCTCAGCGTTCAGGCACACAATCAGGAGGCCACTTTTCTTCAAGTTGAAGCAAACAGCCTGGTCGAATTCGTCAACAACCACCACTGACACTGAATATTCTCCGGAGTTGGTAATTCATTTTAATCAACTACTGGAGTTACGACAGTCCAGTGTTTTTCTACTTGTTACTCGATCTCCGAATTTGTACCTCATCTCTGCATACTCGAACTTCGCGATCTCAACGTCTCCAACGAGTGAATCGCGATGGATGTCCCCGAGCCGGATCAGACACCTTTCAATGCCGTTCAGGCTCAGACTTCTAAGCTTGCCAGGGTGCGTTTATTTCTTTCGAAGCAATGCCGCGATCTTGATCGCAGGAGAGCAAGTTTGCGCTCTAAGCCTCTTATCATACAGCGAAAATGCGCCCGAGAACTGTTAAGCTGACGCATATTTCTGTATAGCAATACCAAGCATACCTAGATCAGTTGACACCATATACCACATACCGATGGATTGGCAGCGTAGTTCTGCTTCTCTTCTTCTTCCTCCGAATTGTCCTCGCGCAAGGATGGTATATCGGTTTGTCTTCCACTCAGCCTCACATATATCATCAAATCAAATAACTAACAGACCTGGAAAACAGTCGCATACACCCTCGGCATCTACCTCCTCAACCTCTTCCTCGCCTTCCTCTCCCCCAAATTCGACCCCTCCCTCACCCAAGACGAAGGTCTTGAAGACGGCGAAGCCGGTAGCTCGTCCCTACCCATCAAGCAGGACGACGAGTTTCGCCCTTTCATCCGCCGCCTGCCCGAGTTCAAATTCTGGCATTCAGCGACTCGCGCAATTGCGATTTCGTTTGTGTGTTCGTGGTTCAAGGTTTTTGATATTCCGGTGTTTTGGCCGGTTTTGGTTATGTATTGGTTGATTTTGTTTTTCTTGACTAGTACGTCCCTCCCCCATTCCAGGCTCATATTGGAGGTCAGAAATGGGTTGATCTGGTTACTGACTTGTTGGACAGTGCGACGACAAATTCAACACATGATCAAATATCGCTACATTCCATTCAATATCGGCAAGACCCGATATGGACGTGATTGAAACCCCTCAGAAATGATAGCATTCGATCTGAAGGGAAGATATTATCGACATGATAAGGAACGAAGACGACATTCGCACGAACACGACATACCCTAATAACCCCTCCACTACCATCTCATACATACATACATCCATCCATCGGAACCTATCTTGCAGGTCTGACTGTAACAGATCTGCTACGGCCTGATATGACTCGGAGACGCAGTCTTCTTTTCGTTGAGAGTGGGAAGAAGAAATGAAATACACCCAAAAGAAAGAGAGACAGAACCTTTATGTACTATTTTTCTTTCCTTTTTTTTTAAATTTCTATTATCGTTGTTATTAGTACTTACTTTAAACACTTCATTTATTACACTTTTAAACATTGCGATTTTAGACTATCCTCAAATGCAGAATTTAGGGCTTGATGACAGAGCCGAGACCAATAACACCACATACTAATCATATCACATGCAAATAACTTCCAAACTATCTAGTAAGCCCACATACACTTATAAACCAACAACCTACTCCCCAACCGATCGTACTCCAATTGCCCAATCCAACTATCATTCGTCCCATCCAACTTCCCAAACACGCTTGCCCCCTTCCACACAACGACTTGCGCATCCAAATCACGCGGCGGCGATCCGATCATGATTTCCTTCGCGAACGCAGGTCGTAGTAGGTGTAATCGCTCCTCGAGATAAGCGTGGAAACCGTTGATTTGGCTTCCACCGCCGACGACCATGATGCCACCGAGGAAGTCGCGCATTTTCTTGTCGTCGGAGCGCGCGGCGTGAGTGATGGAGGTTAGGATTGCTTGGTCGAGGGGATATATGGGGAGAATGTCGTCGCGTTCTTCGATTGTGGGGATGTGAGGGGGTTGAGGAGGCGGTTGTTGGAGGGGTTGGGTTGCTACTGTCTGTGATGGTTGAGATGACTGGGATGATGCGCCGGCTGGTGCGGCTCCAGCAGCAGGTTGGCTGGCTTTTTCGGGAACAGGTGTGCTGTTACCGGCGGCGGCAGCTGCGATTCCATTCAAGGGCGTGTTGAAATCTGGAGCCGGCGAGCCGGCGACTGATGATCGAGGCGTGCCATCGAGGTCTTGCACACGACCGAGAGCATTCAGATGGGACCGAGCGGGTGTCGCTTGTACATCAACGGTTCCATTGACGTCTTCCGTCGCAGACAAATCTGACGGTGCAATAGCTCTTAGGATTTCTGACTGGGCTGCCGACGTAGGGTCATTCGGTTGACCATCGTAGATATCGTGCGATCGAGGTAGAAGTTTCCGGCGGCCTTGTAGCTTATCTCCATCACTGAAAATACTGGGCTGGAAATAACCCATCGGCGCAAGATGAACTTCGTCGTATGCCTTGAATGTGTACTTCCTTGTGTCCTGGCCAGATACACGTAAATGGAAATCAAACACTTGTACCGACACGCCACCTTCATTCATTGTGCAGACGTTCTTTTTCAATTCCTCTGCAAGTAGGAAATCGTATCGTCGGTTCAGGTTGATATCAGCATAAGGAAAGTGATCATAGAGCATCATTTTGATGAACGTCTCTGTAACATCGAATCCGCCATATTTCAAATTGATGCGCGAGTTTTCAACGCACATTCCTTCTTCCACACAACATATCGAAGTCTTTTGTGCTCCAATATCCACTATACAGGTGGTGGTGTATCCGGCACCGAACGCAGCCGCCAGACTCTCCTGGATAAAGCAAACCCGCGCAAAGGAGAACTCCTTCATCAGCATTTCCAACATAGTCGTAACGTATGCCCTTTCGTAGAGATCGGGGATCACGAAAACGCAAGAATACTGCGGCCAGTCTTTTTTGCTAGTCAATCCTAGCTGTGTCTTGATTGCGTCCTCCAAGATAAGAGAGATATCCAGAAACATCAGCCTGGCATTCGCGTAATCCTTCTCATTGCACCATCCATTTCTAATCGGCCACGATAATTTGTATCGCGGTTTCGAGTCATCCGGTATTCTAAGTGCTTCCTGTCCTGTGATGTATTCCGGTGGTGGGTTAGAGAATTCGGTCCACTCGACTCGTGAGGGATCGTTGTGTTCGGGAATGTGCTCGGGGACAGTTCGACGGTTGTAGTTGATGACCATTTCTTTAGAGTTTGGTAGCATTCGTCGTTTGTTTTGTCGCATGTGTGTTTTGAGTTCGGCGGACATTGTGGTGTATAGTGATGCGAACTATGTGAGTATTAGTATAACCGAACCTATCTCATCTCTGTGGTAGGTCATACCTCTGGCCCAAAACGCTTCTCCGGTGGAACATCTTCCTCCGCCTCATCTTCATTCAGTTTTACTCGCTTCGGTCTCGGCTCAACGCCATCTTCGGATTCATTCTTCGTCGACTTCCTAGCAATCACCATCGGCACGGTTTTAGGGAGCGCATCACTCGCAAGTCCAACTCTTAAATTCTGACTTCCCACATGAAGAACAATGACTTTCGAGCCTGCGGTTTCTGTTGCGACTTCTTCGGCATCTTCCATTACAGCATCACCGTCAGCTTCGGTATCGGCTTGTTCCTGTTTGCCTAGAGCGAGTGCGCGGTCGCGGTCTTTGGCGGTTTTGGTCATGCGGTTGCGGGCTTCTTCATTCTGGAGACGGTATGCGAGGAGTTGGTCATCTCGTTTGAGGTAGTCACTGTAGTCGGATGTTAGTTTGGAATAATAAGCAGTGCGAATGCAACGTACGTATAGTAGTTCTTTTGATTGATTGGAGCTACCACAGGCCAGCTGGATAGTCCCATGCTGTTGTCGGTTCGTTCGAGACCTGGACAGGCGTTAGATCTTCAATCTGGTTGATGATATGACGATATGTCTTCGTTACCTTCATCCCGAAGAGCCTTTTCCGATTTTTTGCCAACCATTTTGACTGTTGTTCTGAGGATTGGCTGTGTTAAGACAACAGTCTATCGAAGGAAACCTTCAAGGCGCAAGGGCTTGTGTTTCGTCGTTGATTGATGAAAGTTCGTTCACGACGCCCGCTTGTATCTCATAAAGTAATGCTGCTCAATAGCCCAACGAGACACACTCTTGACTCAACTGTCGATAAGTCAATGCGTACGACAGAAGTATTATCGCGAGTGGTGGTTGGAGTCGTCTTTATCACATCCGAGCTTTGACCAAGCGGGTGGCTCAGGCAGGCCAATCCCGAGCCACTTCCTCCTCCGTAATGGCCAATGCGGTCACGACTTTTATTTGAAATCAGCACAACACCTTCATAACAACGAACTACGCATCATTTCCTACAACTTGCAAACGCTTCTAGTTCTCCAAACGTGTCAGAGTAGTCGATACTTCGCCAGCCCAGAGATTCATATTACCGCCGACGAACGGAAGCGATCTATAAAGGGGAAGAACCATCGCCGCAACAGGACAGACAGCATTCGCTATCATCGAGCACCTTTATACTACGACTCTCTGCCACGCGAAACCGCGCCGATCATACTCTTTTCCGCGATATCATAATAGACAATAATCATGGGAGGCTCACTATCGCGAATGTGGTCCCTGATCTGGGCAAAAAAGGAGATTCGGATTTTGATTTTAGGTCTTGTATGAATATCCTGCGTCGAAATGCATGGTGAAAGAGCTTGAATTTTTGCTTACAAGGATATAAGGATAATGCGGGCAAAACGACACTTTTGTATAGATTAAAGGTGAGTGGTTTGTCAGTCTACATGTTGAAGTCTAGATGCTAATGATGGCTTGCTAGATTGGCGAGGTCGTCACGACGATCCCTACAATCGGCTTCAATGTCGAATCCGTCACTTACAAGAATTTAAACCTGAATGTTTGGGTATGTAGCCAGTTACAGTCCCCGGGATCTGAAAAGACAGAAAGCGGCTGACAGTAACAGGATCTCGGAGGTCAAACCTCCATCCGTCCATACTGGAGATGCTACTACGCCAACACCGCCGCCGTCGTCTTCGTTATAGATTCCACCGATATCGAGCGATTAGGAATTGCAGCGGATGAGTTGGCGGCTATGTTGAATGAGGAGGAGCTCCGCGACGCCGCGCTACTAGTCTTCGCCAACAAACAGGATCAACCTGGCGCAAAGGGGGCTGGTGAGATTTCAGAGGCATTGAAGCTGGGTGAATTGCGTGATCGGAATTGGAGTATTGTTGCTTGTTCGGCTATTGATGGTAAAGGTATTAATGAAGGCATGGACTGGTTGGTGGTAAGTTCTTTCCTCGGTCCTCTCGGGTTGCCAGTAGAGCAAAGCTGACGATGCTCAATAGCAAACGATCCAGTCGGAGAATGCATGAACAAAGGCGTATTGGTACATCTCATGACTTTACTTTGTAACAGCATAAATTCCCCAGGCGTCTTCTTTCGTTATCCGACCTTTTGTATTTGTCGCGAGTTCAACCATCGTTTTGGCCTTTGAGTGGCTTCGAGAATCTTCGCATATTTTGCATGGTTTGCCTTAGACGTGGTTCGTATTGATGTCCGGAGCTCGTCAGTGGTTGATTCATTAACTCATTGGGCGATTGGCGGGCTGCTTCGTTGGTGTGATACTGGCAGATGCCAGACTCTTTATTCTATAATACCTGCTTTTAATCATGATAGTATATACCTTTTCTTCTGCTGTCTCCACAGCTTTCCCATTCACTTTTCTCAATGGACTGACGAGACGGGTCATCACGGTTCAGCATCGTAGAAGGGCGGTCTTGTCACGATTAGCCCTAGACCACGACATTTTGATAAATTCGTTCAACTGAAGAATGGCCCTGTGAGCAGAGAGTGGAGATAATGTTGAGCTGGTCCAAGCTGAAGCTTTTGGTTTGGTTGATAGTGAAAGTAAAAAATGGAAGGAGCAGTTTCTGACATGTGATCGTGGCTTACAACAACGCTAAGAAGCTCTTCCCATTCTTTTTTCGTCTCTCTCTCTCTCTCTCTGTGAAAACTCAACCAGAGTAATGCAGCTTCGATAGAGAACTCCCTTTGCATGTATCCCAAAACTGAAGCTATTCATTGAGCCTCAGTCGTCGCGAAGTCTTCACGTTGCTTCACCATATCTTCCCGTCTTTCCGCTTCGTCTTCTCGACATACAACGAAGCAACCATGATCCACACAGCACAGCTTACAACCCACACTCCTAATCAATAACCTAGACAATCAGCTCAAATACAGCTAACAATAGTATAGCGGTATCATAAAGCTCTAGAAAGCGAGCTATCAAACTGTTGGGATTTTCGAAATCTCAAAGAGAGAAAGAAATGCCAAGGATCACATGCAAATGTGGGATGGTGAAGCTACGACAAGCACTAGCCTCCCTGTCGACTCCATAATCTCTGATATTTGTCTTTTGGCTAGTCGAATTGAATAGCTGTTGAAATTTATTTTGTGGTAGAGCTCCATAGCTTATGCTATGAAATGGATCATAGAGCTTGAAGTGTTGTTTACATCTATGGCAGAGATATTGTTACTTACCAGGTGGCGGGGTACTTCCCGACTCTTTGTAATTGTTAGACGTAAGTTTGCTCTCTTGCGCTGTCTACGTATATTCAAAAGTACCCTCGACTGAATACTAAGTTTAAACTATGCAGATGCTTAGACATAGCCCAATCAATTGAACCCCAGGGCCGACATCGCATGCACATCACCAGCACACCAATGAATCATATATACTGTGGGAGAGTGTAGAACTAGACGCTGCAGAACCAATTGCATTGACTGTGATCGGAATATCTCGAGAGTACCATTGATATGATCTCAGTCAGGCTGCTCCAATCTGGCGAGGCAGATCGAGCGTCGTGGTGGCAGGCCGGCGGGTGATTGGCTGTCCGAGAGACAACGGTTCAGAGTATAAACCTGAGGCAGAGAGGCACGCCGCACCCATATCTTTCCTTAGAGGCAGTACTCGATCAGCAGCACTCCAGCACTGCACATGCTGCTGACTCGGCCTCTGATTGACAAATTAATTGGAACGACCGTTTGCGTTTTGTTGGGATCGCGCAGACGCCATCTGGTCAATTGGTATTACTTACCGTAATATTACCTCCCACTAGTCTATCTCAGGCTTAATGCAGTGCCGCTATACCGCATCCAGACAAGCGCCAGGTACGGTCAGTACTAACGATACCTAATCTGCCGTACTCTCTTTCTCTCCCCTTCTCCCCATACCTGAAAGTATGAAAGAAATATCTCAGAAACAGCTAATGATGCACTCTCTCGCCGTCGCGTGTCGAACCCACTATGGAATTATTCCATATTTACCCGCCCGCTGCATGAGGAGGGGAACTTCTCCGTGGTCGGATGCCCTCATGTGTCGATATGATAGGATCAATGGATCAGAACACGGAGACAACAGATGGCCTTTGAGACTCAAAGGACACAAGACAGAGTGACAATCAATGGTGGGGTCTCTGGTCTGAAGATGGGTGCTCTTTCTTTTTGGTCCCGTGTCCACTCTTGCTTATCCTATCTGAGAATGAGGGACATGAGGCTTCCGTATGGAATGGGATAGGTAGCTCGTGCTTAGAAGAATTAAATAGAGGCTAATCGCAGATTAATTATTTTGGCGGGACAGTCTGTTCTCTTCTGTTCTTTCCTCTTATACTTCTTCCTCTTCCTTCCTTCCTTCCTTCCTTCCTTGTCTCGGTCTGCTCCTTCCTCGAAACTACACACACACCTTCCTGATAAACACTCTCGGTTCTTCACCATGAGTGTCTACACACTCCACTCTCCCCTCAACAGCCTCGATGGCTTGAGCACGCCGCACATCATGGTTGGCGTGGCCCTCGTGCTCGTTTTCGGCCTGGTCGCTTCTATCGTGGTTCTTTCTCTACAAAAGTCCAAATTGGATTGGAACAAGGGCTTTCTGTCCTACATTCAATTCGCCTATTCTTGCTTTATCAAGCCTCATGAGCGGGACAGCGAGGGCGAAGCTGGTCAGCAACATGCGCTGGAGAGCTTCTACCGCGCTCAAGTAAGTATACCGTTATTTTGTCATTCCGGAGGCGATTTCTGACTATTCAGGCTTCCGTGTACGATGCCACTCGCAAGAGACTCCTTTGCGGTCGTGAGGATATGCTCGCATTGTTGGCTGCTCAATTGAAATACCGCCAATCTCAGCACCAAATTTCCAAGCCGGTTTGGGTTGATGTAAGTATATCCGAATTATCTGGTGAGCAATTGGCTAACATGCACTAGATTGGTGGAGGCACTGGGTATGAATTCCGGATGAAGTACAACAAGATTTAAAACTAACTCGAGCAGCTACAACATCGAAGCTATGGATGCCTTCCTCCCCGTCGATAAGTTCTTCTCGCACGTGTACCTGGTCGATCTCTCCCCCTCCCTTCTTGAAGTCGCCCGCCAACGATTCGAGCGTCTCGGTTGGAAGAACGTGTCTGTTATTTGCCGTGATGCTCGGGAGTTCCGTCTGCCTGGTGCAAATGGTGCTGCCAATGGCGGTGCTGATATCGTTACCATGAGCTACAGCTTGTCCATGATTCCTGGTTGGTTATAAACATACTTAGGAAAGCGAATAATGACTAACATTTACAGACTACTACAGTGTCGTTGATTCGTTGAACCACCTCATGAAGTCCGATGCCCTTCTTGGAGTTGTTGACTTTTATGGTATGTCAACTATTCCATTCTGAAAAGGACCAAGCTTACATTGATAGTTCAAAATATCGTTGATGTTTCTTGCCGCAACTACACCGGTGGTGTCTTCAACCGACATGTCAACTGGCTTGGTCGTGCCTTCTGGCGTGCATGGTTCGACTTCGATCGTGTGAACCTGGACGCTGCCCGCAGAGACTACTTGGAATACAAGTTTGGAACTATCATTTCGGCCAGTGAGCGAAACTACTTCCTCGGCGGTATCCCATACTATATCTTCTTGGGTTGTCAAAAAGATTTCGTTTCTGGACGGTCAAGCATCGAGATGCTCAATGCTTCTTGGACTGAATCACCCTACCTATCTGCCGCCAAGCACCGACAGGAGATGAGCGACGCTGTTGAGAAAGCCAGCCCTGAGATCAAGTCCAAGGCATATGAATCGGCCGTCGTCAACCTTAGCACCAACCTTCCTCTCCCATCTGCCTTTTACCAGAACCACCACCACCGTATCTACTACAACGATCAACTTCCCAAGCACACCCAGTTCAAGGACGAGTACATCTACGCTTTCAACTGGGAAGATCCCCGTGTCGACCACCGTTTGTTAAACATCAATAGTGAAGACGTCATTTTGACCATTACAAGTGCCGGTGACAACATTTTGGACTACCTCCAAAAGAGCCCCAAACGCATCCACGCTGTCGACATGAACCCCAACCAGAACCATTTGCTCGAGCTTAAGGTGGCTTCTTTCAGAGCTCTTGGCTACAAGGATGTTTGGAAGATTTTCGGAGATGGCAAACACGCCGAATTCCGTGAGCTCCTTTTGACCAAATTGAGTCCCCATTTGTCTAGCCAGGCCTTCCAGTACTGGCTCGAGCAAACTGATGTTTTCACTTCCAAGTCCAACAAAGGTCTCTACGAGACTGGTGGATCCCGCGTTGCCATCAAGTTGGTTCGGTACCTCTTCACCATTTTCGGTCTCCACGGCGTGAACAACAGATTGTGTGAGGCCCAAACATTGAATGAACAGCGCGAGATTTGGCCCACTATCCGCCGTGTTTTGATTAGTAGAATACTCAACTGGGCCATCGTCAAGACAGAATGGTTTGCCTGGAAAGCCGCCGGTGTTCCTCCTCCTCAGCGTAACATGATCATAGATGACTACTTGAAGCGCAAGGGTCTCAGTGGTGGAATCAAGAAGAACTCGGACGTTAGCGGACGTGCTATCTGGGAGTATGTCGTCGACACATTCGACCCAGTGGCCAAGGATACCTTGATCAGCAGCGACAACTACTTTTACTACCTTTGTCTCAAAGGCAAATTCTCTAGACAGTGAGTATCTTTCCGGAGGAATATTGGCCTTTTCTAACTGTTATAGGTGTCATCCTACATACTTGACCCCCAAAGCACACGACAAGCTTTCCTCTCCTGGTGCATTCGATGGTCTTCGCATTCACACTGATGGTCTCAATGAAGTCATTGCCCGTATCACACCTCGCACCTTGACCATTGCAGTGGTAAGTACTATCTAGGGGAGACAATGAGCTTATATTAACAATTCATAGGTAATGGACTCCATGGATTGGTTCAACCCCGATGAAGACGCCGCCGCCAAACAAGCACAAGCATTAAACCGCGCTCTTAAGATGGGAGGTCGTGTATTACTCCGATCTGCCAGCATTGATCCCTGGTACATTAGGGACTTCGAGGCCAACGGTTTCACTCCTCGCCGTGTTGGAGCCCGATTCCCAGGAACATGCATTGATCGGTATGTTCCCTTTCTACCAATATATATTGAGTCACAAACTAATTTTTATACAGCGTCAACATGTACGCGTCCGCATGGATCATCACCAAAACCTCAGACGTTGATGGCAACACCCGAACTCGCCCCGAGCTCCGTGAGCGATCAAGCAGTGCTGAGGTGGAAACCCTCACCCTTTAGTTTTGTTTCTTGTTCTCTATCCTTTTGGTTTTGAATAATTCGGTGTTTAGCGAGGCGAAATGATTTATTCTTATCAGTGATGTTTCGTTATGAAGGCGTATAAAAAGATGATACCTTAGTTGTAATTTGTCTATAGATATGAATGAACATATACCTATGATCAAGCTTTCCTCATAGTAAGCTATACTTGAAATCCTCTCACGAAGTTCTCTTAGATAGTAGGGTTAGTATGGTGGATGTATCTGGATTAAAAACTCTTTTTAAGGTAAAGGATGTTAAAGAAGGTACAAGAAGGAAATGAAGAAGAATCGTCATCGTAACTCATACATCATTCATAAAGCCTCGAAAGGCAAATGGACATATTCAAACATCGAAGAAAGGAAGAAAAAGATGGATATGTCGTGATAACATGCATCCCAAAAATCTGTACATCCCATATTCTAGTATTTCATGCCCCTTACGGCCGCTTGGTGGGTAGTATGCAGATCAAGGGTCAGGATCATCAGATTCCTCGCCCTCGTCAGAATCAGTGCCTGAATCAAGACTCAACAGATCAAATCGATTCGACAACGAGCGTCCTGCAGAGCCCTGTCTCTGCTGCTGCTGCATCTCACGTCTCCCCTTGACTCTCGGCAAAGAAGTCGACGAAACTTGATACTCCGGCGCAGTCGCTGACAACGACGAGCCCGAAGGTGGCAAAGAAGAAGACCACGGCGCTGCACACTCATCAATACCAAAATCAATTTTCATCCCCTTGTACGTTGCTCGGGACCTCATACAAGACCGCGCAAACATTGCGTTGTGCACTGAATTCATGCATATGCAGATGCTGCGGTCCCTGTGGTCGATTTTGATGTTGATGACGATCAGGTTGTGGATGTGGTCTAGGTGCTCGCGGATCAGGGCTGGTGTAATGTTGGCGTTTGTGTTGCGGATGATCAGGTTACGGGTTGCGCCGTTGTGGACGATGGATTGTTTGATGTAGGGGCGTAGGGAGAATTCGCGGTCACTCCAGGATAGATCGACCTATATATAGTCAATATTAGGGCTCGTTGTAGAAAAAAAAATGGGGTGAAGGGACCTTTTTGTTTTGAATATAAAACCCAATTCGTTTCCCACGAGCAAGAAACTCGCGTGCAGCTGCAGCATCTACAAATGTGACGCGAGCCATGCGTTCTGTGAAGCGCATGTAAATTTGGACGAGAGCTCCGCCTCGAATGGATCTTGTAATGTCGAGATGTGTGCAGCGATCGGGCAGGTTGCGCATTTCGATAGTATGTTGCTTGTCGTCATTGTCAAACCCATCGGCGGCAGGGCTTTGTTCTTGATCATCTGTTTGAGGCTCCTGATCTTCTAATTCGTCGAGCTCTTGCTCGTCGTCGTCTTCTTCCTCGATGCTGTCTCCAGATGGGTAGGGGTCGTGTTTGTGCGTCTTTGGAGGGGTTGGTCTGTAGTTTGGTCGAAAGTTGGTTGACGCAGGCCCAGTAGGTGGTTTTCGTGCAGCTGGAGAGGTACCATTCGATGACTGTTGGTTCTGATGGTGTGGCTTCTGGACAGGCTTTTTTTCGACTGGGAGAGGCGCGGTTGCGTCGTTTACGAGGACCTGTTCTGTTAGCCAGCCTTCCTCGATGGATCTGAGCTATTTCTTACATCGAGGTCTTCTTGACTAACGCCACCTCGCAAGAGACTCTCCCTGAGATTTTCTGTCTGATATTAGCAGATTAATTCAAACTCAGAGGAAGATGAGCTCACCAAATTGTCTAGCTACTCGAAGCTAGAATATCATTCTTCTTCAGTACCCGTATCCCTGATGATCGAGAAGGCGTGAAGCTTACAAGATTCTCATACTGAGATTTCACAATTGTGACCGTCTCAGACTGTGAAGCAAAGTAATCCATTGTCGAGTTGAACGAAACCTGTAAAATATTTGTGAGAATGGATGAGGAGACCAGATGACTTGACTTGGTGTGGTAGAGGGAAGGTACTCACCAAGTCCACACTGTGTGTAAAAAGGCAAGGCGCAGTTCCCAGTCAGCCTTGTTGACAACGCAGAGAGGCAAGAAGAAGGTACGACTCAAAACGAGCCTTGTCAGAAATTTCATGGTAAAAGAGAAAACTTACTGTTGCCCCGGACTTTTGTGATGATACGCAGGGCCTGCTACAAACGGAATATAGGCAGAAGACATGGTCAAGCCCGCTTTCCAGCATCAAACAGCCGAGAGAGTGCCGAAAAAATATTAGAAGCTCATCTTGAAAAATCAAAAGAAGAAAGCGAAAAAAGGTCGCGTGTGGAGGTGGCACAAACGACTGTTCGTTTGTTTGTTTGTTGCGGTTGGTCCAGGATCGAGAGGGGAAGAAAAAGGTAAGGCCATCTTCATGCTGCACGACTTTGTTGGGCCACATTGCAATGCATATGAGGTACTTGAGATGTCATATTAAAATCTATGTGGAGGTCAGTACTGCCTATATTGTGCGTGCATGATTGTTGTTGAGATCGACTGGGATCAATTGTTGTATTTTAGACTGACTTTTTTCAGAGACAATTTCATATGTCCATGATCCAGTTTGACACATTCAGATTCAGTGCTATCATGATTTTCTCAAAGCTATCAAGCGACATGTACCATTCTCACAAGACCACAATGCATCTCTCATATTCGCATAAACAACCTTCATCTTTCGTATCATTCGTATTACACCTTCATGTTAGTCGAGATCTGACCTTTTTCACGCTGTCGGGAAATCTCCGCTGCTATCACCTCTTCAGCTTCTGGAGCTTCAATAGGATGCTTGTTGAAGTAACATCTCTCAATCAAAGCAATTATGCGCATCGCTCCCATCCAGATTGTAGTCACACTATGTGTTGTATTAGTCACTAGATCACTAGATTGGAAAAGGGGTGGTACATACCTGAATCCAGGAATATACCGCGGCGCATCATGATCAGGCCCCGGTAACCAGAGCATAAAGTAACTTGATGGGCTGCCTGTCAAAGAAGCCGTAATCAACGCGGCCAGCCAAAGCTTGCCAGTATGCCACCATATTTTGGAGTCCGTAGCAGCCAGTTCCCTCGCAACCAATACAGATTCTCCAGATATTGCATCCTCAACATACGGGAATATGCCGGTTATGTCCACTGTGGCTGATACCGATTTTGACTTTTTGAGCGGCGAGAACATCGATTTCGATCTTTCGAACCCCTGTTTTGTGCTGCAATGGACAGATCAGTGTTTGCCTCGGCATTTCTTTAACCTAGAAGAGGAACGGAGACAGGAGCCGTCAGTCAGCGGAATGGATCTTGCAGAAGAGTGACCGAAGTAGGAATAGAGACACATAATTTTATAATAATTGGAAGCTAGCTGTAATCAATTGATGGTAAATGTATAGTTATGATTACCTTGTAGTTATCGCCTGTTAGATTCTCCTTTATATCCGAGCAGCTAACCCTAGATACCGAGACATGAGACCGAGACATGATACTGTAACGGAGATAAAGCCCCTCCGGCCATGTGCTTCATTGCCTGTTTGGGATTACTCGGTAATACCTGTCTCAACCGAGACTGACTGCAAGACCGAAGATATTATTCACGCAGGAGCTGACGGAATAGGTAATTGCAGATGGAAGTATTCTGTATATAAAGGCCTTAGGTTTACCAAAAAGTTCCCAGACCTTCAATCAACTTCAAAAATTCTTGTTTTGCTACAGATACAGATCTCACGTTCAAGCACCGAAATAGTCATGGCACAGTTGAAAGTCCTCATCAGCAGTACAGGCATTGCCAGCATCGCCCTCACCTTCTGGCTCTCACACCAGCAGCACGATATTACAGTCATTGAGCGATACCCCGACTTACGGTCTACCGGCTTACAAATTGATATTCGCGGACATGGAATTGAGGTCTTGAAGCGGATGGGGCTTGAGACCGCCTTCCGTACCGTGTCAGTCAAGGAGCAAGGACTGGAATTTGTGAACAGCACCGGTAAAAGTGACAGCATACTTTCCTGCAGATAGGACCGGCGACGGGCTTCGGAGCTTCACAACGGACTATGAGATTATGAGGGGTGACTTTATCCGGTTACTGTACGATAACGTCAAAGATCATGTACGATACGTGTTTGGAACGACCATCGAGAGTTTCGAGGAGCTGGATGATTCTGTTGAAGTTCAGCTCTCAAATGGTCACAAAGACCGCTACGACCTTCTCATCGGCGCCGATGGGCAGTGGTCTCGCACTCGGAAGCAGATGCTGGGACCTCGAGCCGAAGATGCTATTCACTTCCTTGGGGTCTACGCGGGTTACTTCACCATTCCTCGCCAAATCAAGAACGGAGAGACATACAATGGAACTGCCTATATTATTCAGGGTAAGCGACTCTTATTCAGCCGAAGACACAAGCCAGACCGCGACCAGGTATACCTGGTGGGCCTGACTGATTCCGAGCGAGTTATGGCTGCACGGCAAGACGGCATAGAGGAGGAGAATGCTATTCTCTCAGAGCTGTTCCACTTGGCTGGGTGGCGCTCAGAGGAGCTGGTTAAGGAACTACAAGAATCAGACGACTTCTACTGTGAGCTGATTGTGTTGTCAGGTTAGACTTCTGCGGGATGCCTACAGCAACCACGGCTAAGAGCTTAACCCTAAGTGGACACTATGTACCTACTTCCGGACTACCCGTCGCGTTGGCCAAGCGGGCAACTATCCTGTATTTGGATTAGTTTTTTGCTTAATTTATGGGGCATGGTAATTTTTGTATCCTTGTTACATCCATATTTACTCCCAGTTTAAACACTATCACGAACAACTTTATTTTTCATTCTAAAATGATTCTTATACTAGCAATATGCATCTTGCATAATTAGGCTTGACATGTAGAAGAAATTATGGACAACAGGATCAGTGTATCTTCTATGAAAGTCTTTGTACTTTGATGTGAGGGTATTTCTGAAGTATATCGTATCTTCCGGGTTGAAATGAAGACTCATGACATCTGGAAAGAGTAGGGACATACTCCGGCTACGATTGCGAAAGGATCTGGAAGGCAATTCTACAAGATTGAGGACCAATCTTCTTTCCTAATGTACTCCTCCATCGACGTGAGCGAAAGCTTGATACCGAGCTTGAAGATCCGTTAGTAAACTATTTGGATATGACTTGCGTATCTTCAATAGAATGCTTACGTGCTCAGCAGTCTTGACTGCCGGGTCACCTCCCGTATACCCAAACTCATCCGTATACGTAAACGTCTCCGTAAACTCCTTCTCAACTTCGTCAGGCATGCCTTGGAAAAATACTTGCGTCGAAACATGTTCATAAACAGCCTTGACACCAAGAGTCTTTGCCCAAATCTCTGTCCATTCCGGCAAAGTCAAAAACTCAGATACAGCCAGAACTTCTGTTCCGACAGGTAACTCGAGCACCAACGCCTTGACGTATTCGCCCGTATCCGCCTGAGGGACGACAAACGGCATCTTGAGCTCAGGGGAGAAAGTCCTTTTGACCACGAAGCTTCCATCGGCTTGTTTCTGTGGTGCCATGGGTGGGAAAGTTTTCCAATTTGTCACATAGTGCCCTACTTGTACCAGGCTCATTCGTTTCGCCAGTTCTGGGAATTGAGTCTTGATAGTCTGAATGACATCTACTTTGGAGTTGTGGTGCCAGGGACCAAGGAATTTTTCATTACTCCATTTGCGAGGGTCGCTCAATGAGGAATACACAAATCGGTCTAAGGTGCTGATCACCGAAGGCGATGCAGCTGCTCGGGCAATATTGAGTCCCTGCTCGACTTCGCCATCGTATGCAAACTTGCCCGATGATTCATTGCCGGACGCTAATGCGCCAAAGAAATGCACAAAAAAATCGGTATTGGAGAAGATGACATTTGCACCCTCGAAAGCTGGGTACAGTGATGCTTCGTCATCCATGTCGGCTTGAATGATTTCCACGCCCTTGGAGATGAGGGCGAGAGATGCTGGGCTGGTTGGATTGCGAGAGATGCCTCGGACTTTCCATCCTGGTAAGCTGAGGAATGTGTGTGCCACGGATGATCCCTTTTTCTGTCAATCAGTATGCTTGCTCATCTGCTGCCTAGGGCGAAAGTCCATGTTACCTGAAGGCCAGTGACCCCAACGATGACGATAAGTTTTGACATTGTTCTTTTCGACGCTGAGAATGATTTGTTTAATAAACAAGGCATTGGATATGTCTAATAGCCCTATTTATATATTGCACGATGGTCCGCCAGTGACTCCTCTAGGGCTTTCTAATCGTAGCTTGCTTGATGACAAACCCATTTCGGTCGAGGCTATTATTTCTTCACGAATATAGTTAAAGTTGAATTATGACTTGGCAATAAATTCTTCAACCAGACTAAATATATTAATAATTATGAAAGCAGCAAGAAATCGGGACAGCTAACTATCCGATATCGTAATCCTTCTCGGCGGAAGCAGAATGTGTTCGGCTCAAAATGCTCGGTCGAATCCTAGGGAGAGGATCGGTTCGATACACGATTTGTAATTTGATATTTCTTCTGAGTTCTGGGAAATGAGAGAAGTAGCTTGGCGTTAGCTCCCCGGTTTTACACTAGATCTCTACTGTTTATATGGTAGTCAAGGTATCATTTGACGTGCTTGCTAGCAATCCGTAAGTTAGGGCTTAGTGACCACGTGCTGCGTACGTCCAGTTACTTGAATGACTTTATTCACGCAACACTCTCATACTTGCTTCAGAGTGTGACTTCGATTTCACTATTTGACTGTTTATCACCGTGAAAGTGGTCGTATATTGAACTGCTCTGAGATAACCCAGCAATGGTGCTCTCGGCACATCGCTTGCTGATTGACCAAGTGCCGAAGACATATTGATGACCAGATTGCTCGGTATCCACTCTCGGAAAGCCTTGATTATTACTAACATCTCCTTGTCATGGATATCGTAGTTATGCTCCGCCGGTGACATCGAGGATGAATAATAGCCAGTTTTTTTAGCATGGGGATGTACCACGTCTAAGAAAGTGACGACTATGTTCCGTGCCTTGTGAAATTGCAAACTGTTAATGATCGATTCGGACTCCTTCTTGTCATAAGCGCTTTCGATCTCTTGCCGCGAAACTTGGTGGAGTAGAATGTTGCTGATCACGTCTATTGACGGGCAATTAGGGAAGCTCTTGACTAGCTCGTCGCACTCTGAGGATGAAAGGAGGGCTAGGTGGTTCTTGATGTTTCGCCAGTAGTCAGCTGCGACGTCGTCAATCTCGGAGTATCTTGTAGTCACGGCTACATCACTGCCTCACACTGATGAAGGTTGAGTCCGCCATGAAGCTCAAAGTGAGACCTGGAATAGGCATAGTGAACGTTGTATCCAGCTGATATCTCGCGATTCGAGCCCAACAGAGTGTCTCTGATATTGCGATGTGGTGCTGATGCACCGTGGTTTTGATGTCGTATGTAGCCTGTTGGTGGCATCGATCGGCAGTACACCGATCTACTGCTATCCTCTTGCGGTTCCACGCATGAGAGGAATCTGCAACCCCTCCTTTTGTCAACCGTTGCACATCCTGAGTCATAATGACTCCTGAAAGCAATGAACTTCGAAGCCAATCGCAACATCTCGTCTAAAAGCCCCAATCGATTTTCGGAGACAATACGCAGTCAAACATCCTAGGGCAAAGGGGCCACCGGCATTGCCCGGTATCAATATGTCGGAAATTGGCTTTTAACAATCGTATCTAAAAGTCCTTTGGAAATACGTAGTATGTGTGATGGCATCGATGTCATCAGATGGCTGGAAACAATGAATACCCTGCCAGCGTTACACGGAGGCGTGAAGACTCGTTTCCTTGTAGAGCTTTGGTGTATCTTGATTGTCAGACGCAGTTGCCCCTGGAAGGAAGTAAATTGATTACACACAAAATATCATGGTTTGTGTATGCAGACAAAAAAGTAGGTAAAGAAGAATCAATTTCATTGTTGCAAGATTGTATATATCCCAATGCGCTAGAGCTTCGCCTGGCCCGGTGAACAAAAATGCAAGAATCAAATCAACGGACCAAACGCCAAACTCGAAAGACAAGAGTCGAAATCCAATGTGTATAGTATATGTATCTTCAAAATGACTCTATATGATAGGAGCCGCAGTAATAGCATGCTTGACAGAAATTGGGGCGTTCTTATGATACCACTGCGAATCTACTGTAGGGCTCGGCCCAGGGGTTGTGGTTGTGGTTGGATCACGACAGCCGCCGAACCAGCCGGGGTCGTGACAGGTGGATGTAGAGGTGGGTATCGTGGAAGATGTTGGCGAAGGGTAAATGCTTGTAGCACTGATCGTCGTTGTGGGATCTTTGCAGCCGAACCAACCTGGAGTTTTACAGGTTGTGGTTGTAGTTGTAGTTGTTGAGATGCTGGTCGTGGTGGTCGTTGTTGACGTCGTTGTGGCCGTCTTATCCAAGCAACCCCACCATCCCGGTGTCTCACAGGTCGACGTCCTTGTTGGCGAGGTTGACGTGGAAGTGGTAGTTGTTGTCGTGGTGGTTGTAATCTCAGAACCGTTGCTCTTGTAGAACTTCCATAGCTGGCAATCGTAGCATTCCACTTCCGGCACGCAGGGTGGCACTTCATCGTACACTTCCAACACTTCCTTGATCACGCTCTTGATGCGATGGGTACCGATACCCACTCTCCAGCCTTTGTCCTCGACCGTATCATATACGCACATCTTTCCAGCGTGACATGCAGACTCCAAGGCATACCCAAACCAGGTGCAAGTAGCACCCACACCATTGCATGAACCCATGTAAATGGGATCGGCTGTATGGCCGACATGGAAGAGACCAGTGTTCCTCCGCTTCTGCGGTAGCTGAGGATCATACCCTGGAGGCGTGGGCAATCCCAGCCTTGCGGCAGGTAGTGCATCAGGAATCGCTTCAAACGCGACAGTTGGAAGGCCAAATGTAAGGCCAAGTAGACCACTCATAGCTCCTCCCAATGAATGACCGGTAAGCCAAACACTCGCATTCGGATATAGCTCCGTGGCATTTGTATAGAGCTCAATCGCAGCGCGATAGTAACGGTTTTCGTCTTGCATGGCCTCAGCGATGCAAGTCACATTGGCCGTAAATATATCCGTAGCGCAATCACAGACTTGGCGTGATAGATAAGAGCCTCCTTGGCCGCAGCAACAGCTGAAATACAGGTTGTCATTGACTTTATCGTTGGTAGTCGTCTCAGCTCCGTCGAACAGAGCCGGTGAAGTACCCTTTAACGATATAACGACAGTACTGTTTATCTCATCGGTGTACACGTGGCCTCTGAGCCCATCCCGCTGCCATCCAAAGCTAGCAGTCCAATTAAATCGACCGCTGATCTCGTTCCAATCGCCAGAACCGGGTTCTTCGATGTAATCGTTGGCTGTCATCTTGGCAAATGTCAAGACCGTCTCTTTATCTGTCATATTAGGCCCATCAATCTCTTCCGTTACCCAGGCATCGCCGGACAATATAACGGCAGCGCCGTATGACCTTGCATGTGCTAGGTAGCTCTCGATCACGGACGGTCGGCGGTCCGCTAGCCTTTCTATTGTCAAGCCATCTGATAAGGCGAATAATGTAGTTTCTGGTTCGTCAACAGGTTGTGGTAAGTATTCATCTTCGGAGAGGATCGATAGCTTTGTGTCCGGTGTCACGTCTAGCCTGAGATGTAGGTCCGGCTGCTCGTAGGTACCGCGGTGGAAGATATGACGTAGTTTCTGTAGACAGCCATGAGCAGGTGCATTTATGAAAGGAAAGCAAGATACTCACAAATTCATGCTTTCGCCCTATCGGCCTCGATGCATCGTTCCCTTGAGGGATGTGTGGTGGAAGGATGGGATTCTGATTGTGGTAGCCTGCTCCAGGAATGGTGGCGAGGGCGAGTCCCGCCTGGAGACCGAGGACCAGACTGGCTATCCTCATCGGGCTGAGCTGTGCAGACCAAAAGCAATTCTCTGGTCGAGTAATCAGTATGGTTAATTAGGATATGAATATAGTCGCATAAAGACTCGAGGGAGTCGTGTCAGGGAGTGTAAGCCATTCGCATAGAGAAGAGATGACGCAGAGAGAGAGTGAGGCAGACAGAGCAAGAGCGGCCGGGCTTATCGCCTTATCAACAATCACGCGCCAAGCCTGCTAGCAGCGCACGGGCCAATAAGGCGCTCGGCACGTGATCTCCGCTGGTCATTTGAGCATCCTGCCTGATCCGATCCATTCCTTCTTGACAACCAATCAATTGTTGACTAGATGGCTGTTCGATCTTGTTCGTCTGAAAAGCAAGATATCGAAGTCGAGGCAGCTTGAAACCGGCTTGAAGATCGCCAGATCATTTTATTATTCGCTGAATATCGTTCCATACACTTGAAAATTTGTAACTGTCAAATACGGATATGATCCAGATCCACCACACGTGCGGTAACTGTACATCAATCTTTCTGTGGGATTCATGATCAAGCCAAAAACCTCCGTGTTTTCTTTGCCCCTTCAATCTTGGCAGCAAACATCCAGTACTCGCGTACGGCAATTCGAAGTCCAAGATGAACATAAAGTCGGGCGGAAGAGACGACGGTCGGAGGTGGTGGACCTGACGCAAGACAGCGAGGACCTAGAAACCACCGATTTTGAATCAGGCCTTGAATCAAGTCAGAATCTCACGCAGTACCCCGTTCTCACACCTGATGAAGCCCATCAATACCGAGTGGCTGGCCTTTCGCTAGATCAAGAGCTTCCGGGAGGAGATTTTCCCCACGCACCTGTTAAAGATAAAGGCAAGAAGAGAAAACGTTCAAAGAGGCTTGCGCGGAAATTGCAAGAACAATGGCCTCCTATCTACCTTCCTGGGTCACAGACAACTGAAACTACCTTGCACATTCAACATTTAGGTGTTCTGACCACTATCTTACATAGATCTCTCTTAGAAGGAGACTTTGGACGTGCCGGTCGCGTATGGGGCATGTTGCTTCATGAGAGATTTGGCAAAGATCCGGTAGATATTCGTCACGGAGGTCGATGGGGCATCGGGGCCGAGATATTGTTTCGCCAGAACACTGCAGGCACGAATACCTCAAATAGCACCAGTCATGTGTTTACACGTCCAGCATTCGAAGCCGCAAAAGCTTACTACGAAAGACTCATCATCCAATATCCATCTCGGTCTGCTCGCAGCTCGGCTAGCAGCTCTCTGCAATTTTATCCCGCCATGTTCAGTCTTTGGGTCTATGTTGTCGACCACGAGAGTAAGATGGCAAGAGAGGCTCTTGAGGAGGAAGAGGACGACGTCGTTTCCGAACGGTCAGCAGACTTTGACGCAAACATGTCAGACGAAGACAACGAAGCGCGTCGAAACGGAAGCATGATGACCCGAGTGGCCGATATTAGACGAAAAGAATTAGCCGGAGCACAAGAAATTGCCGCGCGTATGGATGAAATCATGGTTGGACCGCCATATTCTGATAGTCCGGCACTTTTACGACTTCGAGGAATGGTAGCTCTATGGATTGGCGATCTTCAATTCTCGTCGTTGGGTCACCAGGAAGAGGAGGAAGAAGATGCCGATATGTCTGATGACGAAGCTGGGATGTCCAGGAGTGCTTCAGCTAGTCGTTTACTGGCAAGCAGAGAGTTGCACATTGCTTTGGAGAGGCGAGCTATAGAAAGTTCCAAAGCGAACGAATTGTTCGAAAAGGCAAAGGCGAGGCAGCAAGGCGCGAGTCAAGTCACCGAGGATCTTGACTTATGATACGATTTAGACATTCCATGTGATACCCTTGATTTTTGTTCTGTTACCAGAATTCCTCGTTCATCGTGTAAATAGGCATGAATATAGACATCAAATAGAAGATCACGTGCCCCCAATCTGACGGCGGGCCGGCTCGATAGCTCCGCGCCTAAAACGATAGCTTGACTAGCTTGGACCCATCATCAAAATAAATAAAAACAACAACAGAGAAATCATTCCAGAAAACAGAAAAGCAGTGCTTGCATGATGATCAGTTCGAATTAAAAGTTCGAAACACCTCACATATACTGACTGTCACGGTTCATATCGAAGAAAATATGGGCTTGGAGGATTACATCCGTGCAAGAAGCGACCAATACTATGCGCCAAACCCCAGAGATATCAGGATACACAGTCCTCAGCAGCAAACGACCACCATAATCGACAAATCCATAACCGGGAATGGCGTTCCAGCTTCAAGGTTCATGAGGCCTTCGATGCCCTTTCAGTATCCAGAAGCGGAATTCAACAATCGACAGCCACAACAATATGATTTACCAGTAACTACAGCGCAACAGCAACAGCAGCCTGAGAAAAGCATTTTTGATACAGATATTGAAAATGCTGATGATACGACTATTACGCTGACCAGTCTTGCGGATATTGAAGCGCGAGATCGAGATCATGATCGTCGAGGGATGTTTGATCATGACACCTCGCAGGATTGGGACGGAAGTGTCCTTTCTGAGTCTGACCACCTTACAGACCGCAACGACAATTATTACCGGACTGAAGAACCAGTCAAGACTCCAGCAAAAGCTCCAAGATATCGCAGGAAAACTGTTGTTCCGTTGGCAGAAACCGAGGACATCGACTATGCCAATGGCTACA
The DNA here is from genome assembly GCA_022814505.1 of Talaromyces liani. NCBI lineage: Eukaryota > Fungi > Ascomycota > Eurotiomycetes > Eurotiales > Trichocomaceae > Talaromyces > Talaromyces liani. The sequence continues at coordinate 78,929 of JAKLNL010000033.1, forward strand.
GGGACAATAGCCACCCACAGACACTCGACTGGAATCCAGCGGAGATATCTCGCTCTGCTACAGCGGCAAGTAACAAAAGGAACTCTATTACCAACATCTCGCGCATTCCTCGTGCCAAATCCAGGATGTCTCTTCAACGGAGTGATAGTGATCCCGGCCTCCGCTCTGCAAGGATGGCATCTACCAAAGAAGCGGCAACGGCAACAAACACCAGAACGGTACAAATACCCTATCGCATTGGGTATAGCAAAGCGAGCAATTTCCCTCAAAACTTGGCCACGACACCGAATAACCGATTCAATTTTAAGAGTGAGCGGTCTTATGAGCGGCTTATATCGCAACAGACGTCTCCTACGAGGCAGGTTAGTGGTCCGAGGCCACAGCCTGAGTCACGACAAGAAAGACAACGACATCAACAACAGCGACGTGTCAGCTCTGCTAGTCCTCAGAAAAGTGGAAGGACCAGGCAGAAGCCCGTAGCAACTCCGTCGAACAAAGCCAGACGCCTTTTGGATGAAACAGATGATAGCTTTGACGATGGAATGGAGGAAGAAGAGACGCAAGAAATCAGCGAGGATATCGACGACGAAAGTTCCGGCAGCAGTGTCCACGCTCAATCGTTGACGACTACAGACATCACTGAGAGAAAGAGATCAGTACTATCAACAAGCTCAGAAAGCATAGACAAGCGCTATCTAAAACTGGCATCAGATTACCCGGACGAAGTCCTTCAACACATGGATTACTCGGAACTCGAAAAGGAACCATTTGACCACAGCCCCGGCAGCGGCAGCCCATTCAAGCATCAAAGAGCAACAGCAACAGCGACAACAACACCCAAAAAGACCAGAGCGCCATCTCCTCCTCCTCCACCTCCACCTGCTCTTCCCCCTCCACCACCAGATACATCAACCTCCCCCTCCGAAAAACTAGCCTACATAATGACCGCCCTGACTACCCCCACTGCTCGACACAAGTACATCTCTGGCATGCCGATAACCGACTGGGAACTTCTGGGCGACGAACTAATCGATCAAATGGGCGAAATGCTCAAAATGATTAAGGACTCAAGACAGGCTAGGCGCAGAACGACGGCGTTGTTTGAGGCGGAGATTAGGAGGAGGCATGATCAGACCATCAATGAAGCGGGGGAGTTGGATAGGAAGTTTGTAGAGATGAAGGAGGGTGGGCTGGGGGTTTTGAGGGCATTGAATCCTTGATTAATTATTGTTTTTCTACATTGTGTACTTCAATCCTTCATCGGCATCTTGAAATTGGTTGAGCGGGGTTTATCATATAACAACGCATCGTACTGGCGTCCATGTCTCTGCATTGTTTGATATCATAGTCCTCTACTTCGCATGTCTTCGTTAGCATACAAGAAGGTATACTTAGAACAACTTGAAATGCCCTTAATCATATTCCTAAGCACAATGACTAACAATAACACCACGCAAATGCATCAATCTGACTAATAACCATAGGCAGTAGAATTGAAAATTCCGATAATCGGCTCAATCACTCCTTCGAAGCCCGATCAACAATCATAGCCGCAAGCCTCTTATAATCCTGCAACAGCTCAGCGACATCACCAATACGCAGATCTTGTGGATCATCAACTTCAAGGAATCGCCTAATCGGTGGATCTGATTGGGATAATTCCGCTGGAGGAAATGGGATTGTTGATGTTGTTAGTGGCGACGATCTTGCGTCTATCCTTGAAGAAGATGTCAATCTAGGTCTTTCGGGTAGTGTGCTTGGGGTGGTGGTTGTAGTTGCAGTGGTGGAAGCAGATGAGGGCGTCTCTGGGGCATTGCGGCCAAATCCTCGGATCATGCCTGGGATGTGACTCAAGGGATTGAAAGTATTCCCAAAGTTCTTCATGGACTCTAATGGTGTCGTCACTGGGCTAGGACTGAAAATAGAAGAGCCTCCGCCACCTGGACTTGGCGTAGACGTACTGTTGAGACGCCCAGTCGGGAGTGTGTTGGCCCTCTGGGTGCCGCTAGTTTCGCTGCTTCTAGCACTATCGGCGCTTCTATCCCGAGGAGTTCTTCGGCCATCTCTTCCACTGTATCGTCCGTCTTCAGGCTGGAGCGTCGATCGCTGCGAATATGCTTCCTTCAAATCAGGCGTTAGAGATGACTCCTCATTCCTCAAGTCGCTCTCACTCAACACCGTTGGACTCGTCACAAGACGTCGAGCTTCATCCAGCGTTTTTGGTACTAAAGTTTGCTCATTTGCTCCACGACTATTTTGCATCTCCTTGAGTCGCCCAAACAAGAAATTGAAGCTGTTGTCTAGCGTGTTGCTAATATTCTTTAGTCCCTGGTCGGCGGTATTGCGCACAGCATCGTTGGCAGCACCCAACACCTTTGCAGGCGGTTGGAAAAGATTGCTCAAACGCCGTTGCTGAGCTGCTGGGGCAGACAGCTGTGTGCGTGGAAATGTGCCAGAAGGCGTTACTTTTCCTGACCTTGGAGCCCGTACAGAACCGGAAAGCTCCGTCGGAGGAGTTGTTGCTGCGTTGAGTAATCGAGGCTGTCCGTCGGCGGGAGCATCTGTGTTCAAACTGCTGAGATCGACAGACTCTAGAAAACTGATCGCAGCTTCCAGATTTGTCAGACAGTACGCCGACTCTCCGTTGATTTTGCTGACAGATCTGAATCGTTGAATAAACAACAAGTTGCTGATCACATTTATGCCTTCCGGAGGCGACGTGATCAACGTATATATAAGAGCTGGCAGAATCTCGTCTGCAGAGGATGATGACCCTAACAGAACCGTCAATGCATCCACAATTGCTTTATGTGCCGAAATCAAATGCTGAAGTTTGCCCAACGGGAAATGTGCGTCGCTCATCTTCTTCAAATCGTCCCCAGCCGCTGCAAGTATCGTATTTGCTTCTTTCTCCTTTTCTTCATTTGCTTCGGGTACCTCGATGCCCAAGTCTCTCAGACCCATACCCAGGAGTGATAGGGCAGCTGTTTTTGAGCGGAGCTTCTCATCTCTCACTTCATCCATGGTACTTTTGTGACGCCATATCTTATCGTAGACCTTCTCGCAGACTCGTCTCTCGACGGTTTCTTCCAGCGCCAATTGTTTCAATGGTAATTGTTTGCGTGCTTTCCGTCTCTCTGCAATTTCAGAAACGGTCAACATCTGCTGTGTTGCCGTAGCGGAACCTGATTTGGAAGGCGAGCCATCTCGATTGATGCGGGACGCAAGAGTCGAGATATGCGTGGCAATGTGTGCGTCAGTTTTGATGTAGAAATCTTGAAATAGAGACGAGATTCTTTCGATGGATGGAGGAAGTGTATGTACTCTAGCACTTAGAGACTCGACGAATCTGTCATGAGACACTTAGATTAGCCTACATGAATAAGAATCAAGACATCAATAAAATAAAATACCTATCACTCAAGCTCGCCAACTCTACCGGAAGTTCAAGCGGAACATCATCGCCTGATGATACTCCGGTATCTGCATGATTATTTGTAGCACGCTCTGTCTCGGATTCTAATGAGTCGCGCCTTTCGAAGATATCCGGCCCGCCGTCATCGCCTGGCGGTCGTTCGGATGTTTGCTCAACATTTTCTGGACGATCGGTCTCGGAGTCTACCATACCGGAAGTCTCAGTGCTGTGGAAGGTGAGTCAGAGATCAACTCCCAAGCATTGTTTAGGAAAGAATCAAGGAAATTCAGTTGGACAAGTGTCGAGACTTGTAGCTTAGCCTTGAGAGGGTCCTACAGTAGTTACGCGGCTGACTAGGAAGCTAGCTTTATCTTAGGTCGATCGGAGTAACAGATTACTGAGATTAGTCTGCGAAAATAGATGCTAATTTATTGAAGGGCGTTTTCAGCCAATAAGGAGCACATTCTTACAATTTGTAAGAGATGAGAGTTTTCCAGACCCACTAAATACTGCATCAGGAAGGAACGATGGAACAGTGGCGTGACTCAGGCAGCGATAAGCCCAAGGCTTGGCAAAAGAGGCCAGCCAGACAAACAAGACAAACACCTCCGTGGTCTCAAACAGAACAACGGGGAACAGACGGAGTCATCTCTCATACGCTCATTATTAATCCAACAACACAACAACAACAACATCATCATCAAAATTACTCGTCTTGTCGCTCGCTTCCTTCCTTTACAAAGCAGAGGGTGAGAGAATAACCGCTTACAATCCGACCTGAGTTGCCACCCAATATATGGATCAACCCGTCCACTGAGCCTCACCCTAGACGCCTGCACTATTGGACCTTACCGCCTCCCATGGAGCAGTAAGGACCGTCGTTTCCCTCAGCTCACCATCAACCATCGCCACATCTCTGCAGTAGTGCCTGCATATCTCTACTACACGTTCGAGCTATGGGACAGACATCGTCCACGCAACGAGATCAACGGCCAGAACACTCCTCACGAGCTTCTCTTTCCTCCCCTCATCACAGCAATGGCCACAGCGGTACTCTGAACTCTCAAGAGATGTCGGAACGATCGGTGGGCGGCCAACCCCCTCGCGATGAGGGGTTTGCGTCGAACAGAAACAACATTTTCAACCTGATAACAGACCCATCGGCATCGAATACGTCTAATCCAGCTTTCAACGATACCACGATGTCAAACAGTACCTCCAGCTTCTCACATGACCTTCGAACGCTCCCTGAACCCGTCCAACAGGCACCTCCCCGCAGCACTTCAGCAGCCTCACGTCTTTTATCAAGAAGACAATCCACGATGTCTAGGCTAGGCACACGCATTCTGCCTAATTCTGTCATCCGAGGTCTACTTAGTAGTGAGGAGGAAACAGCGGCAGAGGGACTCGCACACCGAAGTGGTCGTATTATGAGGCCCGTTCCTAGAACTGAGGTCATTCACAACCCTAGTCGGTTTTCTCCATTCAACGCCTTAGGCTCTCGTGGTATCAGCCGACGTCGCTCAATACGTGGGCCATATCCTCTTCCACGAGGTGATGCAGCCTTAATCCCCGATTCGCCGCCTAACCCTACCTACGTCAACCCAGCAATTAACAACGTCGCTGCTTCAGAAAGAGGGTGGCGTCGTAGTCCACGTCTGAACCGAGTTCGAAATTCCCTTTCCACTCCCATTTCTCATATCTTTGGTGCAGCCCCGACCCTGCCAGACCCGGAGGAGATGAGAATACCACCACAACGGCCGTTACGCTCGAGCGTCACGGAGGGCATGGATCAGCTACTACCCCCAATGGACCCGATGGACATGGGTATGGATTTGGATATAAATCCTGCGTCTGACTTGGCACAACGATCAATGACTGATTTACAACCACTCTCTCCCTTACCTATTCCCAGACCGTCGCAAGGTTTGGGTCCAGGTCCCATTCGGCGTCTTCCTGGTATTCTACGAACTCGCTCTTCACGCCTTCCACGTAGAGAGGAGCAAACGCCACTCTCCCGCGTGTTACAAGTAGCCGCCGCTGCAATCGCGGCCCAACTCTCTGGAAATACAACCCCAACTCTTCCTAACATTCAATCACTTGGCAATGAGGGATTCGACGCATCGTTAGAAAGCCTCTTTCAGAGTCTACAACAAGCTACGTCCGCTCAAGACAATCAGATGGGCTCTTCAGGAGGTCAAAACGCTTCCCAGCCGGGTGCTCCAACTCCTTTGAATTTCCTCCGAGTTTTCCGCTTCTCCAATAGCGATAGCTCAGGCGGGCGAGCGGCAAATGGAAGCACCGAACAGATGGACGTGGAAGATGGTACTGATGAGGGAAATGAAGGTCGGACCGTCACCTTGGTTGTTGTGGGAGTCCGCTCCGTGCCGTCCAACGGGCCACTCGGTAATCCACAAAATGGCGGTGGCATCGGTCTGGATGCACTTCTCGGTCTTCCACATCTTCCTCCAATTAATGGCAATACCTCCCAGGAAGGAGGTAATCTCGGTAACATTGCGTCTAGACTACCAACCTCACGATTCAATAATGGAGGCGTGAGCTCTACGGATAACTTGAATAGCGGGCATGCTCGTCCAGCGTCAGGCATTTTCCGAAACCCGCTAGAGCCAACTTCTCCAGCGCTTCCAACTGTGCTAGCGGACAGCCCTCCTGGACCGTATCCTCCACCTTCCACACCGGCTGAAGTACCCACTACATTGTCCTCTGGAAACTCCACCCCCAGCCGCAGGCCATCTTCCGCATCGGCCATGTCTCCAAACCTCCTACCTCAAGTCCATGAAGACCCGCTCCAAGAATCTACTCAGTCTGAGTCGTACCCTCCTACTGCTGGCAGTGGTGTACGACAGCGACGCCGAAGCGACTCGGAGTTTGCTCGCCATCGTCATTTTGGCTCAGGATCATCCAGGCGCCATGGAGTCGTGGAACCTGATCAGCCCACACCATCTGGAGGTCGTACGTGGGTCATTTACGTTGTTGGTACCAATCTCTCGGAGAATCATCCAGCTTTTGCGACTCCGAGCTTGTTCACTGATGTAAGTCTACTCTATCAACTATACAAGGCATTGCTTCGGTAAGAGTGTCAGGCTAACTTTTGTTTGCAGAACCCAACTTATGAAGACATGATTCTTCTCTCCTCACTTCTGGGACCAGCAAAGCCTCCTGTGGCCACGCAGGCGGACGTCTCTTCAGCAGGCGGGTTGTTCCGCCTTGTTGAATATGCAGGATCTCTAGTTGCAGAAGCCTTAGAAGGCGAACAAACAATCAACCTTGGTGAAACCGAGAGGTGTTTGATCTGCCTGAGCGATTATGAGGCCGCAGAAGAAGTCCGACAGCTTACGAAGTGCAAGCACCTTTACCACAAGGAGTGCATAGACCAGGTATGTTAATTTTGATATCTTTTCTAAATACGGATTTGCTAATTGTTCTTTTAGTGGTTGACTACCGGACGAAATTCCTGCCCCCTTTGCCGTGGTCAAGGAGTTACTGAGTCTTCTTCTAGCCCAAATCCTGCGCCCCCTCAGGAAGCATCTGCCTAAGATTCATCATCATGGGCATTTTCTATCTGGCAGTATGAAACAACTTTACATTGCGACTTTCATGTACAAATTATTGAGTCATCCATCCGGCGGCGTTCTTACCATTGCGAGCGAGTTTATTTTCGGCATTACTTGGGATCATTTCTTGACTTTGTTTTCTTGTGCGGGTTGTTCGGAGTGATAGCATATGGCCAGGCTGACATTGCTTTTTGACGAAGGACATATTTACTTGATAGGGTTTGTAGTCATAGCTTCTTGACTTGCTTTCGTTTCACTTCATTTTGTCTGCGCTTTCTCATTATGATACCACTTGATCTGCTGCATACACTGGACGTGACGCATCAGTGATCGGTGTTTGCGAGTTTTCCTTTTTCTTTACTGAGGGCATTGTTCGAGTCATGATACATACATAGCTTGCATGAAGAGTAGATACACTGTTTCAATTCGATCATTACTTATAATCTCGAAAATTCCACGATAGACTCTGATGTTAGTCTGTTAGGGCTCAAGTCTCAAATCATGGCATTGCGGGGTGTTATAACCCTAACCCTACAGCGGAATCGGCGTGACGAAATGGAACCCCGCAATCTTTTTTTCTGATCGAACAACTTCACCCGAACAACTCCGGATAAAAAACAAGTCAATTGATCATTACCGGATTACTATAACCAGAATTGGGACAAGATTTACAAAATATTGAACAGATCCTGTCAGCACTTGTGTGAATCACCATAAGGAACGCGGTGTTGAGATTCAGCATATTCATACCTCGCGAACCTACAGCAAAGACAAAAAAATAAGACATACAAAATGGACACACCAATCCGTCTCACAGTTCTCATATCCGGCAACGGCAGCAACCTCCAAGCCGTAATCGACGAAATCGCCAAACCTACCGGCTCCAAACTACCCAACACCCAAATCGTCCGCGTCCTCTCCAATCGCAAAACCGCATACGGCCTCGAACGAGCCTCCAAAGCCGGGATCCCCACCACATACCACAACCTCCTAAAATACAAAAAGGCGCACCCGGCAACCCCCGAAGGTGTACAGGCTTCGAGGGAAGAATATGATGCGGAATTGGCGAGGTTGGTGATAGCAGATAAACCGGATTTGGTGGCTTGTTTGGGGTTTATGCATGTTTTGTCGACGAGGTTTTTGGTGCCGTTGGAGGAGGAGGGGATTAGGATTGTAAATTTGCATCCTGCCTTGCCGGGGGCGTTTAATGGGGTTGTAAGTCTTAGCGCCTTTCTGTCGGTTTGGTGACTATGCTTCGGTGGCTAATTTATGTGACTGTGATAGGATGCGATTGAGCGCGCTCATGCAGCATGGCAAGAAGGAAGCATCACCAAAACTGGAGTAATGATTCATAATGTGATTTCGGAAGTTGATATGGGACAGCCTGTCCTTGTCAAGGAGATTCCGTTCGTCAAAGGCGTTGATGAAGATTTGGAGAAGTTCAAGGAGAAAGTGCATAGTGTAGAATGGGGTGCTGTGATTGAAGGGTTGCAGATGACGATTGGCGAAATCAGAGCGAAACGTTCTTCTTGAGCATTTGGGGACACAACGGACCCGGCATGCATCAGAATCTCAGCTCTATTCTTAGAAAGCAAAAGAACAATACTCGGAGTCACGCCCAATGTACCAGCTCGTGCTGTTCGAATCAATCGACTGGGCTCTATTCACATGGCCATATGGTGGCAATGGAAACGGCTTGTCACAGCGATGTGACTCGTGGGATCGGCAGCGCAAAGCAAGGGACAGCATCAATATAGAACAATCGAAAAGCAACATACATCTACCTTACGCAATGGGAAGCAGACGGATCACGTACCGTATCGCTCTATGAAAAGTGCAGGGGAAAGCCAAGACTATGAGCTGAGTCGAATTTACTTCATGTACATACATTCTCTATTAAACGCATATTGTCATCTATGCATTCATATACATTGCTTCCGACGAAAGGAATATCAGATTTAGCTAATTGTCAGGCGCAACATTCACCTTGATCTTCTTCAGTGCCTTCTCATTCCCCAGCTCGGTATCCGGCCGAGATCAATAAACTCGCGACTTATAATCGTCTGATCAACCATAAGCCACTGATAAACTGAGAAGCATATTCTACCGCTCTCCTAGCTACTAAAGTCTATGTGGAATGCGCAGGGTAAACCACGGCCAACTGGAAATGACATGGAAGAGTAGAGCATATTCTAGTTAGAAATTTATATCAAGCGGATATCTTACTAGGTTATGTAGTTTGGGACATCTGGAGCCAGACGGAAAAATTAAGATGAGCCACATATACTCAACCACCAGGGGCTTGGAACCCAGATTCGATTGGATTAGCTTTCGTTTAATCTGGTTGATCCGTACAATGTTACATTGTTTCTGCAGTGCCTGCTGAAATGTATACTGTCAATTTGTGGAAACTGATAATGTAAATTTAAATCAGGTCACATACTAATTGCGAGAAGATTTACCCCCGCACCTCAAACTCCGCGGCCGCAGGGGTCTATCGAACAAGTCGTACATGTACTCGTCACCCTTGTACGTAGATCCAATCAGGTGGACTACTTAGAACGGGAATAAAGAGCGCGTCGGGGAGTTAATACTATAGTCGTTACGTATAGCTAACTACGTAGTACAGTACTTCCCTCAGTACGTGTGAAGTAACTCTGATCGGTTAGTTGTCCATCCTGCTTTTTTTTGCTTTGCTTACATGAAGCTAGGCCTGATCCATTCAAAATCACCATAAAAAAGTCCATCATGGTCCGATCCTGAGCCCTAAAAGCCCTAAAGAGATGGTTCGTGACCATCCTCCACTGTACAGTTGTCACTACTCTGAATACGTAGTAGACACAGAGGTTATCGTCAGCCACTAACCTATGCTGGTCACTTTTATTGAGTTTCTCGCACGACAGCATCTATGTTACACACCATGTAGTCAATGTTTCAATGTTCGCTCATTGAGTCCGGAAATGGTGATGCGGCCGTTTGGAACTAGATTTATGTGATACAATTTCTGGGGCCTTCTGCATTGCTCCGGAGACAAAGTCAGTATTTATTTACATTGACCCTGCAAAAGCTAGCTTCAACCCCCCAACCCAGAAACGGGGCTTTGTTTAGGGCTATTTCTACGTAAACCGTCCAATCCCTTGTGAGACGGCTTTCCAATTTCCAGCGCCCTGCAAGGTAGGTCAGATTTCTTCTGAGCAGGTTAAGATCGAGCTTTTTATGCCCTTTCGCCTTATAAACATTATTCAGCCAGTTGATGGATTGTGACGAAGCCACCTATATCAAAGACGGGGAAGATATGGCGAGCCTTCATACTCCCCTGAGGCGCGGAGCGCACAGCATTTAGCACGCTTACCAGTCTACATCTCCATTTTCCGGATTGCAATGCTGATAAGCTTTGACATCAAGTCCTGTGAGCTTGCACATTGGGTGGTAACTACTCCAACCTGAGAGACCTAACTAGACGGTCCTGTCTGTAGTCGAAGCATAGTGGCTCAACAGCATGAGACCAATGTCAATAGAGCCTGTACCAGATATTGTTTGTACAGAAGTGATCTATATCTTTTGATCAGCCACATAATACATTCTATCCGTATGATCACTCACTCGGCCCGACTGAAGAGTCTTGGATTCCTTTCCAAATACGTGTAAAATCTTTCAAAACCTCGTGGTTGGAATTAGTCGCAGAGAAGTGATCTTTTGCCTCTCAACGGGTTAGCTCGGTCATTAAGAGATAGGGGAGTACAATGCACATTCTTGAGAGCCTTGAGTTCATGATATTCGCCCTGCTCATTTCGGTAAATGCCAACGCCGAGATCGAGCTTACTTGGGACGGTACTGACATACTGACACAGGCATCTAGCTTCAACTGGTACTTGGCATCTGCGGTTCCTTTTTGAACATTTTTGAAGAACATCGTGGCATTAATTAGTGGCTTGATAACGGCGTTCAAGGCCCAGAGAACATAACTGTCGTCCATATCCGAACCTTTGAAAGGACACAGAGGACTCATGTCCATATTTCGACAACGGCGAGCTCTCAAGAACAGTCCGACTGACATCCCAAGAAATTTTGAGTTTATTCAACTTCATCTCAATTCAACATACCCATATATCGAAGGAGTATCAAAGACCAACTCCAAGGTCCGAAGCTGCTGTTATCAGTGTGATTCATGAAATCTGGTCTATTAAGATGGGCAGGATCTACTAAACAAAAGCTGGTACATTGTGAATTGAATATGTCGATATGATAGAGAACTGGATATAAAAGACCACAAGTATATGTAACCCTAACCCCTATGATATGCATACCTAGGTAGATATTGATGTCCGATCGATCTACCGCTGGGCATACAGCACCAGATGTCGCCATAGGAGCTAAATTGGATGATCCCAAAGTATGCACTCCGTGTCAGCGTCGGTCAACTAACTCATTGACTGGTCATCGATACGTATAGCAGCAACTACGTACTCACGTAACTACGTACATCCAAAGTTAAAGATATAGAATTGGATTCATTGAGGAATTACAATCCCAAGCCAAGCAAATCGGAATGCTTATATTACTAGTAGACTATGCGGTATTGACCTAAGTATAGTATCAACCTGCATATGTATCTTCTTTCCATCAAATCAGCAAATAGAGGTTGAATGTAGGGCTGGCTGGATTGCATGCATTACTTACCTAGGTAGGCAATTACTCTTGACTAGTCAATCAACTAGTCAACACAACATACATGAATGCAAAGTCAGATAGCGAAGTACAGAGTTATAAAACTACGATTAAGAGTCGGGTTCAATTGAGCAGGGACCCAAATGCGATTTCACATCAAGGTGAGAGAACTTGAATTATTTCCGCACTCCGTTTGGCGCCAGCGCCTGTGCCTCGTACCTAGTCATTGCATTGTTGAGACGAAAATATTTAAATACATTCGATGAGATGGGATGAGATGATATGTCTGAAACTGCATATTCAGCATTCTGCATGGAATCCTTTGGAATATTCCGATGTCGAGTAAGATATGCACCGAGATTACGAATTCACATTCATCAGCGCAGATGATGAAACCCATTTGTCAGATGCAGTGCCAGATTTTAAACGTCAAACAAATAAGGACCTATGAACACAAAGAGGAAGAGAAAGAAAACGAAATTTGGTCCGGGGATACTTCCATGGACACTGTGTATTTGTTTGTATTACTAATCTACCAGTAATCTGGGAATCTGTTCTACAAAGAAGGTATTGATGCGCTCATTGTCTTGCTGATAAGCCTGATATGTTTTCCGAATAACGATGTGGTGGTAATTGCGATCTGTTGTAGTGTAAGTAGTTAGCCCTAACTCGGTGCTTCCCTTTCCGAGTGCTCACTCTTCCGTACTGATGATCGACCAGTAGCCCATACTGGGGCGGTAATTATTCTCCAATCCCTGGTAACGGACTAAATTACTCATATACGATGTATACGGAAAATGGCTCGCCACTGAGTCGCCAGAGCGACCTAAGAACACACAAGCATACGTACCACAGGCGGGTTTCAAGGTTGACACTTATGCAGAGGAATCCCGTTTTGACCGGCGTCATATTGTCGTATATGTGAAAACAGTAAAATCATGGTCACACAGCATTCGATGCTGTACTACATCCCTCGATATGACATGGAGGACAAGATAGTCCACTGTTGCGGTTCATCGTGTCACACGACTTAGAAGAACAGGGTGGGATCACCGATGCCCTAATTGTTGACTATTTAGTACGTACAGTAGTACAGAAGCAGCTATTATTAGTTTTCTCACGCCCTTCTTTTCTCTCTAGTTGCCGAGTCGCTGGAATTATCACTGAATGCGGCGCTGCATCTTGAGAACGGGGAAGCTAGGCTAAACTCCTTGCTTTATCACCTGCTAGGCTGCTACTAATACTACGTACTACGTAGGACTCTTAAGTCTAGAGTCTGTAGTCTCTGTACTAGGTACGTACCTAGAGATGCTAAGCAAATGCAAGCACAGATCAGTGATTTGCGTAGACCCCTGCAAAATGTGTATGCCGATTGGGCCTGTTTCCTCAAAAAGAAGGGAAGAACGGACAAAATTAGATGGCGAGATAGATTAGCTTAGTACTTAGACGAATCAGTGAATCGGCCGAGTCCATGCTAAATCTGTAGCTAAAATAGTTCATGGAAACGTCTTCTAATTCGATACCGATGGTGCTACCTGGGTACGAGGTACGTACGCCTCAAATAGTACGGAGTACTCGAGTCGATCAATGTCGGATGGTCGGATGTCTTTTCTGCCGCATCATGAATTCTGAAGACTATTGGGGTGATCTTATATGTCTCTTATAGTCTAATAGAGCTTGTCCCATCCCGAATGTATATACGTAATTTTGGGCGTATGGCGGTGTAACGATAATTACATATCATCCTATTCAGGCTAGCCTTTCACCCGCCGGAGAGTGGAGTACCGTCACGCCATCCCTGAAAAAGACTAGCCGCCATATTTGCAGTGTGGTGATTGGCTGAACCACCAATGCTATTTCTGACATCTGTTTTTACTTTTTACGCGTTTACCAAGTTTTGTGTCACTCCAAAAGGTTGGCTTTCTTTTTCGTCTTTGTCTGAGGGGCTTAATTTCCTTTCTTCAGTCTGATTAGTCTTTCGTATTTCCTCTCCTTTGAGCTGTCTGCTCCGTCGTATGGACCGGGCAGAATCCTGCCGACGACCCAGGGTAGCATCACTTATGCTTTTTAGTAGGGGTATCACTAGGGACGTCGGCCCTGTTCTAAACAATGGACAGACAGACAGCTGCGTTGACACATGACATGTTGGCAGTTGTTTACAACATCTGCATGCATCACCAGTCCGGAGTACATACATAGGACGTACTCATGTTCCGGTTCAATGTCCAGTAATAAGACACCCTGTTAATCACTGTGCAATCTCCAGTGCGTGGGCCACTATCTGGATCGACGTTGCAAATCGCTGCGGGACAAGCACCGGAGTCTAGAACTCCATATAGAGACGGCTAAATCATACTACTACTGCTGCTAATTAATTCTACGAGTACAATTTCCTTCTTTTATCTTTTCCTCTTGTTTACTCGATTGACATTCACTCGAGTGTTTTACTATGAAAATAAGATAAATTACAGGGCACGAGGCTCTGCCAACCCACCCCGGATATTTAACTCCGTTCCGCTCTTTCTTTGGAATGCATCATCACATCAGACTCAGTATCCTTTCTGCCTCAACTAACCACACGACTACTGACACATCCCTCACTACATGCGCTTACCCTCGACCAACTCCCTGATATACAACTACATTACCAATTCACCACGATCTCATGTCCTGCCGTCCCGTTCGTCGCATCGCATGCTCTCTTCGCTCCCTCTTTCTCTCCTTGTCGGAGACCACACACGCCCTGGATAACTCGTCTCGTGAACTCCGTTGAGTCCCGGTATCGCTGCCATTGTTCTTTGTTGATTGCTTTTAAGTCCGTCTTTGGCGTCGACATTGACTTGCACCCGACATACAACAATCAACGTCCTCAACAACAAAATACGGAATACCCAGGATCGTCGGCCGATCTCGCTTCGCTCTATATCCGCCGCCGAATCCTAATAATCCATGACGTACGGAACTTGTGTTCCTTCAGCGCATTCACTAGCATCCAATTTCTTTTATGACAGCTGAATGGCGACAATCTGATATGCACTTGATCGATAATTAACACCAATTCCATGGCGCAACCATTCTTCCCCCATGGCTCGTCCCACGCCAGCTTCCATGAGCCCCAGATGCCTCAATACAGCCAACCCAATTCATATCCTGCGTTTCCTCTTTTGCTCGGCTCCGGTCATGTCCCAGATACGCTGCTCTACTGGAACAACGATAACAACTTGCAGACTGGAGTAGCTCCTATTCCTCGTTCAACGTTTCCCTCGCTACAACATCACCATCTTCAAACACAGCAACTACAACACCAACACCAGCCTCAGTCGCAACCACAGCCACAAGCGCAGTTACAACAGCAACAGCAGCAACTCGCTGCGGAACAACGCAAACATAAACGGACACGGAGTGGATGTCTCACATGTCGCAGTCGGCGGGTCAAGGTGAATACTTAGTGGTTGACGGAACAATTGAATAGTACAAGGCTAATCGATGACTATGTATGTAGTGTGACGAGGGTCGGCCGGTATGCGATAGTGAGTCTCAACCAGGCAAATCGCAATTTCTATGTGTCTGACGTTGTCTAGGATGCAAAAAGGGTAATCGACCTTGTGAATACCCACAGCCCAATGCGAAATCAACAACCAGTCGCAGATCAAACCGCAGACAGTCGTCGCATGAGAGTATATCGTCGGATGAAGACAATGCAGAACAAACCGGAAGTCTGGACGTGATTCCAGATGAGGATGAGACGGCAGAGTTACCCAGTAGCCTGCCTTCACTGAGGATGGCATCTGATTCGGGGTCGGCCAGAAGAATTCGAGCGCATTCACCAAGTAGTACCTGTCCTCGACCAAAGAACCCCTCCGAAACCTCTTCTGCCAGCAAATCGAAATCTTTGTCACCGGCCTCGGATTGGGTGTCGTCCTCGCAATCGTCGACTTCTTCTGCAACTTACCAACAGCAACGAGGTCGGTTCGTGCAGCGACCGGCGCGCAATTTACCGGATATTTTCAAGATCAAAAGACTCAAGGAGCATGTAAAATTCTTCTTGACCTATCACCAGGAAAGGATTAACCACAACCACTATTTTATGAATCTCGCCAGCGACTTGTTTTTCAGAGGAACGCTCATAGACATGGCACTTGAGTACGAGCCGTTGTTGTATGCTGTGGTGGGCTTTGCTGCGTATCATCATACCTTGGAACAGCCTCAGGGGAAACTCAACGACTTTTTGAAATACTACAACCAATCAATCCAATTACTTCGAAAGTCTCTTGCGTCTGGGGAAAAGCACAGCGAAGCCACGTTGGCTACTATTCTGCAACTGTCAACGTTTGAGGTGAGTCTTATTGATCGATATGGGTTGATTACTTATTGATGATGGTAGGAAACAATTGGAGATTTCATGAATCTTGTGGATCATCACCAAGCGGCTGATCAATTAATGCACGAACTACTTACTCCACAGACAATTACAGAAAAGGAAATCCATCGATACCTCTTTGTTTGGCATTCCCGCTTCGATCTTGTTGCTTGCATTATCGCCTCGAATGAAGCCATCCTGGAACGCGAATGGTACATTTCACTCGAAAAACACGATACTGCTCTGGCTGCGCGAAACCTAGACGACCCAATCATGAAATTGAATGCGATGGTATCACGAGTGCGACTCTTCGCCATGGATTACGCATCTCTTTTCGCAAAATTCGCGAGCGGAGTTATCAATCTTGAACAATTCCAAATAGGCTACGATTACCTCGACGAACTCATAGACGACTTTCATCAATCCCTAAAAGCGTACGATGACTGCGAAGAAATCATCATGCCGGGCCCTGCTGTACCCTTGCAAGGACCCGAAGATATCCTAGACACTGACATGACATGCCGTTTCTACCGCGACTCGAAATATTTCATGAACTTCCTCTGGCCAGATGTACTCACCACAATACTCATGTTCAAATACCAATCTCATCTGATGACTGGCCGCCCCGACGGAGCCGAACTACAGAGTATAGCGTTACGCATCTGTCACCATGCCGAGGCCATTGCGCGATGGCCCGAAGTGGAAGTCGGCACGGTTATAGCAGGGCACAATTGGCTGGTTTTGATGACCCTGTTTCTGCCACGAGACAACAAGCATATGCAATGGAGTAGACGAATGTTTGCCCGGATGGAACTTGCCGGGTACCTTCCTTCCCCCTCTGTCTCTCTGGTTGCCGTCTTTCTAACGTGAATAGATACGTCTACGCCCCTCGTGCGCGCCGCGCTCTGGCAGAACTATGGAACGACCCCAGCGTGGAAGAATGGTGGGATCCCGCCGACAAAGAAGGCTGTCCCAGCGTTATCAAAGAGATACGCAAATTGACTGAAGAGCGAACAACTAGTCCCCGCGACCATTTGCGCGAGGGAATGAGAGATCTAAAGTCGTTGTTTTCGGGTTTGAGTGTGAGTCAGGGGACATCTCCTGATTCGTTGCCTAGTACGTAGTACGTAGTACGTACCACTACAGTGCTACTGGTCATACATACATAGGCATTTTGTGATTATTTGAAAAGTGATTACGGGAGGGTCTTTTGGGTTATTTCGGGTCATACCTTTGGAAGTGTTTTGGGGTGTTTTTGACTTTAGATGGGTGGACTACTGATCATTTTGGGTACATTAGTTCTGGAAATGGTGTTGGACTTTTTGAACATGGACATTTAGCATGAGAATTACTCCTTTCCGGATTGGTATATCTCGGTACATCACTCAATGCAGTATACTATACGTTATATGTACAAAATACTTCAAACAGTTCAAAGGGGCTAAGGCGAAGGCTAAGGATAGATCTTTACACCATCTTTAACCCTAACCTCCCTCGCCAACACAACCGTCTCATAACCCCCAACAATCTCCTTCTCCCCAGCCCCCTGCTCACTAATATCATAATACGGATCCTCGCCCCACGGCAAAGCGTCGATATCAATCTCATTCTCCCGGCCCAACAAGCATTTCAATACCACGCCTGCACCGGCTTTGCTCATGACTACGTTGCGTTCTTTGCAGCGTTCGTCGCAGACACATTCTACACAACCCTGGGGCGTGATGCAGGTACATGTCTCGATACGTCGGACGGCGCGCGCGAGTAGTGAGTCGATAAACTCGAAGGCTTTGAGCGCAATACCGGATCCCGAGGGGCCGCCTTTGGCGTCGTAGAAGGTTAGACGGGCTGGTCGTTGGCGATGGGGTGGTTCGATATCATCAGCAGGGTTCTTGTTCTTGCTGTTGGCGAATGAGGATTTGGGCACGGTCGCTGAGCGGGTTGATGAGGTTTGGATGCGGAGATGGCGGGTTGTGTTTTCGTTCATGGCTTCGTTGGCTCGTTTGAGGTTCTTGCCTAGTTCCTTTTTGGCGACTTTGCATTCTGTGCGGACATCGCCGGGTAAGGAGATGATGAAGGTTGGGAATAGGGAGAGGACAGCGTGTTCGGCCGCGTGTATAGCGGCCGCGATGTTGAGTCGTCGTGACTCTAGAATCTCGAATGCCCGTTTGGGTACATCTAGCCACATACCTTTTGTGAATGTGTCGATGGGCGGGTTATCGACTTGAACGGCATCAAGGACGCGGCCACGCTTGTCGATCTTGAAGAAGCCATAAACGACAGCGTGGATCTGGATGATGCCGTAGTATGCTCTGGCAGTCGGGCTGATGTGGCGGATCGCTTCGGTTTCGATGGGGTCAATGTCCGTGTAGTCGCGCTGTTGGGTGTTCCAGTCGACTTGAACCTGGACCACTCGTGCGAGACGCTTTTCCGTGTTGAGTTCGCGGACTATGTACGTCTGACCTTGGTGCATGAATATCCCGCCTTCGTAGATAGTGAAAAATGCTCGTGATGTCTCCACTTCTTCAAGAACAATGTTTCGATTGTGAGTGATATCAATGACGGCAAAGGAACTATCTTCCATGTCACGAAGGGACACAAAATCCGACGGCTTTGGTCGGAACCGGTCATTGCAATGGTAATACCCTAGCGAGTCTTTGATAAGACGAGTAGATGCGAACTCTTCAAGTTGTTCGCCAAAATAGACCTTATCTTCTTCCGGCTTGAGTGGCATCTCGAACGCGGCACATTGAACATGACCCTCCAGTACAAGTTCATTAGTCAAATCGACCTGCAACTCGCAATTCGGCTTTGTGAATATCTCATTCGGGTTAGCCATATAGTGCTGATCAGTCGGAAATCCATCTCCAATCAAGACCGATAATGAATCTTTGTTTCTTCGACCAGCTCGTCCACTTTGCTGGCGCAGATTGGAAATCGAAAACGGAAACCCTAGTGTGATCACCGCGTCTAAAGAGCCAATATCAACACCTAGCTCAAGTGCGTTCGTGGCAACGATTCCCATTAGTTTTCCATCAAACATCTCCCTCTCGATCTGACGTCTATCCTGTGGACTGTAACCACCACGATAACCCATGACCAGGTTCGCTACCTCCGGTCTTTCTAGACTTTGAAATTCAGTGCGCACAGCCGCCAGGACGATTTCGCATTGTTTTCTTATCCTACAGAAAAGGATGACTCTGACTCCACGCAGAACCAACTGGCAAAACAATCGCGCAGCCTCAGTAATACTATCACCTCGACCAGAGGTAGGATCATGCGGATCCTTGTACGGCGTGTTCCAGCATACGAATTCCTTGCGTCCCGCAGGCGAACCATCAAAATCAGTTAATCGAACATCTTCGACCCCGAAGATGGTCCTGAAATGTTCCTCTGGATTGGCGACTGTTGCTGAACAGCTAATAAACCTAACATGCCGATTGCCCACTGCCGCACATATCCTTCGCAGTCGTCGCATGACAAAGGCAACGTGAGACCCAAACAGCCCGTTATATGCATGCAGTTCGTCAACCACCACGAACTTGAGATTCTGCAAAAACGTACGCCATGAACCCTCCTGTGGAAGAATGGTGACATGCAACATATCAGGGTTCGTGAAAATAATTCGTCCATCGTCCCGAATAGTGTTTCGTTCGCTCATGGGCGTATCTCCATCGAAAGTTTCGACAATAACGTGTTCCAAACCCTCCATGAAATTGAGTAATTCTTTCATGCTGCGCCGTTGATCTTGCGCTAGAGCTTTGGTGGGAAAGATATAAATCCCCCTACTGTTAGGATCTTTTTCGAGCTCATGGAGCATCGGAATCTGATAGATAAGAGATTTTCCCGAGCTCGTCGACGTCGAGACAATGACATGATGGCCTTCATATAAATTGTTAATAGCTTCCGCTTGATGCGCGTACAACTGCGTGATCCCTTTAGTGTTGTAAAGCGCATTAACCATATTCTGCGAGAGTTGAAAATTCAAATCTCCATACACAGGAGGTTGCGGATCAAACACTCTGTGGCCATCAGGGACGATCTGAGCTGTATACCACTCCATTTCCTTGATATCTGCTATAATCTCTGCAATCGGTTTCCGTTCTTTTGGTATCGCATCTGGCACTTTTCCCTTCGCCCCTGGACTGTCGAACTCCTCCCTCACCGGTGGAGATGGTATGACTTTCTCACTCTCCAACCTTTCCACCGGATCGGCATCGTCATTTTCACACTTGACCAAAAACGCATCAATAGCGTCGGAGAACTTCTTGCTCCTCTTCTCAATCAAATTGACCATCTGCTTCTGACTATAAACGGGCATTTTCAGCTCATCGTTTCGCAGTCGCTTAGTAGGTCGCGTCGGTTCGCCGGTCTTGCTATGCTGAACTTGTCGTTTGAGATCTCCATCCACAAACTCGAAGAGTAACACATCTCGGGATTCCGGTAAATCGTCATCCCTACTTTCCGCAAATGTACCCGTGGTGGTAGTAGAATGCTCCTCAGGAATAAATCCTCCACCCAAACTCGCACTCTTCACATTCATCCATTTATATTCATCTCTCTTCCCACCACCTTGACTAGCATCCTCGCCAACACCCAAAACCTCAAGAACACCCTCATCAACATACTCAAACCTGACAGCTCTGGGGATCAGCACTTTAATTCTAGCGACATCCTCAATCGTCAATTCGCGACCAGCCATCTGAGCCTGTACAGCAGACTTTATCGTCTCAAAAGTAGTCGCGAGATGTTTTCGCGTACAGCAGAACGTGTATACCAGATTCAACGCGCGATGGGTCTGAGAGAGTCGTTTGAATGCGTCCGGCCATGGCTGGGAAGGTTTTCGCTGTTGTTGCTGTTGCTTCGTATCGGCGACATTGCGTTTTGAGCGTGCTCCCCCTCGTCCTCCTCTCGTGGAGGTTGAGGAGGATGCTTTTCTGGGTTTGGTGTCCGGTGGTGGTGTTTCCGTAGTAGGGATCGATGGCGTTGGTGTACCCCTCAACGCAGGATCGATCAGGTCATCGCTAATGACGGCTGGTGATGGTGCAGCCTGCTGCTGCTTCCTCTCCTCGAGCGCAGACATATCATGTTTTCGTAGAGAACTAATCAAATCATCTCCTTTCAGAGCTCTTCACAAAGGAAGAAGGAAGGAACGGATGAAGGACGACAAATCTTATCTAAATCGCGAAAACTGGCACGCGTGGTCACATGATCAATTTATAACTATCCATCCAACCAATCACGTGCATTCCTTACTTAGGTTAAAAGATCTGAGCCGGGACCATTCGCCACGATTTAAAGATTTCACTATTTTAGCGTCTCGAGTCAATAATAAGAAAAAAGATGGAATCGGGGAACCGGTTCGGTTTGTGTAACACTAGTCAAAAACAGCTAAAAGTGGTGTTTATTCTCCGGTACACACTCAATACTAGTGTGGGCTGAACATGGATCAATAGTCATAATACTCTGGGGAACAGGGTTCTATTTAGGGCTCGGCTGGCTGGTTCCGAGGTATTTTACTAGCTCTACGTATTAAGGATCAATGTATCGAAGAGAATAAGAGGCGAGTAGAACATAATAAAATGGTATGGAGCTTGATGAACCATTCGCAACGTAACAGACGGACATACATAACATGGTAGGTAGCAAGATGAACAAAAAAGCAAGATACGTAAAACAACAACGCCAATATTCACAAAAAAAAAAAAAAAATCAAAGAAGCTTCGTTTGCAAAGCAAGCAAACAAACAATCAATCGATCCCTTTTTTCTCTTTCCATTCTTGCGTCTCCTCGCTGTGTACCCGATTCTTTTTTGATATTCCTTGTCATGTATGGCAATAGTCGAAAGAGGAAAAATGGAAAGACAAGAACGAGCTGGCCAAAAAGACAGAATAAATTCGACTCAATCCCCTTCCCTCTTCTCCATCTAAAACAGGAGACTGTGGTATCATAAAATAAAATGAACATCTTTCAACAGAATCAAGAAGAGAAAAAACGAGGACATATCAAGGTACAGGAAAAGATGCACAGGAGTAGAGTATCAAAAGGGCGAAGGGAAAGAAAAAAAGAATATATCATGGTAGAAAACATTTGTCCGGAGAGTGATGAGGGAGATGGATGATATGTGATACAACAGCAAGAGACTGCCCTTCTATTAATTTTTTTCTTCTTTCGTCTCACTGGTAATTGCCAGATTGGTTTTCTGGGGCTATGAGAATCAGCCGTCAGCACCAGGAATGCGAGACGATGTATTGCAATATGAATCCGTGGTCCAATTTGCGATGCTCTTGTATAGTGATCCAAGGCGAAAGCAAGAGAAGACGTTCAACTTGAGATGGCGAGCAGCTACTTACGTTGCTGGTACACCTGGTTGTTCTGGTACGGCGAGTGAGGGTAACTGCCATACATCTGGCCGTTACCCTGAGGGTAGACCATGCCGCCGGCACCACCAGGAGCGTATTGGCCGGGGACTTGATTCTCAGCAGGCTGGTAGCCGATCGGAGGCAGTTGAGGTCGGACGCCGCCGGCGTAGCTGGGTGGTTGGCCTCCCTGAGGATCAGTGGGAGCACCACCTTCGACCGGACCACCCTGTGCTTGAGCTTGGGCAGCAGCCTGACGTTCCCGCTCCTCAGCAGCCTTGCGCTGGTTCTCCTCTTCCTTCTTGCGGGCCTTCCATTCCTTGCGGATTTCTTTGAACTCTATTGGAACACTGTTAGTTCGATTCCGAGTGATAAAAGCAATAAGACAGGCCAAGGAGTTGGGGGTGTTGATCAAACGACAGCGGCAACAGTCTAGTACAAGACCGGATAGTTGAGGTTGTGCAAGATCGAATTAACGTTGACGCCGGTGTCAACGCTACTGCGATAGCCGCGTGCCCTAGCTGTGTAACGCGACTAAGTATGCAGGCGTCACACTAGCCTCCTTTGAGCACAATGCGAACTAGCCCAGATACGTTGATTTGACATCGCGTCCACGATTTATGATTACGGCTGACGATAAATGGATAGAAAATAAAATAAAACATAAAACATACCTTCGGGTGTTCGCTTATTGCCGTGCGACTGCATGGTAACGTGCGCGTTGAGATGGTTCAATGTACCATATGCCTTCTCACAACCATTCCACCCACATTTGTACATGCGCTCGATTTCTTCGTAACGACGACGCGGGCGCTTGTGCTGCTGAGCACCGGGAATAGGAACGAATGAGTATACCTAGAAAGACGCGCGAATTGTTAGCCACACGTTCAGAAAATGGAAAAAAGACGCGACTTTTGCATCCCACGCCAGGAAGAAACTGAACAACTTCTTCAGGCAATGGGCCGCCCCAGGAGATGACATGCACGATCGTTTATTTGATTTGACAGGATTTTTTCTTTTCACTTCGACTCTTTTTTTTTCTCTCCTTTCCATTTGACAATAAAGAAAGATCGTGCGCCAAAACCAAACGAACGTACCTGACCTGGGCGCGGACCTGCAGTCGCAGCAGGGGAGGCAGAACCAACCGTTGGAGGGGCAGGAGAGCTATAAGGACCCTGCATGGCATGCTGCTGATGGGGATATCCATGCGACCACTCTGGGCGCGCATACATTTGTGGCGGCGGGTGTCCCTGGTATTGAGACATGTCGTGGCCCTGGGGTTGGTAGGGCGAATAAGGTGGAGGGTAAGTTGGGCTTGAGGCCGCAATGGATGGATCTATAGGCAGGTCCGCGTCAGACTTTAGGTTCGACTGGTTGCGATGGTCATCATTCTTCCCATCGTTCAGGTTTGTGGTAGACGAACTAGTTGTTTGAGCCATGGCTAGCGCACCGTGTGTATGTGTATGCGGGCTGACAAGCAAGTAAGTCGAGATGGGAGTAGTTTCGCGGGACGTGCGGTGATCGGATCGCGGAGCGTTGCAATGATTCTGAAGTCGAGGTTCAGAACAATGCGACGGCTAGAGGTAGTGATGGCAAACCTGATTGCGCGTAATCAGATGCGGGCCTTTTCAAACAATTTGCTTAAAATCAAGCTCTTGCTCAACGAGGCGTTTTTGGTATCTTTAAAAGAAACAAAAACCCGCCAGAAAAGCAACACGCGCGTACCTTTCAAAAAGCGTCAATCACGTCGAAATAAGCTAATGCTTAATGTCGAGCTTCCCCAATTGACCGTGCCACAAGAACTACCGAAAAGGTACGTAGATACGTCGTTGTGGTGTTTTAACAAACGCGAAAGTCACTAAGAAACTAGAACAGACGCGACGGCAAAAACAAGCGTTCACGGCTCACGACAAGGCAAACGCTGTCTGATGGGGATTTAAACCAAGCTCGGGTGATTCGACGCGGTCGCCAGTCTAAAAAGGCACGGACGACAGGCGATTTGTTATGGTAACGAGCCTTTGGATCCTCTTTTTGGGGAAGGAAAAGCAGCGAGGCTTAATCGACTTTAGTCGCCTTTTTTAGGGTGACCACTGAACAGACCAGACGGAAATGCTTTGCAGTGTACGTAGTTTGCGGCGGGTGGGCGAGGAACTTTGTACTAGTCCGGCGTAGTGTTGGTGCTACTGTAGTGTTGTACCAGCACGAGGGGGGAAAGGTACCCAGCGGGAGACGAGAGAAAAAATTGGGCTTGACCAAGAGTGGGATAAGGCGGCGCGCGAGTTTGAAAATGAGACCGGGTCTTGATCCTGGATAGGTAACTGGTCCAAGGGCACAAGCTAGTCGAGGGTAACTGGATTCGGGATTTTTCCCAGGTTCCACGGACAGTAGCGTGAAATTGTGAATATTGGGAGATAAAAAGTTGGAATCGGCTGACTTGGTGCTGTAATTTTCGCCCTAAAAGGCTAAAAGAGGTGCAATGGCGTGGCCAAGTCGACGGATACACTTGGAGAAAAAGGGGAAAGCGAGACGCAAAGTGGGTTTTGGCTCGCTTTTTGTCTTGTTGGCTGCTGGCAAGTTCGTTCAGAGTTCAGACGGATTGGCTGTTCTGCTTCGGAAAGGAGACCAAATGCAACTTCAGGCCTCGTGGGATCCGTGGGTACGGTGGAGATAATTTCTGCGCGTGGAGCTTGAGGATAGTACACGGGGCTGTGATTGGGTGGCTGTGGTGGTGATGAAGGGGCGCTTTTTTCTTACTGGAGGCGATCCGGGATATTAAAGGATTTGGCTGTTTGGTCCCTTCGTTTTGCTGGTGGACGCTGACTGCTGGAGCGGAGCAGTAATATCTCCTTGCGGCGTCAAGCGTAGTGGGTTGGCCAGCGAAGATGCGAGCCCCACAGTGATGAAATGATGGTTTTTTGTCTGACAGTAAGATTGAAGATGAAAGAAGTTGTTCACAGTGTTGAGCCAGCAATAGTGGACTGTAGTCCAGTCTACTCCGTATCTGTAAAAGATAGCCACACCACAATGGCCTTCTTCTTTTGCTGCTTGCTGCTTCTTTTTTTTTTTGCTGTTCGTCCACGCACAGGCGGGTCAAAGGCGGGAAATGTTGGTTGGCTTGGCGGACAAACTCTCTTCCCTAGAATTTTCGCTTTGCCGCGACGCGCTTTTCTTTTTCTGTCAAAGAATTTAGAACTGTTTCGTCTCAATCAATTTCTGGGCGCAGACCCTAGACTGCGACAAAAGCAAAATAATCGAACGGCGCTTTCCCCAACGGCGACAGAAGGATCGAAGGAGTGTATTGAAGTGTATAATTTCTGGACCAGTCAGAATGGCGCGTTTCAAGCACAAGTGGCAAGGCCGGACGAATACGTCAATGCGAGGAGAATAAAAGTGGGTGTCTTACTGCCGTACAGCTGCAGTGCGCACACGCGATAACAAAGAGATGAGCTCTCTGGGAGTCCGGCACCCGCGACTCGGGCGAAGTATTGAGTACCGGTGGTATGTATGTATCGAGGCGTATTGCGTAGTAATAATAATGGAGCTCCCGCGTTGGTGCCGAGATGGACCGCTAATACGTACTGCTAGCACATCCACTTGGCAGAATGAGATGACAGCGTCGTAGCGTAGCGTGGGCACACTTGTACTAACAGAGTTAGGGAGTTGCTGAAGATGGTTTAGGCAGCGGGCTAGGCGTAGCGCAGGTCGGGGAAGCGGTGACGGCGCGTACACTAGTCAACACGCGATGAACTGTTTACCCTGTGGCTGTAACTAGATAACGAGAGACAGCAGTTCTGTCGAATGAAATGAGGGAAAATATGATGAATAAAATGAGTAGGAGTCTTCTGGATGATGCACAGAGATGTCAACGGTAGGTGGCCAGTGAAGGAAAAATAGCGCGAGAATAATTAGCGAGGGGAAAGAAGCTGTCGGAGCGAGCCTGGGATGTTGATTACTAAGGAAGGAGGTAACCGGTATTATTGTACACAGCTGCTCCGTCTGGTACTGTTTGTTTGTACCGTACCGGCATCGCCGATGTATTGTTTGCTTTGTTAATTCGCTTAATTGTGCAAACAATGTCAGTACTAATAATCTTTACAGTATTATCTTCCATCTCGAGTCTGAATGCAATTGTACTTTGCACAATTAAAGTCTGTATCTTGCATGGTGGTGATACAGATGCAGCCTTGCTAGTTGCGTACTAACTAACCAAGCTACAGCTAACTCCCCTAGCGCCCCAAATTCCCAGCTAAACTAGCGACTACGGAGTTAGGTTACGCCTGGCTCATGGCTCGTCCCGTCCACCGTCACCGTCACTTGCCATCAAAAGGGCATAGTGCGAGGGCAAGTCAGGAACGTGTCTTTAGCGGTACTGCCGGCAGACCACCAGAATCATGGCAGTACTACGTATGTACTTGCAGAGTATGTATAGTATTGAAGAGATGAGATTCCGGCAATCGAGATCTATGATCTATGATTGATGATTTAATCATACAGGGCGAGTACTCGTAATTATGAAGGTATCTGGTGCAATACATTCCTCCGCCAATCACAGTCCAGGATGCGCTCACCTCGAGTATCAGAAGTGGGGCTCGAGTGTTTCCTGACTCGCACTCTGTTACCGAGATTAGCAATCAAGAACTCCTCGTACAGTCAGCAAGATAGACGCATGTACTCCGTAGCTAGTTATCAGGGAGCAAATGGCAAGGAGCCAGGGACTGGGTTGTGGCCAAGCCAAGACTGCGACACTAGGGGAACCCTGTAATCAGTGTAATGCTAAAAGGGGGCGGGGAGTTAGAACTTAGCAGCCACTTAGCCACAATCTGGCGTGGAGATCCGTCTATGCCAGACTGGAATCTGAATCAGTATGATTATAGTGGTTAGTAACTTAGCACGCGCCTGAGTCATTCGTACTAGCTGGAAGTGTTTAGCCTGCGATTAGTCTTGTAACTAATCACAACATCGACATCAACAAAGGTACTCTGTACATTCGGCAATTGTAGCTACATACGTACCTAAGACATATTTCACGTGAACAACCCTCCCTGCAACCTTGAACCAACAAACCCCGGAACCCTTAATCCTCTCCGGAATCATGCTTTTGACAAATTGCACCGTAGCAATGAAAATGAAGGGTCGTACGTATGCATCTCCCCAATTCATCCAAATTGTGTATGAATACTGCCGCTGATTGGCTCGTGCAATCCAACCTGGATATACAACAAGTGGGGGCAGCGGCTCAAGGCACCTCTTTGAGTGGCCCGGTATCTGTTGATGCAATATGCAGTAAGCAATAAGATGCAGAAAATAAGTCTGGAAGAACATAAAATGACATCTACCGAAGTTCTAGCTAGCTTAGAGTTGGCACTATCGACAGGGAATAATCCAGGGAAGGAAGTTGAAGACGGTCTGGCATCAAGGCCTAAATAGTAAAGACAGTGTGCCGCGGACCCCGGGATTCCGTACTGGTGCTATCCGTAAGTACAGAGATGATCATGAGATCTAGACTGTGGACGACTTTGAATGGAGACTGGCCATTTGGCCCCATTATTTGATGATAACATCATAACATGCTACCGTGATCGATAGCCTCACCGCTCTGACACTGATAGATTGGTAGATATACCTCTTGGATAGAGTATAAATCATCTATGATAATGTGACAACAATACAGAGTATAGAGACATCAAGTCCTAACAACTTAACGAGATCTTGTAGAAGACACTGAGGACCACGTAATAATGTATTGTAATCCAAATACCGGTGGACCCACAACCGATCATGTGCCACGCCTGATCCACACGCTTCTCTGATTGGCTCGTAGCAATTGGGCTAACTTATCACCTCATCTCCTCGCGTTCGGAACCTTGTTCATTAACCATGCAACCAATCAATTCTCGGTACTTCTCATCTATGTATTTCGACTCGACTCTTTCGCATTTCCATGGAAGGAGATTGCGCGTCTATACAGCTGGACGCTGCAGGCTGAGTATGGGGTAGCAGTAAGGCACTCATATCCAGACGAGGTAGCATTTCGCATTCCGCTTTTCGGGTACACACTGCAGTCAGAGATCACCAGTGACGACTGCACAACGATAAAAGATGGCACGGAGAGCTGTCCGTACATGAAGTATGAGCTGTGGATCGCTGCATATCTCTACTTTCGTCTACATATCGATCATCGACGATTCATCGTATTCTGGATAAAAAAACAATGAATTGAATGTGCGGAACCGCGGTCGAAGGTACGACGACGTATCAATAAGAGATCCACCTGGCCACAGAGGTGAAAGACGAAGGTTTTTGGCTGTACTATGATGGGCCTATCAGACATTTGAAATGTTGGCAAGGTCGATACTGTTTTGGGCTTTGTGCATGTCGTCTGGTTTCTCACTACGTATGTAAATCTGTACAAGTGCGTAATCATCTGCATATATCTCCCCGAGGTACATACAGCATTTCGTCTTGGGGCAACAGTGCACACACAGCGGGATTTCTCCGAGCAATACAGTATTACCAATACACGGAAAGACACCGATCATCTGTTCTATTAATCTATTTTGTCCATCAAATAGGAAAGTACTTTGACCAATACAATACAATGCACTTTGTTCCAATCGAATAGACTTTCGTTTACATCGAGATCAGCAGAACCAAGGTTGAGATTCTATTTCCGTCTTCTTTGTTGTGTACTCCGTAGAGGACGAGAGGTTATCTCCGTAACTCCGTTGGACGGTGGATCCTATACGAGGGAGACGAGAAGTGTACAAAAGCCAAAAGCCTAAAGCCCCTTAAACTTGCACTTGTGTGACTTAGCACTCAGTCCGTCTGTCAATCGCGTTGCCGAAGTGCCGAAATACGTCCAACTCACCACGAAGTTACTCCGTACGTACAGTACCACAGGCTACAGAGTACTCGAGCATGACAATCCCAATTACCTCGAACCATACTCCCACAACTAAGTGGAGAGAGTCCTTATCAATCATCCATACGGTCCAAACCATGGGGCTGACCATCAGCAGCCCAAAGTAAAACTCTACAGACGGCAAGTTCCGCTCCTTATCTTCTTAAGGAAGGAATCCCATTCAATATCACACTCTCTTTCGTCCGGACTCCGCAGAAAAAGCAAAGACATTCGAATAATTGAAAATGAGGGGAAATGTACCCGTCTGATTGGCTCGATATGGTCTCATTCACCTACCTAGTACCTACTCCGTACGTACATCGAACTGATAAACCTAAGAATTTCTCCGTTCTTTTTTTAAATTCTGCGAGTTTCGACGGAGTATGCGGTGTCAGTCAGCATTGAAAGTTTATTTTTTTTTCCCCTTCGCGGTGAGTTTCCGTCTACAGATTGCTGTGCATGCATGCAACCTACTACGTACGTAGTAGTGTACGTATCTAGGACATTTTCTGGATTTGTTTCGGGTTGAGTGAACGTGATCCCGGCCTTGAACTTGACCATGTCCTGACTGCAAAGTACGTAGGACGTACTACTGGGGGTAGGAACAAGTGGGCCGTCTGCTCTCTAGCAGACAGTCCGTCGACGGGACGGAGAGACGGTTTCTTATCTGGATTTACGTACATACTCCAGGGGTATATCAATCGCTTCTATCAGGTGGATGAATGTACGTACATACTCCATATACGTATCCACGATACATATGTAGCCAAGTCAATGCCAGACAAGCTAAGCTTTCAATCGTTGCACTACGTACCTACACTCTCTCTGTACCCCATACCTAAATACTACGACGAACGTACGTAGTGACAATTCGTGTACAGAGTAGTTAATCAATATGTAAGGATATCCATGTGCTCAATGTCACACAAACAAACCCCTCGATCTAAAATACAAACTACATAACTAGCCCTAGAACCATGCATACCAATCCGATCTCAACTCACTAGACTTGCATCGAGGCGTCCATGCATGTTCTTCGCGCGCTCTAGGATATATATATTTTGAGTAGGTATATGCAGAACTCCTAGCCACCTACCTACTCTGGTACAGACTATATATAAGCCACTTAATTTTTACTCCGTAGATACATGATTAACCTTAACAGACTAACTCATGCAATTAACAAATGCTAGTCTTCATGACTGACAGACATGCGCGGGTCTAATAAATTCGAAAGCTGGAACACCAAAACATCAATGTTGACAGTCAAGTCGTTGATCACCGATTGAATCTACCTAGGTATTGATCCCACCATCTGCTAAGCGCAGCTAAATATTTAGCTTCGTAGCTTAATTCACGCTTGAAATGCTTGAACTACGTCTAGTGCTTAAAACTTGCACGTTTCCGGTTGATGTACATACACTACGTTCAAGATCGCTGAGCTAGGAGAGTAATAGAGTAATTACTTGCATTGTGCAAATCTAAATTAATCAAGCTTGATCGGCAAATAACCGCATGTGCTGTAACAGAAAAAGCAGTCAGTCTATCATAAACGAATAACCCTGCAAAACGCCGTTTTTCCGAATGAACGTTCGGTCGAATATTGACGAAATATTTTTACGTTGGAATGGACAATACGTGGAAGCAACTCGTCTACCAGCGTCGGTTGTTTCCCAGAGGAGCTGAGTTGGAAGCTGTGTAACCACCACCGCCGCCGCCGCCACGGTGCCAGCCACCACGTCCACGGCCACCTCCCCAACCTCGGCCACCACCGCCGCCACCACTGTAGCGAGCCATCTCGTGCAGACGAGGATCGATTTGCTGCTTGGCCTCGCTAAGGATGGTGACGAGATCACGAGCCTGCTTAGAGTCTAAAAGAAGTCAGTATGCTGTAACCACGGTTCGATGGAAAGAAACTCACTGTCAGTGGTAAAGAACGTAATGGCCGTTCCCTTAGCACCGGCACGGCCAGTACGACCAATACGGTGAACATAGTCCTCCGAGTTGTTGGGGTAGTCATAGTTGATCACATGAGTGATATCACGAACATCTTTTAAAATTACACAGGTTAGCAAACAACGCAGTCATTTCAAGCGGCATGACCTCTGGACCCTGGTCAGTCGCGCGAAGACTAAGACTTGATGCACTCCTCTCTTGGATCGTCACCAAGTTAATTCAGTAAGCCCATGGGCTGGCAATGTTCACGGTCCTGAGCGACCTTGGATATGATGCAGCTTTCACCGAGATTCAATACAACTTTCCGCGGCTCTGGAGATATCCCAGAAATGAATAAAGAGCCTGGAAAGCAAATGAGTAAATCCGCTAAACTGCACTGTGAGTCCAAGGTCCTCCCGGCTGGGAGCCAGTAAGGGTCGAACCCGAAAAAGCCTGGACTAGTCATGTCGACCAACATGTCTGAAGAGAGAAAAGGCACCGTGCCATATGTCACACGACGTCACTACGGGTTAGAACTCGACAGAGCCGAGCATATAAGATCTGCCAAAAAGGCAGAACAGAGGAACGACAGGAAGGGGAGGGAGTGTTAGGTTGTAATCATACCAATACCACGGGAAGCCACGTCAGTAGCAACCATAATAGGGCTTTTTCCGTTCTTGAATTCTTGCAAGACCCAGTCACGTTCGTTTTGCTGTTTGTCACCGTGGATAGCTGTTGATAATTAGTATTTTTCATTTCTCCGAATAAGCAAAAGGAAGACTTACACAATGCTGGCCATCCATCCTGGCGCAAGAAACGGGTAATGTCATCGGCAACACGCTTGGTAGCAGTGAAGATAAGACACTTGTTCTTGCGGTCGTCCATAATCTTTTCGAGATGCTTGATCATCTTGTCGCGCTTTTCAAAATCTGAAACAACCTCGACGATCTGTGTGATACGGTGGTTGGCGGAGAGTTCCATGGAACCAATGTTGACCTGGATGAAATCGTTCAAAAAGTCGCTGGCGAGTTGACGGACTTCCTTGGGCCATGTGGCGGACCACATGCAGGTCTGTCGGTCAGGGCGAATCTGGCCAATAATTTTGCGAATCTGAGGCTCGAAACCCATATCAAGCATACGATCTGCCTCATCCAAAACAAGGTAGGTGACACGACGAAGGTTGGTCTTGCCAGCTTCAAGCATGTCAATCAGACGACCGGGAGTGGCAATGCACACCTCTACTCCACGACTGAGGTCACGGATTTGAGGGCCCTTAGGGACACCACCGTAGACACAAGTGTTGCGAATGCGAGATGAGCGTCCGAATTTGCTGATTTCGGTCTGAATCTGAACGGCCAACTCACGAGTAGGTGCTAGGATGAGAACAATGGGTCCGTCACCGGGCGAAAGAAGGGGCTGTGCGTTGATGTGGACAATAGCAGGAAGACAGTATGTCAAAGTCTTTCCGGATCCAGTTTCGGCGATACCGACGACGTCGCGACCGGAGAGAGCCATGGGCCATCCTTGAGACTGGATAGCAGTGGGCTTTGCGAAACCTTGTGCCTTGACCTCAGACAAGACGTAGTTGGGGAAACCAGCCTCATCGAAAGATTCAACGGGGCGAGGAACGTTCCTGCCAGTGACAGCCATCTGGTGTTCCTTGCGGAAAGCATCGATATCCTTTTGAGAGCGGTTTGTGACATCTTCGTGCTCTTTGTAGAAAGACTTTTCGAACTTGGGGAGAGCGGAAAGATCTGAATAGACAGGGTTAGCATGACGCATTCGATTAGTATTTGACGATTGATACTCACCCCAGTCTTGAGTTTTCAAGCCAGCGCCGAGCGCGGCCATACGATCACCACCACCGCTGCCGCCATAGCTACCTCCACCGTAGCCGCCAGAGCTGTAGCCGTTGGAACCGCCATGGCCGTTGGAGTAGCCACCGCCACTGCCACCTCGTCCTCCTCTGTATTAGTGTTAGTGTTGTTCAACGATGTAATCGAGGAAACCAAGTTCTCAAGGAACGAGGACAGTTGAATACATACCGATAACCACCTCCTCCATAAGAAGAATCACGGGAGCCACCACCGTAGCCACCGCTGCCGCCGCCACGATAAGACATGATCAGGCTGATGTGTCTGTAAAACGGGGAAAATGTGTATTAGGCAGCAAGAAAACAGTCAGTCGTGGTATCTCACGAGAGATGCCAATACTGAGATTTATTAGAGAAAGAAGAGATGAAAAGACAAAGACAAGGAAGGAATGATGAATGAAAGAGTTCACGTTGAGAGACGGAAAAAATTTGGAAGAAGAATTTCGAATCTTTTTTAAGTAGGGGAAGGGGCGGGCGGCAAAAACTCAGCACTAGCGCCAGGCGGTAGTACGGTTCCGACAGAAGGAGCTAGCGGGTTGGACGATGAACCAATCAGCCACAACAATATTAAAAATTCAATCTTTTCACAAGTTTGCAGAGATTGTTTACTGTTTAGGCGTTTGATGAAAATTCTGTCAAATTTGAGAAATGGTGAATGAGTCTAGGTAGAGCTATCTCACAAGAAAATGTATCTTTCATCTTGTTTGAGTCAAACGAAGCAGATCAGATTGATGTAAATCTGCCAACCAGTGGAGGCGTAGTTACATAAGCAAGACCGGATAGTTAATTGATCGGAGTTTCTTGCCCCTTTGGAATTTTTCTGTATTTTGTACCTGAGCTGCACCTTCGCTCCTTCCTCAATCAGTCGGAGAACTCGATCTCGACCAGTTCGCATTCGGGCTTTTACTTGCCAAGTCATCTTTTCACATTGTACCTCTTACTCTTTGGTTTATTCTTGTAACGGAATTTACTTCTTTCGTCTATACGCGGGCGACTTGCTTTCTGGTTGTCCCTTTTCTCTCAGGCCCATTCGCCGCTCCGGTTCCTCGACGAATTCCTTACCTTACAACGAGTCTCTTGTACCTGACCATCTGCCGCTTCGCTGAAGTTCGCTTTGCGAACAGTCCGTCCCCCTCGAGCCGCACGAGTCCGTTCGTAGGACGTTGTCGAGATCGTCGCTTGTCTTCGAACATTCGCGTTGCTTTGAGCTGCATCGCTATAAACACACATTCCATCGCTGGTGGAATATCGACTTCCTAGTACTTCAGTACTGATTGTTTATGCATGGTGCAATGCTCCGCTGTAGCAATGGGTTCTTACGGAGCCTAGGTGCTGGTGCGCGTCCAGCCAGATTTCATATCAATACATTGTCGAGACTCGGCGCTTCGTCACATGTCGGAACCAGCTCCGCCAGAAGCAACTCATCTTTTGCTTCGCAAATACGGCTTCCACGTGCTCAGTATGAAGAATCTTTCGGATCCATTGACGACGCACCATCCAGAGTCAAATTGGCCCGCAATACACCGAGAACATCGCTTCGCAATGCACGGCTAGCGGAAACGAAGAACTATAATCGCCATATAAAAGAAAAGCAAAGGAGAGAAGTTTTCGGGAGTAAAGAGGAAGTTGATAAGCTTATGGAACTTGCGAAAGGAAAAGGTCTTCCTGATGGGGTCAACTCGTCCGTTGTTACCAGAGAATTAAACTGGTTGCAAGATCCGAAGGAGTTGGGAATTCGGATTGGTAGGCTTTTACAGGCAAACAAAGTTCCGTTAGCTGTTGCAATGCTACGACGAGCGGAGTCTATGAAGATGGAGACCTCCGCTTCATGGAACAGGCTTTTGAGTTATTGCTTTGAAAGAGGCGCGCCGCTAGCGGCTTTCCGGTTTTATAATGATGTAAGGACCTCCTTGACACCCTTTACTGTGGACGTTATCTGACTCTTCGTAGATGAAGAAAAGGGCGCGCGCCCCGACATCCCATACATACAGTATCATGCTGAGGGGACTTTGTCGAAAGTCTCTACAATCTGGCGTGAAACCTGTCGATCTTGCGTACAAGATATATAGGCAATTACTGGATGATGACTCAGACGTCACACCCAATCATTACCATTATCACGCCATGCTCGAAGTCTGTGGGACATACCACGATATGGATATGCTATGGACTGTTGTCGGGGATCTTCCTGAGCTTGGTCCCCATCGGCCCGTAGCGCAAACATATACTCTAATACTGCAAGCTATTCTCGGCGCTCTCGATAATACCCTCCAAGATATACCAGAGGATCAAATGGCGTTAAGAAAAGAGAGACGCGATACGCTCATTCTCGATGCAAAGCGAATTTGGGCAGATGTCATAAGTCAGTGGCGAAAGGGTGAGCTGGATATTGATGGAACCCTAGTTGCAAGAATGGCTTGGATACTCATTGATCCCATGGATGAGGCCAATTCGTACAATGCTCTTGCATTGTTCAAACAAACAATGGATATTCCAATCCTTGTTCCTCATCCCAAAGCTGCGCCATTGCAAGCCTCCGAACAAGGGCAATGGGAGGCCGCTTTGCGCCTCAGCCACAAACGAGAAGGGCATGAAAAGGAGCTGAACTACACATCCTGGAAGCCCTTAGAGTCCAAGGACGAAGAATTTGAGGAGCTAGAAGACGACATGATTGCGAAGGAAGAAGGTCAGGACACAGAAGATCTTGTCGAAGATCTTGGAGATGTCTTTGACCCGGTAGAGGAAGTCAATAGTGAAGGCGGGCCTTCGTTTGTCAAGCCGGATAATGTGCATCTTCACATTATTTTGACAGTGTGCCGAATCTTGTCCAAAGGCACGGCCCCAGGGAGGGGTTACTGGAACCTTTTCACTCTGGACCATAACGGTTACAATATCAAACCGGATTTGGGCAATTTCTATGCGTACCTGCGGCTTCTTCGAATATCTCGATCCAGTCAGACTGC
Organism: Talaromyces liani; assembly: GCA_022814505.1. Taxonomy (NCBI): domain Eukaryota; kingdom Fungi; phylum Ascomycota; class Eurotiomycetes; order Eurotiales; family Trichocomaceae; genus Talaromyces; species Talaromyces liani. Next base: position 114,975 of record JAKLNL010000033.1, read on the forward strand.
TCTCGACGTAGTTCGCCAGCAACTCGTTCCTATGGGTGGATTAGATGGAAAGGCGCTACATATAGCCATGAGTTGCTGTCTCCGCGATCGAACTAATCCCAACGTGCTCCTCATCGCGCAAGGTTTCTTGTCTCTCATGCAAGAACACCTTCCTTTGCCTGACCCTAGACCACTGATGAGTTTCATTGAGCTTGCAAACGTGCTGACCGAAAACCCGCAATGGCTTCTTGTCCTCCGGGGATTAGAGGAAATTGATCCCAACGCGACAAATCTCACCATCCTGGGCCGCAATATGAGATGGGCACTTCAGAAGAGCGTCATTGCAAGCATTGAGCCACATGCCAACCGACTCTACGAATCCATGGAGAGAGCGTTGGATTCGCCAGTGAAATTCTACTCGTCGGGGCCGAATAAGGACCCAGACGCTGTCAGTGGTCAGTTTGCGCTTCAATTCATGGTCAAATTCCGTGAGCTACTGGATAAAGTGCTTGGAACTCAATATGCCGATGTGATGACCAAGTCAGATCGCGCCCGAATTCAACCGTTGGCGATCAAATTGAGGAAGTTCTCGAACCCAGAAGTTGTCGAGAAGATTGAAAAATCTGTTATACGTCCGATGAGTCATCATTACTCGTACGATTGAGCTGAGGAAGCTTGGGGATGTTTACTATTCACGTTTTTTGTAACTTTGTTGCCCGTACTATACATTCCTCTCTTGTATTTATTGCATTTCCGACTATATGCATAACACGGCGTTCAAATGTGGGATTGATAGCATTTGGGGCTTTTGACAAGACATCTGGATATATATTTGCACAATACATAATCATTTCTTCCATTAAACTGTTGTGTGCTGATAGATAGATGGATTGTTGATAGTTAACTAACATAGTTAACTTAGTGATAGCGGTTAAGTACGTAAGCGCGCGGGTCTGAGACAGGACGGGCCAGAAATGCCACTCTAGCTTCTCCTTGTCCTCATTCAATCCGACAACAACCAATGCGCTGATTGCTCTACGAATTTGAATCGCTTGTTGGATCCTATCAATAGCAACTACAGGTATCTCGTATTGTACCATCTCGACAGGCGACTTGGACTCCGACATTGAACCTATAAGTTTTCTCAGATCTAAAATCGAAGCTCTATAGCTGGTTGCCTGAGGGCCGAACATAACTGCGACAGAATGGCACAGAACAGAATGGCGTCACCCTCGCATTATAGCATTGATGATGACGATGACCTTCTCGATAACGACCTGATTGACGCGGATGACGGTTCGCTCGCTCCTATTCTTCTGTGTTATTCAAAGATACTAATACGTTGCACAATCCTACAGCTGCCATCGAAGCCGACGATCCCTTGAACACATCCGACACAACACCTCTACGAGGCAACATCCATTCAGACACAAATGCAGGTTCTTCCTCATCACGAGGTGCCGGCGGCCTCGGCGGCCTCTCCTCAAATTACCTCACATCGTCCATACCGGGCGAAGACCGTCGTGCACCGCAAAACACCATTGACGAAACTGTATGGGAAACGCTGTCTCGCGATCTATTGGCAGTATGGGAGAAGATGAGACAGGTCCTTTGGCCTAAGTATCTGCTTGGTGGTCTCCTTGTGCGGGGCGGTGGTGGTATCGGTGGTGCTGCGGAGCGAGGGGAGGCTTCTGCTGGTGCTGCTGGGTTTGGTCGGAATCTACGCGGTTTGGTGGGTAGATGGCCTGATGCCGATGTTGTGCTTCAGAGCGGTATGAGTGAGGGATTGCGGGACTGGGATTTATGGTATATCCTCCTATAACTCTTGGTTATCAGGGCAAGGTGACTGACAATTGTGTGCTATAGGGGTCCTCTTATTTTTTGCTTACTTCTTAGCATGTTCCTCTCCTTGCGAGCTCACGACGAACAATCGTCTCTTGTCTTCTCTGGTGTTTTCTCTATTGTGTGGATTGGAGAGGCCATTGTCACATTACAGATCAAGTTGCTTGGAGGAAATATGTATGTTTTTTCCATTACAAACTTTGAGAAAAAGCCCGCAAGCTAATTCGTTCATACAGCTCATTCTTCCAGTCCGTTTGCATCATCGGATACACCTTGTTCCCCCTAGTCATCGCCGCACTTCTCAGTGCATTGGGTCTACCAATGATTGTGCGAATCCCAGTATATCTCGTCCTCATTGCTTGGTCTCTTGCCGCTGGAGTTAGTATACTCGGTGGCTCAGGCGTCCTCCGCAATCGCGTGGGTATTGCTGTCTACCCATTGCTCGTCTTTTACATTTCAATTGGCTGCCTCTGCTTTATCAGTTAGGCATGTGCTTCTCTTTTTGTCGAATTATGTATCAATCTCCTAACGAGATTCATATTCTTTGCCTACAGCTCTTTACTGGGCAATGACCTTTGAATGAACCTGTTATTTGTCATATTATATGTTTGTATCTTATCCCTCTATATTATGTATTGTGTACAATTAGTGCCAATGGGGAATCGTCCATCTCTAGAATAGATATGTATCAAGCTATAACTATATGGGCACGTCTTGTTGTCCATGTCGTTGCCGTGGGGCATGCAGCGGCATTAGTTAGCGTCCGTCACACATCAACAACCAGCTGAGAACAACTCATGAACAACAATCCACCAGCTTCATCTTCGTGATACAACTATCTACACCGATTATCCCTTCTCTACCGTCGACTCTCCTTAACCTGCGATCGAATTACCGTCTCGCCAATTTTCAAAGAATCTCCTTTCTTTGCCGACCGGTTTCCCCTACGAATAAAGTGATTGTCCGTCGGAGTCTGGCCGAGTCACGAAGCAAGACAATAACAATTCTTCGATTCGCTCGGTCGGCTTTTGCGCCCAGCGAGGGGTACCTTAGTTCAGGATCACAATTGAAACTGGATACGCATACACACAGGTTATTACAAACGGTGGTTTTTCATTTGAAGCGAAAAAAAAAGGAGCGAAATCGGCGATTATATTTTTCTGTTATTTCCTGGTGCTGTCTCCGACTTCAGTTCTAGTTACCTAGACTTCCTGACCGTCCGTTTCTTGGGATCGTGCTACGATAAACACAGGCGACTTTACCATTGAATTGCTCGGGTTCCGCTGTTACTCTGAATCTTTTTTCTTTATTGCATCCCACACGGTATCTTTTTGGTTACGTACTGAGTGGAATATCCCGAAAGAGGGGAACTGAAGAGCGTACTGGTAGGGCAAGCCCCTCGCGTCAATCCATCAATCACCAGTGCTACTGATTCTAACGTACGATCAAAAATAGCTCTAGTGACGGACGACTGAAATCCTGAAAATCGTCACTTTTCTCTAGACTTCATTTTCGGGTCGCTTTTTACTCCACCTCAACTATCATTTACCCTCTACTCGCCTACGTTTGACACGATGTCTGCCGCCTCGGAAGAGAAGGATGCCCCCGCTGCACCTTACAGTGAAGTCGATCTCATCAAAGAAGACACAATAACCGCATCCGATAATGATGCTACAGAACCCGAGCGCCCCGTGCGAAGAAAGCTCCAAGAAACGCGGATAACGTCAGAGGGAAATCCTTCTATCCCAGATGATGACGTTGAAAATGACGATCGGGGTCGTCTGAAGAAGAGATCTCATGATGACCTACAAGCTGAGGAAGGGACAGCAGAGCAACAAACCGATAGCGGCCACCGCAGAAAAAGGTCGCGTGATGCGAACGATGATGATAGTTCGACGAAAATCGATGTTGATCGAACAACTACCCCAGAGCCGACGGCGAACAAGGACGATGCATCAGCGCATATACTCAGTCCGAAGAAGAAGAGAAGCCTGGATCAGTTACAAGAAAATGGCGCCAGTGCACAAAGCGAACAGAAGGCAAGCATCCAAGAGATTGAAAAAGAGCGTGAGACGAAGAGACATCGCGACGCTTCACAGGACAGGCAAGCCGCTGCTGATGGTGGCGCAGCCCCAGTCAAGGTAATTATATACTCTTTGCATTCAATTATACAATACTTGCTAATTTTCTTGATAATAGTCATCCTTACCAAAGAGCTTCTTGAACACCTCTGCCGTTTCGCCCTTTGCATCATTAGGCTCCAAGTCATCTGACAGCGACGCCGCCAAAACACAAACCACATCTTCATCAGCATTCGCTGCGTCCGGTCTAGCATCATTCGCAAGCTCAGAGCAGTCACCCTTTGGGGTCTTGGGAGGCTCAACTCCTACATCGTCAGTCTTTGGCAAATCGACTACGACGACAACATCAACAGAAAAGCCTGCCGGCAGCGGCTTTAGCCTGACCTCCTCTTCTACTGCTTCTCCATTCGCCAACACGGGCGCTTCTGGCTTCGCATCTCTGGGAGGCTCTGGATTCGGAAGCGGGTTTGGCAGTAGAGGTTTTGGAAGCGGAGCAACGAAGCTAAGCAGCTTTGCTTCTGCTACTGGATCAGGTTTGGGCGGTAAAACGACAGCAAAACCATTCGGCGCTGAAGGAGACGAGGAGGACGAAGAAGAGGAAGAAGAGGGTAATGTGATCACGGCCGGTTTTGAGAAGGAGAAGGAAGATGAACGATTCTACGCACAGCAGAGTATGTATACCTGTTACAGAAATTGGTAATCTATGCTAATACCTCATCACAGTCGAAACCGGCGAAGAAGAGGAAAAGACATACTTTTCCTGCAAAGCCAAATTATTCCACTTCACGAATAAAGAGTGGAAAGAGCGAGGCGTTGGTACATTCAAGGTCAATGTGAAGGAGCCTCCGAGCGATGCCGACGATGAGACCCCGAAGAAGAAGACCGCGCGTATGATCATGCGTGCAGACGGAGTGCTGCGTGTCATGCTAAATTCGCCCATTTTCAAGGGTATGCCAGTGGGAGAAGTATCGGGAGAAGAGCCTAAGGGGAAGCAATTGAATCTAGCAAGTGTGGAAGACGGTAAAACTGTACCTTTGCTACTCAGAGTGAGTTTCGTCTCCGTCCCCCATACTATCAAATTTTATAGTCTCATTTACTAACATATTTCTGGCACATAGGTTGGCAACGCAGACTCTGCAAAGGAATTATACCACGTGATAAAAGACCTCCAGAAGGAATTATGAACAAATGAACCATGACGAAGCGAAGGGCTTGCCTGCATAAATCGACAGAAGATAGAACAGCCATCAGCGTCACCACTTTTACAGATTCTTCTCCCTCCTTCATTTCGTTTTGTTTTTAATACCTTTATGATAAATAAGAGACGGTCTTTTTAATTCTAATTCTGATTCTGCGATCGTCGTCGTATCATGGTGTCTGTCTGCATGGGCGAATATACCCAAAGCATTGGTGGAAGCTATTCTTGGGAACATTTTTGGGGTTGGTTTTGTTTCATTATAGGTAGTCTATTGGACAAATTATTCATTACTCTGTGTAACGATTCTATCGTAGGCAAAGATTATATACTGCCATGAAAAAGACGCTGCACAGATCCTCCCGAGGTCGATTGATCTATAAACAATATATTCAGAAAGTCAAAGACCGATTCTTTCCAAGTTTTATTTACTCCCCCAAACCCATATCCCAAAACCCAATCTCCAACTCCGTCGCTCGCTTGAAGATGCCAACCAATTCTTCCACTCTACTCGGCGAAACTTGATGCATATGTTCTTCCAGTAATTCTATCAACCAATCCCAGAGATCAGCCCAATCTAATCCGCAAACCGTTTGATATGAAAGAAAGAAAAGGGAGGGAGACTCACCAGACCCAGTCTTAACAGCAGTCACATAATCCTCCGCCACATAATTCTCAATCCACTTCCAATATCTATTGTTCTCTTCCCCTTGCACGGTATGGTCAGCATCATCGTAAAGACGACGCGCAATTGCGCCGTAGCCGATCAGGCATGGCGCCAGGGCCATTTGGAGGGCTAGCCAGTCTTCGGATTGGCCTATGTCGAGGATGTAGCGGCTGTAGGCGACGCATGCTGTTCCCAAGATCCGTTAGTGTAAGCTGATGATAAGGGGGGAAGAGGGGGGTGAGGCAGACCTTGTTTTTCGGGGGTTGCTTCCATTTCTTCGCGGGTGAGGCCGAAGCTGGCGCAGTAGTCGATATGGAGGGCTGTTTCGGTGTTGATGTGTAGGACTATTCTTGCTGACTGGACACAATATTAGTTCTATGTACGCCTCTGCAGGTAGTGAAGTGACTTACAGCGGCTATAGATTTCATTGTGCGAGCTTTGTACGAAGCAAGGGCATTGCTTCTTGCAAAATGAACCTGAGTGGACATATGAGCTTGTGCTCCCATGGCATCGAGGCAAACTGGACACATGAAGACTTACTAGATAGAGATAATCCTGTACAAGATAATCCTTGAAATTCTTCAAAGGGAGAGTCCCATCGCCCAGTCGTTGCACGAATGGATGATGAGTAAATCTCTGCCAAATGGGTTTCATATCCGACCTGTTGAGGAGATAATCCACGAATTGACCACTAGAGCAGCGTCAGAGTAGAGCATATAGAACATCATGGACAGGGATAGATGGCTTACGGCGCAAAAGGCATACTATATAACGAGTGAAAATGATTGATCGGCCCACTCCCCTGACCCATATCAACACTGAGTTTGATACCAGCTTCGACGTATTTGATCGCCGAATGAACTGAAGTCTTCAAATCATTCCCTTTTGCAAGATTTGCCGCTATAGCCGATGCAAGAGAACATCCCGTGCCGTGCGTATTCTTTGATCTTAAAAATTCTGTCTCGGTCAACGTCAATACCTCCTCACCACCATTCTCGACATCCGCAGCAGAATACAAAACATCAACTACGATCCTCGCCTCTTCCGTCGAGTTTGCGCGTACCCGCTCAGATGTGAATGGTAAATGACCCCCCTTCAACAACACGGCTTTTGCTCCGAGACCCTGCACTTTCTTGGCAAGTTCAATCATTTCATTTACATTCTGCGGTTCGCTGACTGGAGAATCACCCGCATTCTCGAGTAAGAGTCTGGCTTCAGGGATATTGGGGGTTAGGACCGTGGTTAGTGGCAGGAGGTTTGTGCGGACGTGTTTGATTGCATCTTGGGGGAGGAGTTGGGACCCCGATGTTGATATCATTACCTTCTTTGTATTAGATGATGAAATACTCTCAGAAAAGGGGACAATTGGTATATACCGGATCGAGAACGATAGTCTTGATGGCGTGTTTCTTCAATTCCTCTGCAATGACATCCACCGTCTCTGCAGATGACAGCATCCCTAAATCACGATTCAGTCCATCGATCATTCATACAAACAGGGACGGAGCCAAAGAGTACCAAGTTTAACAACATCAGCACCCACATCCTCCAAGGCGGCATTGATCTGTTTCCCGACAAACGCCGCTGGAACAACATGGATATCTTGCACGCCCAACGTGTTTTGTGCCGTGAGGCCTGTTGTGGCTGTTAAAGAGTAGACGCCATGGGCTGTCAGGACTCTTTGATCTGCTTCGAGGCCGCTGTTTCATTTATTAGCAGGACTGGTACCCTTTTTTCTGTAGAATGAGGAATCATGTATCAAGACGTACGCTCCACCTGAACTATCAGATCCCGCGATGACCAGAACCCTAGGAAGCATTTTCTCGGTTATTTGCTTATTTCCCTACAGGTCTCGATTGTTTTTCTTAGTTTTGTAGATGATTCAAGGCTGATGTTAAAAGTTGTTTTACTTTTTCCACAAGAGTCAAAGCGATGTCGGAAAATGAATAATTCTTTGCGGGTCCCGGTGTGGATGGACACTTGAGTTGCGGTATACCCGCTTTGGTCCATCGAGACTTTCAAGACAATTCCGCTTTATAGAAGACGCCAAGATTATACATATATACAATGCCATTCGATCAACTCCTATTAATATCATTTAGAAGACAAACAGGGGTCATCATGATCATCAACGCCAAAAACAAAAACCCGAATGCGTGCTAACATGTCCTAAGACAACATGAATTTAAACAGCGTATCCATCTCAACCCATTGCCGGCCACACTTCTTCAAATATGCATCAACTATTCCTTTGACTGTAGCAAATCGTGCCCTGTTATACTCAGCCAGAGCTTGAATATTGTCCTTGGCGTCACCGGCCTCTTTAGCAGCAACTGACTTGGCCTTGTCGACGTCCCAAAGGCCAGCAAAGTAGAGGAGTTGGTTGTACATTTGCTTTTCCGTGTATTCATAGTTCATTCGGCCAAGGCAACCCTCTGCACGTCCTCGTGGTCCCAGACAGCGATGACCATATACACTCATTTGTCTGGTGCGATTGCCGCAGGAAGAGTCATCGCATACAAGCCAGCCTTCGTAGTATTTTGCTGTTTGGGCGCGAATCTGGCTTTCCACTTGTGCGACTATCGAGATTGTTGAGAAGACATTTCCGCATGCCTCGTTCGGGCATACCACACCTTGTGGAGAGCACATCTTGGCCGATGAACTCAATCCTTCAAAAACCGAGGACTCGCCGCAGTGTCGGCAGCGAAGAGTCAAACGGGCTGCATGTTCAAAGCGTACAGCGTCGGGTATCTGTGACTCCAACGGGTAAATCTCGGCATCTTGTTGAGCATTGGATCGAGACGTATTGATCTGGTACTTTCGAACGTCCAAGCCCAAACATTCCGCAATGCGAACAGGGTCTGTGCCAGGGATTGGTGCGCAGAGACGCTCAATTGGCGGGAAGATCTGCTTGAGTAGGTAGTACTCAATATCAGGTTTAAGCTCCGAGTCTGGCTTCATAACATCCTGGGGTGTGTAAGATCTTTTCGGAGGCGGTAGATTTGCAGTCTCAGAATCACCATTTGTCACGACGTATGCAACGACGTCGTTGGGTCGGATTGTCTTGCCTCGAGCGATTTCTCTAAGAGCAACCTGAGCGGGAGGCATGCTCTCCTTGTTCGGGTATTCCTCGGGTCGTTTGGAAAGTTTCTTCATCTGCTGTTAGTCTACAACCTCACTGCAATGGGATCAACGGACTTACTGTATATATAACGTATTTCTGCACCGGGATTTTGTACTCCTTCATCTGAGCAGCAATGTCCCTTAGGTAATCGTGCACCTTATTGAGCACTACCTCTGAGTCTTCACCTGAAAGGATCTCATCAAGAAGTCTCTTCGACACCTCCTTGGACAAAGCACAGTATTCACGACGTTTCATGTCGAGACCCTTGACCTCAAGCTTGTCGACATATTTGCCATCGACCTCGGTCATGTTGATAGCGGCATACTTTTTCTTAGCATGAAGGAGCAGACGGCGGAAGACATTGTCAATGTCAATTTCCAGGAGCTTGTAGCGCTCATTGACGGACGCCTTGAATTCCTCGCCGACTTTCAGAGCGTCGCTGATCGTGTCCATATTGGTATTGATCATGACAGAGTCGGTATCACCGTAGATGACTCGTAGTTGTTTAGACTCTGCAAGATCCTTGGTACTGCGAAGAATTTCACGACCTTTGAATGTCGTGAGCATGGCCAATGGGCGGGCATAGAAGCGAGACTGTGTATAACCCAAACAACCGTACATAGAGTTGGCTGTTAGCTTCAAGGCCATTTGCTTGGTATCCCACAATGCTAGTTGTTCAGTTGTCGCTCTCTTGTCTTTCATCAGCTTCTTGACTTCTCGACGCCGTGTAACTAGGTTGGCAATGAGACGGGGCAGGATTCCTTGATCTTGATCAGACGAGGGAACTTCTGGAACTTGCTCTTCATTCTCATTCTCAGCCTGTGAGTACGTTAGCCATCGATTCAAACTGATTCTTGTAAAGAGGACTTACAGTTGAGCTTCGGTCGACCGTGGTGAAGCAGATATTGAACTCTTGAATGATACTGGGATACAGACTGTTAAAGTCCATGACCAGAACATAACGATCGTAAAGCCCTTTCTCCGGTTCGAAAACGAGACCACCCTTATACTTCTCCTTCTTTTTCTTATCAGACGAATCGTCATCGTCATCCAGTTTCTCTTCGAGGGCTTTGAGCTGTCTATTCGAGTATTTGTCGGGACAGATATATTTGTTGCGGTGGAACTCATGGAGCAAGATATACTCGTTACGCTCGGCACGAGTTCCAGTGAGCGTTCTTGCCCATGAGTTACCAGCCAAGTTGGTAAGGACCTTGGTCAGAGAAAGCATCTGTAAGCGGATCACTAAGGCAGAGATAAAGTATGTGTCCGCCTCGCAATGCGTGACATATTTCATTAAGCCTTCTTTGGTCGTAGCCCAGGTCTTCAGTGCAGCTTCGTTATCAAGCTCACTGCGAATGTGATCATCACTCAAGTAGAGCTGACACATCTCGGTCAATGTCCACGACTGACATTTGACCATGAGAGACTAAGAAACGATTGTATTAGTATGAAATAATCATCGATCAATACATTGTTGTACATACCTTGCCCATGTCGTTGGCGAGATCACACATCATTCGACCAGCGATCAGATGTCTGTCGGCGAAGAAGCCCCCTCCCCGGTTGAAGTTCTTTGGCCATTCGGTACGCTTCAATCGACCAACTCTGGACCAACCCGGAGTTTTCTTTTCTTTCAATCGGTTCAACAAAATTCCGAGATCAACCTCTTGAAGCTGATGGCCCATGATGATATCAGGATCCATTCGCTCGAAGAGGGCAAGGAACTTGCTGAGAAGGAACTGTTCATTCTTCTCCAACATGTAAACGCCTCGTTGTTTTTTGACCTCAGCTTCGAGACCAATAGGATAAGATGACCCTGAAGGACGCATGACCGTGAAAGTTTTGCAAGGCATCTTCTCTGGGGGTGTGGTTTCGGGTAGGGAAACATTCTCATAGATACGAGCACTTGCGACGAGAATCTCCTGTTTATTTTCCTTGACATTGAGCTGAGTCCTGAAAGACAAACTCATCAAAGTCAAAGGAGGTGTCTCTAACTCCGAGTCCGGAATTGTAGTGATCGTATTGGGCTTAGAGACTTGACATTCAAACTTGCACCAGGAAGCATTGGTAGCCGCTGAGAAGTCCGCTTCACCAATTTTTAGCCAGCATGGGCCCATCACATGCTTCCACAACACGAATTGTTCGAAAAGTGCAGTGTTGGTACCAAACACGTGCGAGAATGTCTCGCCAGTGGTGTCCATTGGTAGAGCTGGTTTGTCGTATGGGTAAAGAAGTTTTAAGTAGTCTCCTTCCTTAGGAATGTTTGGAAGCTCAAATGCGTACTTGCGGGTGCATGGTTTGATCTTGTGCATGCCAACTTTGAGCTTTGTCATCATTCCGTCTACTTCCTCGTAGACATCTTCCATGTCAACTTCTTCGTCGGTAACTTGCCCTTTCTTCACACGAGTTTCACGAGGTAGGAAGAAGAGTTTGCGAAGGATGTTATCAACTTTGACAAAGGAGCTGACATACGAGCTAGTCTTCTTGTTTTTGACCTTGCCAAAGAGACACAGACTGCCATTGACCTCGGTATAGTCAAGCCAGAAGAACTGAACACTGCCGTCTTCTTCAATGACATCCTGTGCTCGCACTTTGCCGAAGCCAACATTCTCTGTTGCCGGACTGCTGAGAACGTTGAGTTTGCTTGTCACGTTATCCCATGTCGCCTCGACTTCGGCGGGAGCACGTGGCGGGGAGGAGCTCGATGGTGACGGGTATGGTAGTTTCTTGATCTTTGGCGGTGGTTTGCTTCCAGTCATGTTGACACTAGACGCTCTGCTGTTGTGATGACCAGTGGCTTGAGCAACGTCCATCATATCTTCATCCTCATCCTCTTCTTCTTTGATCATGTCCTGCTCGTTCTTGAAAGACTTCCTTTCAACAACTTTTGATATCGGAGATGAGGGAAGAGCGGCGTCGCTCATTGGGACGTTCTCATCATCGTCACCGCCCAAAGCCAACGTACCGTCATCGTCGTCATAATCAGGAATATCAACATCTTGCTTGGGCGGGAGAGGAGTATCCTCGCCTTTGCCACGCATGCGACGGTCTGAGGGTTTTGACTTCTCCGAAAGAGGCGGCGATAGAATACGGACTTTGCGGCGTGTCTCGGATTTGATAATATTCTTCGTTGGTACTCGGGAGGCCAGGATATTAGTATCGACATCCCCCAAAAGATCTGCCATAAACGCTTCATCTTCGGCTGTTGCCACAGGCTGTTCATAAGTTGTTAGCACTGACTCGTCGACCGTCGTCAGAATACATACCTTTGGCTTTGGTGTAGCTAAAGCATTGCCCGTGTTAAAGTACTTCGTGATACCATTGTTAATCTTCTCCTTTCGCTGTTTCTCTTCTTCTCGCTTCCTCTTCGCCGCCTTTCCTCTCGCGGGGAGGTCATCGTCCTCTTCGCTATCGCTATATTCTACTCGATCCTCGTTCCAGACTTCGCGTCCATCGTCTGCGTATCCCTCGCCATTGTCGTCAACCACGAAGTCGTCCTCATCGAGTCGCTTTCGAACAACCTTTTTGTACCCTTCTTCGTCGACTTCGTCGTATATGGATCCTTGGTCTTCGACCTCGTAGGTGGACAGTCGCTTCTTGCCAGAGGCACGAAGGGCTTTGAGTTCGGCAAGCTTTGCTCGAGCAGCTGCGGCCGACATTATGAACGGAGTATGTTGAGAAGCTTCATATGCAGAGGTAAATAGTAAGTTATCTTTGAATCAGTATCAATGTGCGATTGTATGTATGGAGTAGCATAAAGGCGTGTTGTGTCTTTCAAGGGCGAAAGGAGCTAAACTAATTAAACACGCCGCGGGAATGTGGACGCGCCGGACAACGCGACGTGACAAGACGCTAAGCCTTTTTGGGCGTAATTGGTGGAGTTCTGATTACATAGTACTGCGTCTAGCCCTTACCCTAACCCTGCTGCATCTCTCTCTCTCTCTCTCTTCACCACATGTCAGGACCAACCACATGTAAGGGTCAATGTCCTTGTGCCACATTCATTTGACTTCCCCAAGATGGGAAGGGATATTGCGTTACCGAGTCAGATGCCCGGATATAATAATCAAGCTACGTGTGGTACGTGTCAACGACTCCAATGCTTGATGGCGATATCCCGGGATTCTAATGGTCCTAGATAGATGATGATCCTAAATCCGATTCAACTTCCAATCTAGCTGGCAATGATTTCAATTTTGATATGAATATACAATATGTATGACTAAGTCCATCGACCTGATGAGTAGATCTCGCCACAAGTCCGTTAATTCCGCAAACCCGAACAATGATCGATTGCTGGAATAAGTAATCCATTAGTCAGGCATCGTATATATTGATCTCTGGCTGACTGGGCTCTATACTTCATGTAGTGTTGAATCCTCTGTTACATATGTAGAACAACAAATTCCGGTTCACAATTAAAGCAGCTGTGATGACTCTGAAAATCTTGTATTGCCTAACCATCCTTCAAGATGCAACCCCCGACTCGCCGTCTAGGAGCCAACGGCCCTAGTGTGACGGCTATAGGCTATGGCATGATGGGCCTCAGCGCATTCTACGGCAAGCGTCAAGATGATGAAACGCGCCTCCAATTCCTAGACAAGCTCTACGCTTCCGGGCAGCGATTTTGGGATACTTCGGACGTCTATGGGGACAGCGAGGATTTGCTGGGAAAATGGTTCAGTCTCAACCCTGAGAAGCGGCAACACATCTTCCTTGCCACAAAATTTGGCAATATGGGTGGTGGAAACGCCCGTACGGATCCCGAGTATGTGCTGGAGGCGTGTGGGAAGAGTCTCAAGAGGCTGCGGACTGATTATATTGATTTGTATTATGTGCATCGAGCGGACCCTATGACGCCGATTGAGGAGACGGTTCGTGCTATGGATAGACTCAAGAAGTCGGGCTACCCTCGTCCTTTCATTGTCAGATGTATGATTAGAAGGCTGACATGGAACATTATAGAGAAGGGAAGATTAAGTTCCTAGGACTATCAGAAGTATCGTCTTCTACTCTCCAGCGAGCCCACTCAGTCTCTTCCATCTCTGCCGTGCAGGTTGAGTACAGTCCATTTGCGCTAGAAATTGAATCCCAAGAGATCAATTTATTAGCAACATGCAAAGAGCTAGGAGTTGCTGTGGTTGCCTACTCCCCCCTAGGACGAGGTTTTCTGACCGGGCAGCTGAAGAGTATCGATGATCTTGACCAGGACGACTTTCGGCGCAAGGTGCCTCGCTACTGGCCAGAAAATTTCCATCACAATGTTGTCCTTGTGCAAGAGCTAGAAAAGCTTGCGAAGCAAAAGGGCTGCACTATTAGCCAGTTGGTTCTGGCTTGGCTGATGAAGCAGTGGAACATGATTATTCCGATTCCGGGCACGACGAAGTGGGAGAATTTTGCTGAGAATATGGGATCCTTGCAGGTAGACCTAAGTGATGACGAGGCAAAGAAAATGAGGGATGTCATCGAGAAAGCTGGTGTGGTTGGTGATCGATATCCGGATGGATGGGCAAGGACATTGTTTGCGGACACGGCACCCCTTCACAATAGACCTGAGTGTAGAGTAAATATGCAAGTAGAGAAAAGAAGGTTTACAGTCCTTTGTGAGATGTATTATTCATTTTCACCGAAAATATAACGGTGTGATTGAATACATCGAAATCAACATCGCTCGATTCATTTATCGTTAGCCCAAAACATATCTTCTTCATTTGTTAATCTGATACAAAACTGTCCTCGGAATCCGATTCTGTTTGGAAGATCAGCAATCTGTAGAGAAACGCCAAGGACAGGCAGAGCTCACCTATTAGTACTTCATAATCAAAAGCTCCTCCTACATTCTGCGCAAGGGCATCACTAATGACGCTCTGTGCATCAGGAGGAATGGCACTGTCGGCTACCGCACTCGTTATAATCAAATGAAACCCGTTGTTGTTCGGACCGAGCTGAGAAACAAAATCGAGAATTCCCTCTGCCGTAAATTCACTATAAGCATGAATTGCAAGGAAGCGAAGGTTTTTCACGGCAAGAAAGGATGGCCAGAGATCATCATCGAAGCTCAGTCCATTGACCGAGAATCGCTCCAATTTCGTCAGATACGGCATCATAGTCATGACATGGCCTACTGTATAGAAATCGGAGACTTCTTTGAGATCCAGCTCGCGAAGTTCGCTTAATTTGCAGATTGCCCGTAGCAGACTTGTTTCGTTTTGCACGACGGCACGACGGTTTCGTTGGAGGATTAGTGATTGCAGAGATTCGGCTTGGAGCGATAAAGCGTGGTGAAAATCCTCATTGTTTTCTGTAAAATAGCATAGCATTTGCAGTGTTTCAAGACGAATTCTGTCGTCGACAAGCACTTTTGCGAGAAGACTCATGTCATCCATGCCCATGAAGTCTCGAAGTTGCAAATGTCGCAAGTTTCGACATTGACTGATCCAACCAGCAACAGCTGCTAGGGTCTCGTTGAATGAGTCGTCGCGGACGGTAGGTTGAGAGTCTGTCAACACGAGTCTCTTTAAAGCTTTAGGTGGACCAAGGGTTGGAAGCTGAGCAATAGCTTCGATGGACAGATTGGTTAGTACCAGCTTCGTAAGTGATTCGAGATGAGCGCCTAAAGCGAGAATAGTCCGCGGTCCAATAAATGATAGACTAATAACCTCAAAAGTTTCCAAAGAGTTTGGACGTAAGCTGCTCAAAACACGCTCAGCTTCGATATCTGCTTGAAACCCTTGACGATCTAACCTATGAGATTGTGAGCACACTTTGCCAACAAAGAGAGACAAAGTACACAGAAATGCTCAGTATAGATATTTACCATCTGAAAACTGAAAGACTTTTGAACTCTGGGCAATGCTCTCGGATTTCTTCATCAGCTTTCTCACTAAAGGCAGCACCATTCCAGATGTAAAGAGTCTGTAATCTGGGCAGATGGACAGCCCATTGTTTGAGAGCGTTTCCAGGTACTGATACCCATCAGTTTTGGTATGTCATAGATATCTATGGGCCTAACCTACTGTTGCCTCTGAGCTCCTTGATCATATGCGCCCTGTCTGTTATCACTATTCAATGTTAGGAATCCTTCAGTATCCAGGACTACCAATGTATTTTTAGGTAACTCACATGTTCCAACCCTCTGAATAACCCAAGAGGTATTGGTGAAGTCTTCTTTCGAAGACCGTAATCGTTTATGGCCTTTGCTCTCATAGTCCTGATAGATGAGATCACCAATTCCGCTAGCAAAGAACTCGCTGTATCCATGGAATCAGACGCATGGTTATCACTACAAAGTCTCATGAAGAATTGCTTACTCTCGTATAGGGCCCTTGAATCCGGAATGCGTCAAAAGTTCCCTGAAATCATCCAAGTCCAAGTATCTGATATAATCACAGTAGGGTAAGAATGTCTTCCCGTCTGATGTCGACAATATGATTGACCGCCACATGAGTACCCATTTGCGGAATGTTGCAGCTGATTCTGCAGCGTTTCGTGGTATCGTGCTCAATGATGGCACCCTTGAGAAATCAAGGGCGCGCGGTCTGAACGATTCATCTTCTGTGCCGCCACCAAAGGCTGGAGACGAGTCGTATAACTGGTAGAGAATGGCTAGAGCTGGCTCTGCAAGCCATCTGGATACCAAAGCACATTGAAAGAGTGTGTTGTGGTCGATTTGTGCTTTGAGGAAGTCCAGGATGATGAGGAGCACATCGCCGCTTAGGACCACCATTGCTCTAGAAGCTCCAGCTCTTTTTCGACAACAAAGAGCTCCAAAGACAGTTGCAGTCAGAGATTTGTCTATGATAAAGAGAAAATAGCGAGAGTTGAATGAAGATGTTGATAAGGCACCCAGGCACGTCCTGTCATGACGTTTCGGGAAAGCGTGTGCGAGCGACGCGTCTGATTGGTGAATTGGCCACACTGTGGGGCGTGTACATATCTCTTGCCTTGCTGACCTTTCTTTTTTACTTCTACCTCCATAAGCACATCCAGACATGCTTCATTATTAATGAGAAGAAGACAATCGAAGATGCCCAAGCTGTCATTCTCCCTCAATCCGTCTGCGCTACTGCAACTGCACGATGCCTTGGTGTGTCTGAGCAAATTCAACGAGAGCGTCTCGATTGAGGCTGAATATGACCTAGTAAGTGCCTTCCAACCAGTAGTCTCGAAGTCGCTAATATTGAATCTAAGCTACGCCTGAGTACGTTGAATACTGCTAAAACGGCTTATGCCTCGTTCGTCCTAGATTCGGGGAAATTCTTTTCCAAGTATAGCTTTAGTGCACGTGACGGGCAGCAGAATTCTTCTGGTCAGCGATATGTGGATAAATTCGCCTGTCAGATGTATCTGAAGGTAGACACTATTGAGCTTTTAGTTCGGCTCTATTTCTTCAAAGTGCTAATGTATGGCACAGGCCTTACTATCAGTCTTCAAAGGCCGAGCAGGCGAGTCACGCGACAAGCCAACCGCAGTAGAACGCTGCGATGTTGAGCTTCACGATTCCCGGGATGAGGCTGAATGTAGATTACATATACAGATGATATGTGGTCAAGGTATACGCTTTTCCAACAAACTTATTAACGGGTCGGGTCTAACGAACATACAATAGGAGTCGTTAAATCTTATAAATTGACCTACGAACCCGTTTCTGTACAACACGCCCTGTTCGATCAGGCACGAGTGCAGAATCAGTGGATAATTCAGGCAAAGATCTTGAGAGAGATTATTGATCATTTCAGTCCGACTGCAGAGCAACTGGACATTTATCCTGACGCTGGAAAGGCTATTTTTACTAGCTTCACCAATAAGATTAGTGATGGGAAGGGTATTTTCATTCCTCATTTCTGACTGTCAACATTGTGGCTAACCGATAGTTTATAGAAATCCTCAAACAACCCGTCCACACATCCGTGGCTATTGACAAAAAAGATTTCGATGAGTTTACCGTTAGGGATGGGCTGCATGTTGCAATCAACGTCAAAGACTTCAAAGCAGCAGTGATCCATGCAGATACCATGAAGACATCAATCACGGCACGTTACACTCGTCCGTGTCGGCCTCTGCAACTGGCATATGTATCAGAAGATGGCATCGATTCTGAGTTCACGCTCATGACACGCGGAGAGGCCGACGAGGCTGATAATGATGACGAAGCTTCGAGACCTGTATCGCAGCTTTCTTCTAGACCAGCCGCTAGACGTGTAGCAGCGCCTGGGCCAGTCATCAATCCTTCTGCCTCGGCGACTTCCGCGGCTCCTTCAGCAAGAAATACAATGCCGCCACCATCCAGTCGACCAGCCATATCATCCAGAAAGCCGGAGTTAATGTCAAGTGCTGCGTCAAGAGCAGCATTGGCCGATATACATGATAGTCTTTTTGTGCCAGCGGATGACGACAGACAGTGGGATGAACAGGTATATGATGAGGCAGATGACCAGGATATCCTTGGCTGGGATTCGAATATTGAGCCGGTTTGTCCCGTACTCAGTTCCGTTACAGTGACAAGCTAACGGTCTTTAGGGAGCATACCATGAGGGTCGTCCAAAACCTCTGATGGACGACTATCCGACATTGTCGGCTGAAAGACAACAAACTCGCAGCGACGCTGAAACGGCTATTCCGCCGA
The DNA here is from genome assembly GCA_022814505.1 of Talaromyces liani. NCBI lineage: Eukaryota > Fungi > Ascomycota > Eurotiomycetes > Eurotiales > Trichocomaceae > Talaromyces > Talaromyces liani. The sequence continues at coordinate 133,488 of JAKLNL010000033.1, forward strand.
CGCAGCCAATATCACAGGTATATTCTCATCAGCATAGATTTGAAAGCTCGTACACTGATTTTGGTAGATACGAAACCTGGGCTTGTTTGACTGAACACGCCTATGTGGAATTATTCATGATGAAACCACAATCCAACTTGTGGCGCAACCAGCGGCTACCCGAACAACCTTGGTATTATCATCCTGCAAAACATCAACAGGAAGTCGAATCTGGCTCAGCCTCCCTTTCACATTCCCACGCTCATCTGTATCAGGCCCACAATTGCCATGCTCTCCCCACCCACAAGAAACAACAGTTTTGTTGTCAGACAAGACAGCAACAGCATGTTCACTGCCAGCCATGAACCGACTGACGGAGTTCCAACGTACAAGAGATTCCTGAGCCGCAGACGACTGCTCGTGGATGCCCAACTGGCCGCGATCATTGCGGCCCCAGGCAATAACCGACTTGTCAAGAGTGTCATGTAAATAGATCCCATGCCAACTGGTTGATACATCGTATCTGTGTTCAGTTTGGCCGCTTTTCTGCAGTGTCTGCACCTCAGGTGCAGCAGAAACAATATCCCATTTATCATCCATGCCTAGAATTGTGTACGCGAATTTTTCCGTTTCCTTCTTGCAGCCACCAATAAACGTAAACTCCCGTCCACAGCTCACACTCCTCGGTACCACCCCCATGTCAGTCAAATCAATCTTCACAGGCGCCCAGACAATCTTTTTCGCCACCATCTCTGATTCATATCCAAGCTGCCCCTTCCTCGAAGCCCCCCATCCATAAACATCGCCATTGGACGATATAGTGACGACATGATTCATCCCACTGCTTATAGCTTCAATGCGCGTATTTGACGGCGGAAAATCAGCAAGTACATAATCATCAACATCGATGATCTCATGAACATGAACAGCTGTTTTTGCAGATGATGTGCTTCGCAGTCCAGATCCAAGACCTAGTTCCCCTTTATCCCCTGTTCCGAGGGATATCACAATATCTTTCCTGTCTTCCCCGTCGTTGATGACGGGGATGCCAGCGACGAAACAACTCGCAGACCAGGTCGCGCATACATCTTTGAAGCAATCAATAACCGTCCCCGTCGCCCCAAGACGGAATCTAACTCGTTTGAACCGCGTGAGTACATTGCTGTCCTCTTCATGATTCAAATCTATGGCGGTGCGAACCCCGCATCTCAAATCCTCATTCAATCCAGCCGCATACACAGCCCCATCCTCGAATAGAATAAGCGTATGATTTCCGCCGCAGGATATACGCCTCACTTCCCTTTTTCTTCTCGTCCCGACCGCTTTTCCTTTTCCATTTCCATTTGCGTTTTGTTGGGCGTCGGTGCCGATGTGGTCGAATACACATTCCACTGGTGTCGAGACATCATCTCTATGTCCTATACCCAATTGACCCGAGCCATTTGAGCCGAGGGCGAAGATTCGCTCCATATTTTTTTTCCCCTCTCTCAAATATCCCTTTCTTCCCCGCCCCTTTTTAATCTGTTCATTGAAAAGTTGGATGATTGGAGATGGATGTTGAATGTTGAATGAAGTGGCTGGAATTGTATATGAGCTTTACTGGATTGGTCTTAGTGTATTCACAATTATGGTTATCTACACGTGACTGTTATCGATAACACCCTATGTTAAATCTCATGATTCTAGTTCTAGATTCATGTTGTGAAGATTTAAAAGCTACGGATTCGTTTTTTTTTTAAAACTTATGGAGTAAGAGTTCTAATATGAAACTAATGCATTTCGGGTATCCATATAAATAGTTACATAAGTTCCATACAATCAACCAATTGTCCCCATGATACATCTCGTCGTCAATGAAACAGGAAACGAATTGATCAAGGAGTCTATCTTTGCTATCAATTCAGGTGGTATATGCACGCAAAATGAAAAGAAGAGTACAAGAAGGGGAAAAGAAAACAACGAGAAAGCGATGATTAGATTAAACCGTGTAATGACTTATTAGGAGTGGGGAGTGTCGAGGGTGACTATTTCTCAGCCACGACAGGAGCAGTCTCCGTCTCGTCACTCTCGACCGACTGAGCGGCAGGAGGCAGGCTGGAGAAGGTCTGCTGACCACCAAGCTTCTCAGTGCCACGGAACATGGGGCTGGTACGCTCAAAGTAGTTGTGGACGGCACCCTCGAAGAGAGCCTCTTCGGCGTCGACATCAATCTCGCCATCTTCGTTGGAGTGCTTGCGAGTCATGCCGTTCTCCCACTCTTGACGGTAGTCCTCGACCTTCTGCTTGTAGTCGAGCTCGGCATCGTAGTATTTGCCGACACCGCGGAGGCGTTCCCAGACAGACAAGTGCTGGGGATGGATGGCAACGCCGTGGTAATCCTGCTCACGGCCGTTACGGAGGTACCACCAACGACGTTCCTGTTCCTTGAGGTCGAGACCGGTGGTGTCTGGGAGCCACAAGAAGGTGACGAGCATACCGGCAAGACCGAACCAGGGCCAGATGTAGAAACGTTGCTGGACGGAAGTGTAGGAGGAGACAATGGCAGCAATCAAGGCGCCAAGCTTACCCATGGCAGCGGCGAAACCGTGGGCCGAGGCACGGATGGGAGCGGGGAAACATTCAGCAGCAACCAAGAAAGTAACACAGTTGGGACCGAACTGGTTGAAGAAAGAGGACAAGAAGTACATGGCCTGGAATTCCTTGATGTGCTCCTTGGAGGTGTAGTAGTGGTAGTGAAAGCCGGGGACAACGAAGAGAACGAAGCACATCAAGAAACCGATCTGCTGCATCCACTTACGTCCGTAGAACTTATTGTCAATAAGGAAAGAGGCGAGATAGTAACCAATGAGAGAGACACCAATGTTGAGCAAGTTATACAACCAACTAGGCATCAACGACTTCTCGCCGGGGGGCAAGATAACTTTAAGGAACTGGCTCTGGAAAAGCTTGTTACCGTAGAAGAAGATATCGTTGGCGAACCATCCGAAACTGGTCGCAAAGAGACGAGGACCAAAATACTTCAAGGTAAGACGGAAAGACTCGACATCGTATCCAGTAACGGAAGCCTTCTTCTTGATGGCCTTGAGCTGCTTGGAGGCAGCCTTCATGTGGTAGGCACGGTAGTAAGTGAGCCAGAGAGTTCCGACAGCGGGGATAGCGAATGAGACACGGTAGGTCCACTGAGCAGAGAGCTTGGAGTAAGGGTAGTTGCCGGAACCGCCGTGGAAGACAATCAGGAGAATGATCAATAGACCCTGGTTGAGAAGCTGGCCCCAACCCTGCATCAAGAAAGCACTGACGACCTTGCGACCACGGTGGAGACGATCCTCGCGAGTAGAAATACGGCCAGAGCCGACGGCGTTCTCCATACCAGAGGTAGCAGTCATGGGATATTCACCACCAACCCCGATACTGTAGAAGAAGAGAGACCAGGCGTAGCAGATGACCCAGCCGTTCTCGGTGACACCGTAGGCGGCAGTAAGCATGAGAAGGCCGACAAACATGACAGTAGCATCCTGGATAAGACCCCAGCGACGACCAATCCTGCTTCTGTTAGTATCGAAAAATCATCTTTTTGCAGAAAAGTGCGAACGTACATATCACCAAGATATCCAACGAGAATCTGACCAACCATGATACCAGCAATTTCCAAATATGTCAGGGAGTTGATCCAGTTGACATTGCAAGTTTTGTAAGGAGAAGCCCAGCAGTCAGGGAAAGCGTCGGCCAAGAGAGACTGAACCGTGCTGACGGAGAACAAGACGTAACTGGACGATATTAGTCAATTGCAACGCTGCAACTGCAATTCGGAGGAGCCAAACTCACCCTTCCAAAAGCAGACCAGCACCAGGCAAAACCATGTTTTTGAAGTAGTAGCTGACGGGCGAGAGAGGATCGGCCTTGATCATTCGACCAATGGCGGCCAACTCTTTGCGCGCCTCAGCACTTTCGACCTTGTTGACGAACTTGAATCGCTGTCCGAGGGGAAGATCGGCCCAGTAGATACCCTCGGGGGTGTAGCTGTCGTCGGGGCGGAGGAGCACGTCAAAGGCATCCTTTTCGGTTGGGTGCATCTCCTCATACTGAGGGTGCGTGCCGGTCACATCAGGCCCATGAGGGGGCATAGGACCGAGAGCAGTCATTTTTATCGTTGTCTATCGTTTGCTCGTTTGTTCGAAAAGAAAAAAACAAAAACAAAAAACAAAAAACAGAACGTCGTCGACAACGGATTTATAATCTTATCTGCAATTTGAATGAATTCAGTAAGTGATCGTGTGATCAACAAGCGAGAGGAAAAAATGCTCAGACTACCAAGACTGCACTTACGGAAAGATCAAAAGCCACGGCCTGAGCAAACGACGCCTCAAGGCTTGGTATGAGCACAATGACGAGGAAAAGATGGCAGACGAGAGACGGGATTTGGGAAGGCAAATATATATAACATTTTGGGCTGCTTGGCAGATTTCGTGGTAGAGAGAGGAAGTGGCACGTTGCTGTATCCGGAGCGCTGATAAGTCGAGCTGGTCCACCCGCTAAGGTGTGTCCGGTACCGCTAGCTAGAAGTTACTAGTCTAGCGCTGTACTCCGTACGGTACGACTAGGGACAGCGGGTCTGGCCAGGGCCACTGCGGCGAATCTGCCTACTAATAGTAGATCTCACTATGAATTGACCACTCAAAGTAAATTACAGTTCCACTCGCTAAAAATCTCTGCCCCTACAGTAGCAATTTATTGCCTCAAGTGTGAGTACAACATGTGCAGGCATACGGACTACCTCGCATGTGCACCACATAGACAACAGACTCGACCGAACTGCGGTGTCACAGAACGTCTTAAAAACGAAACGAAACGGGAAAAAAAAGCAAAAATAAAATAAAATAAAATACGATCGGATAGTCGTCATTGGTCCGCAATTGAGCAGCGAAGCGGCTTGGCAGATTGATGCAATTTGATCGGCCCGGGGTAGGCAATTGGCCAATCAGAGCGGGATATTCTACACGTGCGTTCGTCAACGGTTCTCATTGCTCTCGCGGTCTTGGCTGCTGCGGGCTTGGCGTGCTCCATACCATTTATTCCATTTTTATACACTGCCATCTCTTGTTATTATTATCATCCTAGCATTGTGAAAACAAGTACATCACGGTTAAATCATCTAGATTCCTTCCTGGAACAACAGATGAGTTGCTCTACGTAGAACTAGCTCGTCAATAGACTCGAGTATCTCATGAATGACATGTACAACACGATGAATCATCACGATCGAGCGAATACCCGGTACAGAACATTTGAACTCTGTCAACTCAACTGTCAGGTGGTGCATGCTGCAGCCGCGTGTAACGCAACAAAAGCAATACAATTCGTGACTAATAATACTACTCCGTACTCCGTACGTGTTCTGACTTTTACTACATTCAGCATATGGCATGTACGTACTACAACGTGCTGTGAGTACACATGTGTAATAGTACCATTGCTATATACTAAATGCAAACAAATGCAAGATAGACTTCAAGGCTGACTCAAGCATCGACAAGAAATCATGGCGTTCAATGTACCGTGGGAAAGGCGCAGCCAAGCCGAGATCGAGATGAATTTGCGTGTGCCCAGGGTGTTAACTACCCGGTGGCACAGCTTAACACAAGAATGTATATGAAGCTGCAAGGCTTGTGCAAGCCATAGCCGTATCGAGTCATGACCTCCGTGCGCAGAGCTTCGTTACTAGTCGATACCATAGTACTAGCTACCTGCTGCATCTTCCCACCCCAGGCCCCAGTTGGCACCAACACTAGAGTAGTACGTAGTACGTGCAAGGCGAACGCACGACAAGTCTGAGACCCTTATTAACGCGCTTGGCCTATTAACATGCCCCATCCTGCCACGGTCCCGAGTCTGAGACTTGCATGCCTTCCAAAGCATTCCGGCTCGGCACCAATCAGCATACCCTCACACCTAGCCGCGATGAAATTTTCATGTCTCCATGTTACTACCATGTAGAAAATGGGACTATCGCATGGTTTGTGGATCTATCATCTCGGTGGTAGCCGACGAGAATGTCAGATCCACGGAAAGCGCGGCATGCATGCTTGCAAGAAAGGTATTGTGACGCGACGCGACGGACGCAAGCCTCATTCTCGAGATGTAGCATCTGACCGCGAAACAATTACTAATGGGAACACCATATTGGCATAGTCGTCGCATATAGTTCATCGCATTGCCTGTCATGAAACCTGCGCGCGTTTCTGATGATCTGATCGTGCCAGTTTTCAGTTGAAACTAGGCAGTCTCAGGCAGATCCGACTAGTCATGAGCAACCTCGTACTCGCTTGTTGTTACAGGCTTACTTCGTACAGCCTCAGAGGGAATTGTCAACATCATGTGGTAGAGCCAATCATGTAACAATCCCAGTCATCGGACATGCTTCAACAACGTGCTTCAGCCAGACATATTAGTCCTCAATCTCACGACTCGTGTACACATCACCAGCTGCGGCCTCGCGTACATTTTCAGTCTTTTAGAAGCTTCGAAAATCCTTCTAGGCGTTCTCAAGATAGCGGGTCACTTTTCCACGCCTACGGAGCTCCGTATTGTAATTTTCGTCGCTGCAAAGTTAGTGCAAACTGCATGTGACCGGGAATTATGTGCTTGTCCCTGCATAAGGTCGCGCATAACACATGCTCCTGCCTTGGCTGACCATGTGGCTTGATCGTTCCAGCAGCAGACTCTGAAAGGAGAGTTTGCCAATGTTTGCGTGGTCGTGCTTGTTTTCTAGAAGCTTTCTCTTTTGCACTCGACAGGAATGTGGCTGTCTCCATATTCCGTATGCAGTAATCAATGTGCTGGACTCCAGCTGGAGATGTTGGCGCATGATTCCGATGCGAAACACATGCTTGATTTCCCCTTTCATTCCGGAGGTCAACTCCTCCGTATACAGTGGGCTGGACGAACCATTGATTCTATCAAAAAGGCGTTCAATAGTCGCTGGGACCGTCCATGCCACGCACGACACGAATCATCTCGGTGGCCATTCCGAAGTACATACATACTGCTAGACAGTCAGTTCAACAACGGAAAACAAGCCCGGCCTGAGTCATGAGGGAAGAATGGCGAGGGACAGGTTGGTTTAGAGTTGGCGGGCCCACCCACGTGCTCCGAGTGTTCGCGCTTACTTGTCAATCAACATTCAGATCCAGTGATCCACAGTGATTGGCTGCTGAATGTTTATCTTATATCACCTACTCTGTACGTACTTACACCTTCATTTCAATGTTCATATACAGTGGAGATGATCCATTGTGAATAGATTCTAGATTCGAAAATTTTCATTGCGCTCGATTCGTTTTTGTTGGAAATTCGTCTCTGCAGAGGAGATGAGAGACAACAATCTCATTTTACGACGAGAGCACGTGTATGAACTAAAGACAAATTTGAATCAAACCACCATTTCAATGACTCGGAAGTCAAGACGACAATTGATCAGACAGAAATTTCCGTCTCCAACATTGTCGTCTCTGCCTTGCTGCCCCCTCTATCCCATTCTCTTTTTCTCTTTCACCCAATTTCGACCCATCTGAAACTTCCAAGAACTTACAAGCAAGTGCAACCTCGCACGGCTGACAGGGGCTATTTCCTTACTGAACTAGTTACTAACGTTATGAGACTGATGAAATGATGACCTCTTCCAACCTCTTCCCGAGATTTGCCTTGCGCTGATCAACGTCGAGCTGCCCATCCTTACGAGGCTAGCAATGCCTTGTCCTTTGTACGTGTACTTTGTTGTTTATGGAAGCTGACTGGTTACTCGAATCGAGATAAACCATACTCTACAAGGCTGTGTAGGGAACGTGCTTCGCAGCGATACGTACCTTTTTTCCTACAACTCGAAACCAACTGATCCTCATCACTATACTCCAAACGCCGGACCTACGCGGTCAGTCGATGTACGTATTTATGATACCCGCCAAGAACGCCTGAGGATCGATCTCTACATGCAACATCCCTGGACATACGGACACCAGACGACTCGCGTACGTCTGGTTCATACATGGCTATATATAGGGCTAAGCTTCGTTGTTGGTGAGGCGGATTCGATTGACTCCGTACGTCGATGAAATACGACGTATAAAAGAACATCTTATGATACATGGTATGTATGTAACCATATGTCTTGAACTGTTAGGTTAGTACGCCATGGTTGTTAAGTTCTGGAAAACTTTTCTGTTGGCTGTTTTATATCCATCTCAAAGCTGGACGGTTCAGGGGTTTTATGATCTACAAAGTTCAACGCCGTAGGCAAAGGATTTTATTTTTACTTACTTGTAGCCTTCATGTTGTTCGCAGATCTCATTTACACTTGATTATTCCTAATCAAATCAGGCATACTAAATGGTGCATGACGGGCCTCAGGCAAACATGACGGGCATCCATACAAACCATACAAATCAGCCTTGGATCTGGACAGTAATTCTTGGGTCTGATTGTAAAAATTACTCCTTAGATGAACTGATCTTTATTCTGATGACACCAATCTTAGCTGGGTAGGCAGACATCTCTTGAAAACCAATATCTACATTCCCAAGAATCCACGGAATGATCAGTAACTATGTACTACCTGCGTGTCCTGGTTTGGGCTTAAGGAGGCCGTGACAAACAGCGCTTCCTACGGCTTCATCGTGGTAGCCAACGTACTCCGGGAAAATCATAATTTATATAGCATGTCCAATTGGATTCATAGCGCAAAAGGACCTGCCTATCGCTCTCGATTTATATGTAAATGAGAAAGGTTCAAACTGATATGAGACACGGAAAAGATCAGACACACAGAGGAAATGAAGAGAAAAAGAAAATGCGTCCGCTAGGCGACAAACATGATGATTTGCAAAAAAAAAAACAACACATAAAATAAAAATAACACAGAACCAGCGCAGTGGTTTTCCTTTCAAGTTTCATCATACTGATTTCCCGTACTCGTCTAGAATTCAACAAAGGGTTGGCATCAATGTATGATTTGTTGTATTTCGTTGATTGACGCTGATAGAGACAAAATGCAAGTTATTCATATTTATCCCGCTTACTCCGGAATGCTGGCAAAAGATGGGTCTCTGACACTGCCTCCGGCGTCACCGAATCCTGCGACGGGTCGGTTATAAGACCAGCCTGCGAACTGGTCTTGCATGGTCTGGGAGAGGGCGTTACCCTCCACGACTGAATCTACTGGTATTTCGTCTGTAAAGTCATGATCAAAATTCTCCGTATCCAAGGCGTCGACCTTTTATGATTTCCGTCAGTAAGCTGGTGTTACGTCAAGGAAATCGATATACGTACCACGCTAGGTTTGAAAGTAGGCTCATACTTCCGCTGCAGGAGTTTGCGCCAGTCAATGTTCGAGAAGAAATGGTGTGCCTTGATTTCTGCGGCTCCGTTGGCGCCTAGACGACGTTGAGGGTCGCGGTCGAGAAGACGGGTCAAGAGATCGCGAGCTGCGGCTGGTACGATATCGTGGCTTGGGAATGTCAATGGTTCCTGGACAATTTTCTTGTACATTTCGTTTGTGTTTTCGTCGTAGAATGGTGGCAGACCAGTCAACCTGTACAGTCAGTAACTTTGTTTATGGGCGTAGATTGTCATGATGTATACGCACATCTCATAGAGTAGAACTCCGAGTGTCCAAAAGTCCACGCTCTTTGTATATCCATTACCTAGCAACAATTCTGGGGCAAGGTATTCGGGTGTGCCGCAAAAGGCTGCACAAAACGTTAGTCGGTTCAAACCATTCAACTTAAGAATGGACTCACTGTTTGTCCGATCTTCATCCTTCATATCAAGCTTACAAAGTCCAAAATCACACAATGCGATATGGCCAGTGTAATCCAAAAGAATATTCTCCGGCTTCAAATCACGGTAGATGACCTTGAACCCGTGCAAACATTCAAGTGCACACAGCAACTCCGCAGTATAAAATCGAGCCCGGTTGATATCGAAGCGTTGCTCCCGTTGTAGATGATGGAACAATTCACCACCGTTCACGAATGCGAGGACAAGATACAACTTCTCGGGGGATTGGAATGAAAACTTCAATGGTACGATGAATGGATTGTTGATCTGGGCCAGCACCGATCGTTCAGCGAGAGTATGTGCAACTTCGGATCTGGAGATAATGTGTGCTTTGCGAAGCGTCTTGAGGGCGTAGATACGTTTGGTATCTTTCTTCCTATTGGCATCGTTAGTACGTGTTCAAATTGTAGTAGATAGCAATTTAAACTTACCTCACTTGCATGACTTTGCCGAATGATCCCTAGACAAGATATTAGTTAGATGACTAATTTAATATCAATTTCCTCTTTGGGTTCATTTACCCTGCCAACAACTGATTTATAATATAGTCAGCATCTCTATTAGATCCCAACAAAGGGGAGAATTGCTCACCTTTTAGAAGCTCAAAGTCTTCCAACTTCATGCTATGAGCCCTATTCTCCACGAAAGAAAGTCCAATCTTGATCGAGCCGGTTCCAAATTGTAAGTCCAGCCATTCAGTTCCCAGCTGACCCACATTCTTCTCTTGCTCAGCCGCCGCTTTTTGGTTTTCCTTTTTGCTCAGTTTGGGGTTTTCCACATAAGTCGTGGCTTCTTGCAAATTTGGTTGCATCTTCGTAGCTCCGAGGAAAATATCTTCACTACGTCCGACTCCTGGCCGAGCAGCTGGGTTGCGGAGATATATCTGTATACTCAATTCGGTTTGTCGCGAAACATCGAATTTAAAGGCGGTGTTATCGCCCGCCCACAAAGGGTTCTCGGGAGTACCAGACACGGCATCGACGAAGACCTGATTTTTATCAAAGTCGAGAAGCGCATATGGGAGATACTTGGTCAGGTAGCGACCGTGAATTGTAGGTGCGGCGTTGATACCACTGCTGGTAGACTGAGGGCGGGTAGGTTGTGTGTAAGACCCTGCGGTCTGCGCGGAGTGCGAAGAGGAGGAATTTGGGCGGATAGGAGCGTTCGGGTTTTGGAAATGAGAATTGATTATTTGTTGGTAATGGGGGGACAGCGAAAACCCCTTTCCTTCGTGGAGAGTCACGATCAATATACCAGGTTTGACTAGAGCGACCGGGGGGGACACCAAAGCCTCGGAGTCGGCTAAAAATCATATATTAGCCACTGCATTGACCACCTGAGTGGAAGGACCATACCGATTCCATTGGAGACTTGTGATGCTATACTGGGTCGTTGCGATGGTACCGGGGTGGTCTCTTCGGCGGGCTCGCCCTTGATGGTTGATGTCGATGATGAGCGACCAAAAGAATTCGCTAGAGGCGCTAGGTGCGTTTCCTTCAGCTCTGTTTAATGTTAGCATTCAATGTTCTGAGCTGTGTCTCAAGAGATCGACCGTTTGTCGTGACCAGGAAGTTGCAGAGGTCGACACATACTCTTTGTGAGCTTCCACGACATGGCGTCTGGCTCGACTGTATTCAAATGCGAGACACAGAGACAAGTCGCCCTTCACGACAGAAAACAATAACAATGTCGAAACCTTTGAGGCTTCGCGAACAGGAGTCGTCTGAGTAGAGGTGAGGACGGAGCGCTGCCAGTTGTCGATGGCGCTGGGGTACCAATGGAAAACAACGGTTGCCGATCAGCCACACACCCAACAGCGATAAGCGACACAATCACCGAGGCTGAGCGTCCGTTCAGACAACGAAGACCGGACAGAAGATATAAATTTGAGCTGATTCACGACACAGTGAGGAATGATTTCAGAGTTTCTCGATACTGAAGTGAAGCCTGAGATGGTGGACTCGGTTGCAAAATCAAAACACAAGTCGGCGTGTTTGGGGGGGGTTGCACTGGGCTATGTATTGCACTAATGTATTATTACAAAGCACTGCCATAAGCTGGGCATAAGCTGGAACAAGCAATATTCTAGGGGCAACAGGATGCCTAGAGGTTCAGGCTTTAGTAGAAGGCGGGGCGAGTCGGTGAGAAGTTCACTTCAGTCCGAATGAGGGGTAACCGTCTTATTTACTCCGGACTTGCCACGTTAATTGCCGTCTATTTCCAGCTTTTAGGAATGTCAAAGATGAAGTTCAATTTAAGACTTGGTAACTAAAGGTCAGTAAGCCTGTAATTGAGATACTGAACCCCTTATGACAGGAATAACGAGTCTCAAATTGATTACTTGCCACTTTGAGGCTGCGTAGACACAGCCACAGCCACAATAAGGCGACGATCGACTATGCCTAATTGTTAATAGCCGTCTTGGCAGTATAGATCGTCACGTGCCTATCACATGATCGCTCATCCGCAAGGCCAAGGGCGTTTATGATGGTTTGCGCCTGCCGATGTCGCGCTTACCCAATCACATCTCCATGACTACAACCTCAGCTCAACGTCGTCCTAGAATCAACAAGGAGTAACGACCTACGCCACTCGAAGCAACAACTATAGCACTTGTCAAATAACTCCGCTCATATCGGACAATCTATCATCAAACCCTCACTTCATCTCGATCGCCACCACCTGCATTCCCGTACCTGGCTATCGCAACTCCACTTAAACGCGGAGATCGGTCACTTGATATCAACCAAACCACCCCAGACACGCTTTAACGATATCCCCCATCCAGAACCGATCAAGCCTCTCCATTCTCTGGAGGGCACAACAAAATTTCCGACACGGACCCGGACAAGGCGGAGGATGAGACAAGCGACCAATCCATGGGTGTAATCCGGAAGAAGACCGCCACGCGCGGTACGGAAGGCGGTACCAAATACCATTGCGATGTCTGCTCTGTAGACATCACGTCGACCGTATGTATATATCTCTCTTTGCCGGGCTAAGGATGTTATATTGACAAGCTACCAGGTTCGGATATCTTGCGCCCACCCGTCCTGTCCTGAATACGATCTCTGCGTGCCTTGCTTTGCCGCTGGCGAATCTTCCAAGACCCATGACCCTCGGACACATCCATTTCATGTGATTGAACAGAACTCGGTACCTATATACACTGAAGATTGGGGTGCCGATGAAGAGCTTCTCCTACTTGAAGGTGCTGAAATCTATGGGCTGGGTTCTTGGGCCGATATTGCAGACCATATCGGAGGCTATCGTTCAAAAGAAGAGGTCCGCGATCACTATATCGATACATACATCAACAGTCCAAACTTTCCTTTACCAGCTCGCGCCGATCCCGAAGATAGAACGCTTCAAGATGAGATCTCCAAAGAGGAATTCCAGTCTCGTAAGAAGCGGCGCATCGAAGAGCGCAAGGAAGCTGCCAAGACTGCACCACCTGCTACGCCGAAACAGAAACCAACCGCTAGCGTTCCCTCGTGTCATGAAGTACAGGGTTACATGCCTGGACGTCTTGAGTTCGAGACCGAGTTTTGTAACGATGCAGAAGAAGCTGTGCAACATATGCAATTCGAACCAGGAAATGGTCTCAATGCAAATGGGGAAATGGAACCCGAGATGGAGCTGAAGATGACCGTGATGGAAATCTACAATTCGCGATTGACACAGCGAACAGAAAGAAAGAAGATCTTATTTGAGCACAATCTACTTGAATATCGCAAGAATATTGCTCAAGAGAAGAAACGAACAAAAGAAGAGAAGGAAGTGTTGAATAAGGCGAAACCGTTTGCTCGTATGATGAACCATGAAGACTTTGAAGAGTTTAGTAAAGGTCTTGAGTACGAGCACAATTTGCGGTTGGCCATAGCACAATTACAAGAGTGGCGCCAGTACGGCATCACCGACCTGAAGAGTGGGGAGAAGTATGAGCAAGAGAAGCAGCAGAGAGCTCAAAGGGCAATTCCACAAGGCTCATTTGATCGGTTTGCTACATCCACTCGTCCTTCGAAACAGGTCCAACAGCCCGAGGGGCCATCTCAAGCAAGTTTGCTCACTACCCCGGAATTACCCTTACGATTCCAAAAAGCTGCGAAACCTGCGGCACCCGAAGTTAATCAGCCACTCAACGATTTTGATCTCGCCTTTGCTGCCAATGGCGATGGATTAAGTACACCTCAACCTGCAACGAAGACGAAATACGTCGTGCAACCAGTGAATGGGATTAATCAATGGAAATTGGAGAATGAGGGCGCACCTGACCTTCATCTTTTGACCAAAGAAGAAATTGAGCTTTGCAATGCGGTTCATGTACAACCCAAACCGTACCTGGTCATTAAGGAGGCTTTATTGAAAGAAGCTATGAAACAAAACGGCACATTGAAGAAGAAGGATGCTCGAACTATCTGCAAGGTATGTATTCTCTGCCAATGCCAGATACCATCAAGACTGACTCTCAACTACGTAGATCGATGCTGCAAAAGCAGGCCGAATATTTGACTTTATGGTACACAGCGGCTGGATCGTCAAGGGTTGAAGCCCTTGATAAATTTTACGAAGCATCCACGATTTGAAGGAACAAGACATCTTTCTATCACAATGGTCATGGGCCTCTTATGATATCTATCCATTTTTGTATGTTTGGGTCTATTATACAAACAGGATAACTTCTTGGTTTCAAGCGATTATACCAAGTTTTGATATGAATACAATCTTCAGTCATACTAGTTACTCCCATTACTGCCCATCAGGAAAATCACTCGGCATTAATACCTCTGCACCCATCTACAACACCGATCGTCTTTTGCGCACTTTCCGCAATCTATGTACTCGCATCACTTCTCAACGGCAAAAACTCCCGCAACTCCTTTCACGATGCCAACCCGTCGAAGTAATCACATCATAAATAATATCCACCCCCTTCCCCGTATCCCCTAACTGCGCACCATTATACTGCACAAAGGCTGAACCCGCTCATTCATATCCGCATATACCGGTATTTGTTGCTCGGTACCTTGCCTTTGTCACATTGGAATTAGGGTTGAGTACCTCCGTGCGAAACTATCCCGGTTCTATGAGAGTATGTCGAATACGATCATGCATACATTTCCTACACCGGGAAGAGAATGACTTCGTGATACTGATTCAGGAGTCAAAAGTGACTATACGTATGGGGGGAACACGGCTTCTCCTTCTAGAGACCTGTATACCAAACGGGTATCCTTCAACATCAGCCTCTGCAAGTATCTAAGAACAGAAACTCAATCCAAAGGCGTGATGCAAGTCTAAATAAGCCTGACAAAGTCCATATTTACAAATAGCTACTACCATACCGCTCTCGCAAATGCTCTTCTACATTCACCGGCTCATAAAGTGCCTTTTGACCTAGCTCCAGACAAGTCGGAATACATTCAATTATCTGATCGAGAAGCCCTTCATTGAAAAAAGCTACACTGTAGCGATATTGGTTGCTTACGGGGGATATGACCCTGTGGAGGGTAGAGGTGTATTTGTTGTTTGTCCATCGTTCTGGATATGTTAGTTGATATTGCAAGAGGTTGTTTGGTGGTTTCGTACCTAGCATATCACCGATATTTACCACAAATGCGCCTTCGACTGGCTGAACAGGGTGCCATGTCTCGGTAGGTCGGTGGAAGACTTCTAAGCCACCGACTAGTACTCTGAAATCAGTGAAGAGGCTCGCCATCTGGGTGAACGAGAGGGAAACATACTCGAATCTTGTAGTATTAGGGTCAAGGCACCAAAATCTGTATGCGCGCCTATACCTCTTGACTTCTCAGACATTGCCTGCGTAGTCGGCGGATATCTATGTGCTCGACACATCGTTATCGCTTCATTTCCGCTATTAGCTATAAACCCCTGAGAGAGAAAGAAGATAGGCACACACAATCCTCACTACCAACAAACCCATCAAAATAACTCTCTTCCAACCCCAACCCCAAAGCAATCAACCTACACATAATCTTGCTGAGTACCTGCATCTCCCCAAAATATTCCATCATAACCGCCCTCAAACCTACAACATCTGTCCCCGCCGGCCACTGATTGGGACCCTGCAGAAACCTCGCATTTTTCGCATTTTCGGCCCCCCATTCAGGTCCAATCATAAATCCTTCTTTTGAGTCCATGACACCCTTTTCGAGACTCTGCTCGCCGACGGCCTCGAATCCTCTCAGAGCTGCGGAGTTGTTTCTGTGTAGCGCGGTTTTCTTTTCAAGAGGAAGAGCGAAGAATGCCTTGAGACGGTCGAATAGGCGTGTGGTGAGTTCTGGGGCGATGCCATGTCCGGTTATCTGAAGGAAGCCGGGTGATCGGGCTGCAGATGATATGGAAGATATGATTGATGTTGTTGCGGACTGATCTTTGGAGAGATAGCCCGAGATATCGATGATGGGGATTGTGATGGTGTTTGAGGCTGACATTGTTGGATAAATGTATGATGTGACGCTCACGGCCTTTACAAAATCAAATGCTCAGAAATGGAGTATGAAAGTAGACAATTTGGAAGATGTGAATAAGAGGTTAAAGATATACATCTTATCTAGATGCACTACATGTGGAGAAACCCCGCTGATATCGGGGATACCATCATGATAGTCCTATTTGGCAGTGTTTATTTTTGATGATAGGTTTAAGACTGAGCACTCTTTTCAGGGAGAATCTGGCCTTTTACATCGAATTGGAAGACAAATTTTGCTTCGGTTGGTATTGGATATTATTGATCTAAACAGCATATGGCTGATGGATCTTGCTAACACACAAAGCACGCAAATATGCGGCATCATCGTAGGACAGAAAAGAAGATGGTCACTACGTGGTAAAACATGATCTCATTAACGGCATGAACCGTATCCCGTGGGAGTCCGTGTATGGGTGCTTCTGATCCGAAGACTCCACTTTTTCAATGTCTTTTCTCAAATTCGGGCCTGCGGTCTGTCCTCCACATATCAGGAAAGTGCTCATTCAATAGAATAGACATGATGGTGCGATGATAAACTCGCCGCTGACCCAAAGGGAGGAGCATCCTACTTTGATTCTGACTGGACCTTCTCAACAACCTTCAAGACAGGCTGGTAAAGCGGGTGATCGGTCTCCAGGCCGGTGAGTTGCTGAGTAGCTTCGGCGGCGGATTTCTCCTTGAGGATCTTGGCGAGTTCCTTGCTCTCATCATCCCCCTCAACGTTCTGGAATTGGAGGGCCTTTTCGATGGATCCGAGCAAGGCGTCGAACTTCATGCCACGCTCGGCGAGTTGGGCAGCCGGTCCGATGAATCGCTCCTTGCGAGAGAGCTTGCGCAATGGGGCACGACCGACACGCTCGACAACGTCCTCAAGATAGTGGTTGGAGATACGTTCGATAATCTTGTCAACATATTCCTTCTGCTCCTCTTCAGTAATCTCATGCTTGCTGATAATCAAGGCTGCAGTTTCGTCCAAAGCTGCGTGGACGGCCTTGCGAATGGTCGCATCGGCTAGAGCATCGTGGATGGTCTTTTTGCCGGCCTGGTAGCCATAGTAGGCGGCAGTTGCGTGACCAGTATTGACAGTGAAGAGCTTGCGCTCAATGTAAGGCTCGAGGTGGTCAACCCAGTGAATGGCAGAAATATCTGGATGACCGTATTCACCGAATGGAGTCTGTTCAACCACCCACTCGTAGTACTTTTCGATGCGGACGTTGAGACCTGCGTGTTCGGGCTGAGTAGGGACGATACGATCGATGGCCGAGTTGGCGAAGCGAGCACGCTTGGGAAGGGTGTCGAGACGAGACTTGTCAAGGTGTTCTTCGATGTGACCGCGCAGAGCATCGGTTGCGTTGATCGCGTTCTCGCAAGCGATGATAGCAATAGGGCGTTCCTCTTCGCGAGCGTCAATACCCTTGGCAATGACGGGAGCAATGAATTTTAGGATGTTTGGTCCGACAGCACAGGTGACGACATCGGCAGTAGCAATCTCCTTGACGACCTCTGCTTCATCAGTCTTGGAGCTGATAGCACGGTAGTTGGTGATGGTCTTGGTCTTTTCGCCCTCTTCGCTGATCTCAGTGACCTCGTAGGTCTTGCTGTTGTTCAACGAGTCGATGACCTGCTGCACGACATCGACGAAGACAACCTCGTAGCCAGACTCATGCAGGAACTCAGCAACGAAGCCACGGCCAATGTTGCCGCCACCGAACTGAATTGCTTTTTTACCCATGTTGGGAAGTGATGAACCGAGCTAATGCGCGAGTTACAGGTGAAAAGGAATGGAGAGAGAGATGAGCTTCAAGCTCTTCTGTAGTGAGACTGGTTGACGCGAAGCTCGATGAAGCTATGTAGAGAGTTGCAAGCAAAGACGAAGACTGAATGAGAGGGTGGTGAGATAAAAGTAAGAGGGAGAAGAAGAAGAAAGAGAGAGAAGGAGAGAAAAGTTGAGGTTGTTCTATGGAAAGGGAAGGAGGGGCAACCCAGGTGGTGACACAAAGCTTGCCCAGGACATTCCTTCCTCCACGGCAACCCTCGCGCCTGCCAAACGGGAAACGATGTCATCGCGGGGCCTTTCGTCATACCTTGTTTGCGCCTCTCCACCAACCACAGCTCTTTCCTTCTCATACAATATTCTTGCCAGTCCTAGTTGACTACTACTACCTAGGACACTGATACTTTCTCACATACTCCGTACCTGCACTCGTTGATTACTACAATACCCCTTTCAGAAGCGATATCCCGACAGACGAGTCATCAATCCCTGTACGAGACGCCCGGATCCTCATCAGTCATTTGTGTTCCCTCGGTGAACGCATCACATGCGAATCAGAATGCTCAACCGTGCCCGCCAAGGACTGGAGTAGTCCGACCCTGCGATACAACAGAGAAAAATAGACACAAAACTGCCTGGATGGGCAATTGTTCGTTTGTTGCGCAGAATTGTCGGGAGATTGCGGGGGCGGGGCTTGTTGTTATCTACGGAGCACGGTATACCTGGCTCTATTTTTGCCCATGTTGGTGAGACTGTCGGCTCTTTTCCGGATATTTACAGACGCTTGTTGAAGAGATTTGTTCTGTCTTCGACCAAAGGCATCCCTGAGGTTAATCCGAACCGTGACGTGCAGGTTACATAGAACATGGAAGCGGAATGAATCCAGCCCATTCATCGCTCGATGGTTGCCGCAGGCAGTACCAGCGATACATTTTTCCAGCAATCCTACCCAGGTATTTAGCTCCTGAAACAACACGGCTACCATTGGTTACGAGTGAGACGCAGACTCGGAAAAATGTCGAATTAGCTTCAGGTTTTGACGAGTTCCGTGGTGCGACAAATTACCGCAAATAAATACCTCAAATGCTATATAAGCTAGACTGGTTTGCATTCAAAATCACTCAGTTCACCGGGGTGCCATTATCGACCAGTAACATACGAAATTAGGCCACGACGCGTATACCTGCAATACTGTTACGATTCCGATTATTATCGCGTTAGCTTGTCAACTTGTGTACCCAAGGCATAGTTTAGTCCTACATGGGCTTACATTCTTTTTTTATTCAAATTGCCTCATGGCAAATTGAGCCGAGTAGGCATGCAAGTTGTTGGAGTCAAAACATCTTCACATATAAACACAATCTAGTACGGGACTACTCCTCAACGTCAGATGCCTACACATCCTCGATTTCCTTCTCTGAGACGGCGGAACCGCCAGAGGCCGGTAATGTAATGACACTGATGACAATTGTGAGGAACGAGAGCACAACGGCGGACCAAGTCATACCAAGGAAGATACTGCCCCCTTCTGCAACTATTCCATAGTCTTGACCATGTCGGTTGATGAGGTTCACGAACTGGACAGCAATCACCGACGCCACGGAGGATGAGACTCCCAGACAAACAAAGCTGAGCTATACGCAAATGACGTTAGACCATGTACTCTGGAAGGCTTTAAACGGGCGACATACCACAACAAAGAACAAATGCGCAAACATAGACGGCTTTCCTCCAGCTTGCGTAAGGAGAATCTCCATGAGAAACGCGACTCCAGTTGCTGCTACTCCAATAATATACAGCACTGACATGGCTTTGGTAGTCATCTCCATGACTTCAAAGTCATCGTTGATACTATCTGGCCAGTTGATGTCCGATATATTGAATCCGGCCTTGAACTCGGCAGAGAACACTTTTGTCGGATCGAATGCAAATGGTGCTTTGCGTTTTGAGCAGTGTGTAACGTTCAGTCCACCCTCGCCGGCGCTTTTGAAGTTCCCTTCGCAATATGTCAAAACGTGTATGGCGTAGAAGTCTTTCAAACCCAGATCAGCCGTCGTACTGTTCACCGCTGATTGAATTGCTGAGGTAGGCTGGGATGCTGACGTATCAAGCTGTTTATACATTAAAATTCGACTGTCAGTGGACCGACTTTATCAGGAAAATCACTATTGATGCTTACTGACCAACATGACACTCGCATGCTGCAAGACCGATTTCTGTGGTCCAGCAAACAGGCATAGCATACTGAGAACGAACGATATCAAGGCAAAAACCTTGGATATCGTATTTAGTGTGAAGATCATTTTGCCTGGTTTCCCAAGCTGCTGATAGTAGAGGGCCCAGTAACTGTCGATAGTGGATTATTGATAAGTCAAGTAGGTGAGTATATCCTGACAATCGAATTCAAGATGTGGAGTATAGTATAGGCACGAGTGAGTATCTGTCTAAAGAACTGAAGTGACGTGGCAGAAATGAGGCACTATCGACATTTTATTCCATCGACCCCAATTTCTGCAACAGGAACAATCCAACATTGTCAATGACAGTCATGTCCGGATAAGGGACACGCTGGAACCATCCAGTAAGGTCGAAGGTCGCAAGAAACCTCTAGCAATTAAGTTTTAGCCATATCCTACATGCGTCAGAAGAATATGTCGAGTTTCAACTTTCGCGAAAAGAAATGCCTCCAGCCTGGAGGAGGCATGTTCTTGATAATCGTGGAGTTCTACATCTCAAGAGCATGATTGGCTGAGATGATGAAGTGGAGTATGCTGGCACCATATTCGTCCAATGAGAGTGCATCCTCCCAGCCATCGGCGAGAACGCGGGACCCACTTAGGGCTTGTGATGAGGGCTCAGGAATGTCTGCCACCTGCTGGCACCTCAGCTTCTTTTGTTCATTACCCAGTACATTGTCCAGCTGATGGTATACGTAAGTCATGCACAAAGGGCGTTGATGAATGACATTACTGTCAGAAGCTTGCTAAGCTCTACAGGTGCATCAATGAAAGTAAACAAGTAATCAATTATGGCCAAGTAAAGACAAGGACACATACATCCCATGAATCATTTTTATAAAGTGATCAATTGACAGAATAGTAGAAATAAGATAAAAAGGAAGACAAGAATTTATTAATCTAATTTTCATGCTTCGGCTTCAACCTCTGCGCCTCCATTAACGGCCGTCTCGGCCTCTCCATTCTCACCATCAATATCAATCAGAGATTCTGAAGATGGTGGTTCGGGCGGTCCTTCCTTTTCAAGACGTAGGTATTCGTCCCATTCGGGGAAGAGGTCGTCATCGGCTTCGACACCTTCAGCACCGGGTGGTACACCAATCAAACGAGCAACCTTGGCTTTGCCGGATTGTTCGAGTGATTCTTTCCATTGAAGGACCAGCTTGGGTGCTTTGGAAGGTTTGTAGGTTTGTGCGAAGAGAACTGCTTCGGCGATACGGTTGGTAGACACCAAAAGGTCAATGCAGGCGTCGATGTCGCCGATGGTCCACAGGGCAGAGAAGGCGACGTTGTGTAGGCCGGCGACGGAGGCTTGGTGGGCAAGCAAGCGGAGTCCGTCTGTGTTGCGGCTGGAGGTGTAAAGGAGGAGAAGTGAGCCGAGATCCTTGGCGTGGGTGAAGCATTCTTGCGCAAGGCTGAGGTCCCAGGCGGTCAGGGCTGCGTCACCGACAGTCTTCCATTTGTGCTCAACGTCGGCTTCGCGGGCGAGTTCGAGGGCAATGTCAAGACGGCCAAGGGAAAGAGCGAGGTCGAAGCGATGTTCGGAATCTGGAGAGACTTCAAGAGCGAGCTCCTTGAATCCTTGACCTTCCAAGAAGCGAGCGATCTTATTCATTTGGTCACGGGGGATGTCAGCGAGGAGCTCGGCAGCGGAGTCCATGTCCCCTCGGAGAACCAAGGTCTGGTACTCGACTACTGACAGAGAAAGCGCAAATGATACAATCTCAACATCCTTATCGGCGAGGTAAATACGTCCATCACGAGGTAAGTAGCCAAGAATGTACATGGCCTGGTCGAAGTGTGAGATGGTGTATGTTTGGTCACCGACCAAATAGTTCAACCGGTTGGTTGAGTTTGTGTAGATGAAACAATCGCCAACCCATTCACCGGTTCGGACACTTTCGCTGATGTCAGTAACAACCTCGAAGGCAGACTCAACACCATCTTCGTCGGCTTCTCCGGCATTCAGGCCGTTGACGTAGTTCTCTCTCGAGAAGCGGAGGATATAGCAAGTATCCTCGCAGGCAAGAGCGACGAGCTCGCCAGATTCAGACCAGTAAACCTGCAACCATTAGCTTCCAAAATCGATGACAATGTTTGGCAGAACTTACCTCGCGTGGCTCAACCTCAATACGGCGAACTAGATTGCCCGTCTCCCAGTCGAACAAGCCAATACCTCCCTGTCCCTTGACACCTAGAAGAACACCGCCAGAAAGACCTTCAGCTTGGAACCCGACATCCAGTCCTTCTTTCTGCTCCTTGAAGTTCTTGAAAATTTTGACGCTTGTTGCAGACTCCCGAATAGCATAATCGTTACTGTTGTCCCTGGAGCCCCATGCGAAATCTAAAGCTTGACCGAAAGCCTTGTTACGCCATGCGAGCGCTGTGTAGATAATATATTCACCGTCACCGCACACAGAGACGAAACGACCGTTTGGAGAATGAGCAAGGGTTTGAGGGTAGATTTCGCAAGAGCCCAAGTCCTTGGTAGGCAAAGCGAGAGGAGCGCCATCCTTCAAGTCATCACCCCTGATGACTGTCGAAACCACCTCGGTGTGTCGTGAATAAATGACTTTTCCAGAACCGTCCATGGAGACAGCTGGTTCCTCTCTACCCATCTTAACGACAACAGCACCATCATCGAAACCCATAGCAATACCCTGTCGGCCCCTTTGGTAGCTCACACACCACGCTCGCTCAAGTCCATAGTTGAGCGATTGCTCCAATCTGTATGTATTGGCGTGCCAGACTTTGACTGTGCCATCTTCGGATCCGGAAATGATAACGGGGAGCTCTGGGTGGTAGCACGCAAAGGAAACGTTGCTGGTATGTCCTTCCAGGGTAGCGATCAATGCCTTGGTGGTGTAGTCCCAAACTTTAACAGTCTTGTCGTCGGAAGTCGTTAAGAGGTACGGCTTATCGGCTTGTCCGTAGTAGTCCACACTATTCACACCTTTCGTTTCTAGAAGTTGTTAGTGCTGATCAGCGAACTTCTCATGATGATTGTGTATACCGTGAGCTTCAAGAGTGTAGTTCGCATGTCCCGAGCCAAGATTCCAGATCTTGACTGTCCGATCTAAACAAGCAGATGCAAATGTGTTTGTGTCCTTGGGATTGATAGCAAGTCCCATAACGTAGTGGCTATGGCCCTCAAAGACCTGCACACATTTCCAACCTTTATCCCAATCCCATAGCTTAATGGTCATATCATCTGAGGCCGTGAGAACGAAAGGCTGGGTAGGGTGAACAACGATCGATCGAATGTAGTCAGGGTGGGCTTCGAATGATGTGATTTTCTCTGATGTGTTATAGTTGTAAACGCGCAATTGGAAATCATCGCTACCGCAGACAATCCAGTTCTTTCGGGCGATGAAACGACCGGCGCGGACGGGTACGTCGGTGAGTTCGAATGTTTTGATAATCGACTAGAAGGACAGGATCGTCGTTAGTCTATAAAACCAAGGCGGATTGTCGAGGCGAAGTGTCATACCTGAGTTTCGTACGACCAGATGTAGACGTGTCCTGAAATGATCAGTATGAAATCTAGATCCTTTCTTCCCTCCAAAATTAAAGCTTACCGCTATAAAGCGTCGTCAAAATCTGTAGATATGTTAGCAGCGATCAATTGTAGATAGAGATATCAGGACTTACCCATGGCTCTGTCGGGTGGAAGTCGATACCCTTTACTCGCTCGGAGCGAGCGAAGAGTTGTCTCTGTGAGGACAATTGGTCAGTTATTTTTCCAAGACCGGACTTTCCGTATATTCGAGGCTCCAAGGCTTCATATTCAAGCTAGCCACCTTGTCACAAAGGGAACGCACCTTGATATCGAGCCGCATGTTGCTTGTTTGTTGGTATGTTGAGGGGTGTGGATGTGCCCGTGAGGACGGGCTCGGTCAGAGCGAAAGGGGCACCACGATAAATAATTAGTCGTGGTAAATCTGTACAGCGAATATTTGAGCTCGTGGATATCGCAACACTGACAGGCAATAGCGTTGCGGAGCTTTTATTGTATGCGGTGCGGTGTTGATGTGATCGTGGAGACATTAATGTGTCCAGTTCGGAGTGGGCTGTCCAAAAGGGGCCTAGTGTGTCCACCTATGGCCGAGTCGCTCACGACTTGACACAGTGTATACCCAAGCATCAATACTTTCAGGAATGAAATACAATTCTTTGTTATAGCTTTTACTAACATGAAAGATATTAGACGACTGTCTGCAACTTTATCGAGTTGACAAAGGGTCAATATGCAGAATCCATTGCCGACACATCCGTTGAGACCAGAAAGGCATGAAATTGATCTTCTCTAAACAAATAAAAGCTTATAAATACATCTATACTCCATCTCTAGCGCAATCAAGGCTTCCCAGGAGTATGTGTGTCACGAGAGAAATATGTCCATTGTCCGGGCTTGGGCTTTTCAGCAAGCTCCTCCCACCTGCAGATAAATTAGCAACGGCTATGGCGAATTCGAAGAATTGACAACTCACACTTGGGCCTTAGCTAACTCATCTACGAGATTGAGCTCTCCTTCAGCAACTTGGATAACTTCCTCAATGAGACCAGCGCCGATTTTGTTTTCAATCTCCGCAATTCTGTAACATATTAGTCCAATGCGCCTAAAGTAGAGCGAGCTTCTGTACAACTTACTGTTCTGCCTCCAATGAAGGCTCGCTCTCCCAGTTGATAGTCTCTTCGTGGAAATCTGAAGCGCTTTCAGGCTTGCTAGCATCTTCAAGAATTGCTTCCCATTGAGCGACCTCCTCTGGTGTTCTCAAAGGTCCTTCGGTAATAGGTCCAACAGCTCCGTCCCATTCCTTTGCCGTGGTGCCGCCGTAGATATCATCCTGTTGGATCCCTGCAAAGGTACCATTTGCCAAACGAGCTTTTGCGAATTGTTCGGGGTTCTCGGCGACAACTTTCTTAACGCGCTGGAGCCATTCGTCGAAACCGGGGGGCTTCGAGGACTCGACAATTTGGAGGCGGTGGCGGGTGAGAGCTTCTACAGACTGGCGATAGGCTGAGGACTCTGGGAATTGCTTGAGCTTCTCGAGTGTCTGGGTATAAAGGAAGATGAGCGTCGAACGAGGACTGGGGTGTGTAACGAGCCCGGTCAGACCGGTGGGAGCAAAAGGCTCCAAGTACCGGGCTGCCTTGACATTGGCGAATAATCTCAGAGCTGGCCTCATCTTGAAACGGCGCAATTGAGCGGCAGATATTGATTGGTGTCAATTCCGCAGCTTCGAGGCGCAATTGTAGGTTGAAGCGTCGCTTGGCAAGTAGCTTTGGCGGTGGTCGTTGACGGAAGTCGTGCAGCCGGAGCGGATAAACTAGTCTGACTTTGGCGCCACGCCCAAAAGGGACAGATCGCCCCGTCCTCCAAGTTTCCAGGAGTGCCCTCCATTGCCTGTCCAGACTGTACATCATCCTGCCACCCATTTTGGACGTCCTTGGCCACGGACTACGGCCTGTTGGAATAATCTCGATAATCTATACAACTTCCTATACCTTCTTTCCGATCACTATCGCCCTGCGTACGCCGAATTCCCGCCATTAGTCCTTATCAATGCGCCGATCTTGACAGCTCGCCTGGAACGCAGATGTACTGAGCACCTTGACGATCCTTTTCTTTCAGGAAGATTTCCTTTCAGTCACTCGCTTGTGACACCGCCACCATGAAGTCGTCTCTGCTGGCGTGGTCGCTTTTTTCACTCGCTATAGTCCCCTCCCTAGCTACGAACCTCTACAAGAGACAAGAGGAAACGGACGAGGTTGAAGATGGGCCCACCGCTACAGTCTTCAATGGCATTGAAGTTCCACCAGAGACGGAGTTGAATCCAGACAATTTCAAGACTACTATCGCAGATGGTTACTGGTATGGCCCAGCACTAATGAAGTTGTCTTCAAACTTATTTTGGATGGAAATCTAACAATCGATCGATAGGCTTGTTAAGCATTTCTCGCCGTCCTGTCCACACTGCCAAGCTATCGCGCCTACATGGCAAACATTATATGAGTTCTACTATGTAAGAAGCTTCGAGATGAACTCTTCGCGCTTAAGACTGACGTGCCACAGACCTCCGATCCCCTTTCATCCTCCTCCGCCAAATCGCCAGATACCCAATCCTCGTTGAACTCATTTACGGGATATTATGATTTCCATTTCGCAGAGATGAATTGCTTGGCCTATCGAGATCTATGTGTGCAGTTGGACGTCAAGTACTATCCTACGTTTTCTCTCTACCATGATGGTGAACTGGTAGAGCAATACTCCGGCAAGAAGGATATGCAGGGATTGAGCGATTTTATCGAAGAAAGGCTGGAGCAAATACGCCCTGGATCTCGTCCTGCCGGTGGACTCAAGCTGCCTGAGCCCGGAGCAGATGGCGTCGACGTCACTGAAAAACCGGACGTTCCTCAAGCGAAAGACAAAGATCCCGTCGCTGGCGTCAAAGCAGCTGAGAACCATAACGAAAAAGTATCCCAGTTGACCGAAGAGACCGATGGAAAGGAAACGAAGTCCGCTTCTAAGACCTCTAAAACAACCGAAGAGAAACCTTTGATTATCTACAACCCTCAAGGAACTTCAGTTCCACTAACAGCTGAGAGCTTCCAGAAGTTTGTAACACGGACTCGCGATCCGTGGTTCGTCAAGTTTTATGCCCCGTGGTGCCATCATTGTCAAGCTCTAGCGCCTCCTTGGCTCACAATGGCCAAAGAGATGAAGGGCAAGCTCAATGTTGGCGAAGTCAACTGCGATGTCGAGAAGCGACTTTGCAAAGATGCCGGCGTCAAAGGATACCCAACCATGTTCTTCTTCAAAGGGGGAGAGAAGGTCGAATATGAAGGTCTTCGCGGGGTGGGCGATCTGATCCGCTACGCTCAGACAGCAGTAGACACTGGCGCTGGTGTCAAGTATGTTGATGCATCGACGTTCAAGGAAATGGAGGAAACTGGCGACGTCATCTTCCTTTACTTTTTCGACAAAGCCACGACTTCCGAGGACTTTGCAGCCTTGGAGCAGCTGGCTCTGCCTTTGGTTGGACATGCTCGACTGGTTAAGACCGATAGTGAAATTCTTGCGGACAGATTCAAGATTTCTACATGGCCTCGCTTGCTTGTTGTTAGAGACGGAAGGCCAACATATTTCAATGCTTTGGCTCCGTATGACATGAGAGACAACCCTCGAGTCTTGGAATGGATGCGAAACCACTGGCTCCCAATTGTACCGGAGTTGACAGTCTCTAATGCAAAGGAGATTATGCAAAACAAATACGTGGTTCTTGGCATCCTCAGCCACAAGCGATCCGATGAGTTCCGACTCGGTCAGGCCGAATTGAAGAACGCTGCTTTGGAATGGATGGATAAGCAAACCCAGCTATTCCGTCTCGAGAGACAGGAGCTCCGAGATTCTAAACAATTGCGTATCGAGGAGGCCGAGGATCGGGATGACCAGCGAGCTCTACGCGCTGCAAAGAGCATGCATATCAACATCCGAGAGGAAGACAAGAAGCAAGTTGCATTTGCCTGGGTTGACGGTGATTTCTGGGACCGTTGGTTGCGTACTACTTACGGAATTGACGTCAAGGACGGTGAGCGAGTTATCATCAACGATGAAGAAGTAAGTGATCTGAAGCCTAAGAATATTGAATATCTGTTTACTAACGTGTGCATAGAACCGACGGTACTGGGACTCCACCAGCAGCGGCGCAAACATCATGCCATCCCGAACCTCAATCCTCGAGACCATTCCCTTGGTAATCAGCGATCCACCAAAGCTCCGATCCAAATCCACAATCGGATTCTTCGAAGCCACGTTCTTCCATACTTGGTCCTTCATCACCAACCACCCTATATGGTCTGCCATCATCCTCGTCATCAGCTCCATCGCCGCATATATCGCACACCGCAGGAGAATTCTGCGACGAGGAGTGACAGGATATGGCGGTAACACCGGTGGCGGTATCCTCGGATACGGAACTGGTCCTGGGGGTAATGGTGGTGGTGGTTTCTTCCGTCTTGACGGTAAAGAAGGATTATTGAATGGAGGATCGGCTGGCAAGGTGGACTGATTAATGACGAAACATACATGGTGTTTTTGTTTACTTTGTTATTTATTATGTAACTTTTTCTATTCAACTATAAGAATTCTTTTGTACTATGCTTTTTGGTTGTTTTCAAGGTTTTTTGCGTTGAGGCATTTTCGATTATATTAAATATTACGAAATAATCTCTTCAATGTTTCTTTTCTGTTTCCTTATGTATGTGATGAAATACTATGTACTCATGTATTAGCTTGTCGATTTACTGACGGCACTGAGTTTATTGAAGATCTTCGACCTTGCAAGGTTCTTGATGGATCTACTGAAGGGCTGAAGTGAGGTTATATTAAATTCAACGATAATCGATTATGATGGTATCAAGTATTATTATATACAAGGAAACTCCCTCACCCGGACGCACCTCGTCCCTCATCTGCACCTAGGAGAAGCATCTGACGCTGAGAGCTCTCAAGCCACTACATCTTTACTGTCAGCACCACCCTTGGAGGCAGTGGCAGCAGAATCTTCCTCCTTCTCCCCCTCATCCTGAGGAAGAGGCACACCCGTAACATCCTCAACATACAAAGAGTGCTCAACATTAACCTTGGGGCCTTTGAACCACTTCTTCGCATCAACAACCCACCAAATCGAAACTGCCAACATCGGAGCGCCATACACCAGGCAAGTCCAATTCATCAAATCAGCCGTCAAATCGTTACCTGTCACACTCGGCAGACACAGGATAGGTAACATGAGCAATACAAACATTGCGCCCGTGGCACCGATGGGTTTACTCATTTTGCCCAAATTCCAGGGACCTGGCTTGAATCTATCGCCGACGATGAACACGCGGATTGCGATGGGAATTGCGAATGCAATGAATTGAGCGATTGCACCGATACTGAACAAGGCGCCGATTGCAACTGTGCCTCCGAAAATGAGTAGGCACATTAGGATACCGAGCACGCCGTTGAGGATGACTGCGTTGATGGGTGTTTTGGAGCGGGAGTTTACTTGTTTCCACACTCCGGAAAAGGGGAAGCAGTCGTCGCGGGCGTAGGCATACGTCACTCGAGAGGCGGCGATCATGCAGCCCTGGCCCATGGAGAAGCCGCAGACGATTGTCAATGCTAGGATCGCCATGGCTGTCTTTTGTGGTAGGACTTGTAGCAGGTATGAGGCCCATGGTTGGCCGAGGTCAGAGCCGATTACGGAATCGATGTCGGTCACGGTGTAGGCGACGACGAGCTGTAGGAACCAGCCTAGCAGACCACCAACGGCAGATGTCATGGTAATGGCTCGAGGAGATGCGATGTTGGCGTTGGAGCATTCTTCTGATAGATGGAAGGGAGAGTCGTAGCCTGACATGGTCCAAATGACGCCTACAAAGGACATAAGAATAGCAACACCATCAGGATAATCGGTGCCATTGTAGATTGTGCCCCAAACATCGGCTGCAGAAGTGAATTTGGGGCTGTTGCTAGTCGCTGCTGGGATAGTGATGATGGTGATGACCAGCGCGATGATGTTGAATGTGGAACCCCACGAGTTGAATGTTGCGATCCATTTGGTCGGCATGCTGCTGATCACAGTGTGGATGATGATAATGAGCACAGTGAGAAGATACGTCTGCCAA
The DNA here is from genome assembly GCA_022814505.1 of Talaromyces liani. Lineage (NCBI taxonomy): Eukaryota > Fungi > Ascomycota > Eurotiomycetes > Eurotiales > Trichocomaceae > Talaromyces > Talaromyces liani. Next base: position 163,480 of record JAKLNL010000033.1, read on the forward strand.
GTTGTGGGGATGTAATCCGGATTCGCGATACTGCCTGCAGCGAGGATCATGGCGGCCAATGCATAGTCGACTGATGGTGCAGCTGTGACTTGTCCAATCCAGTTCGACCAACCTGTGATCCAGGCTGCGAAGGGGCCGTAGCCGGGTGGTGCGAGAACTGCTGCTGCATAATAGAGACCGCCACTGTATGGTACGAGCAAAAGGTTAGATTGTAACTGGCACTCCTCCGAACGATAGGGCATACCTCGTCGGCATAGCAGAACACAACTCCGCCATAGCCATAGCAACACACTGAATGAAAACCATGGCAATCAACCAACCCCAGACCATACCACCAGTACCCGCGTATCCCATACCATAGTACAATGTACTAGCAAAGGACGGCAAAAGTCCCAACACGGCGAAACTGACACAGAAAGTTGTCCACAGAGAAAACTCGCGCTTGAATTCCTGCTTGTAACCCAATGCGACCAGGACCGCATCGTCGGAGGCTAAGGCATGGTCGGTTATGGGCACGTCGCCGTCGGGGAGGACTGATGTGACTTGTGCATGGTCGATGTCGCGAAATTTCTTTGGTGATGTTGATTCTTCGGTAGTTGTCATCTTGTATTTGCGCTCATTTGCTGGCGCTATGTTCTTGAAACAATATAGAGTATATTACGGCCTGCGTTTAGAAGTATGTTACCTAGGTAGGTACTTCCCGAAGTTCGTATATATAGCGGCTTGCAACAATGTCAGTATACAACATCCATCACACGACAAGTCATCTTACTTTATAAGCTGATACAATAGATGACAGCTCTCAGCCATCTCATCAAATATATCTCGATCGCCTCCGCAACGCTAGTATGCGTCAGGAATGTTCATGCGAACAACCATCCTAAATGACAGCCACCAGAGATAAGGGTCACGGACTAGCTTCGGGGTTTAAACATAAGTTCTGTGCTAGGGGTATGTCAAGGCGCAACCCCATGCATCATTGCATGGCATACGTAGTAGTCACTGTACTCGATAAATACAACGGGCAGATCATCCTTTTGGTTGGATAGACTAAAAGTCTTCCATGGTTGGTTCAATTGGTTGCACCGCCGTTGGACATGTTATCGCGACGGACTCGGACGGAAGAAGATGAAGAATTGATAATTCGCCGTAGTCATAGACAGGAAGTACATGAAACATAGCGCATCTCATCTGGAAGTTGATTCGAGAACTGAAGGAATGCTAACTCGCAATGGCAGCTCAATGGACAGAAAGTGTATTTAGTTGAGCTGTAAAGTGTAGGATACGATCTCCCCTTCTCCACAGATAAACAGAGTTCTTATCTTACCCTAAGTTCCCTAACCCATGTCCACAGATAAGCCACCCTGACTCCTCGTTTCAAGGCACAAATCAGAGCTCATAATCGCTCTGTGCCACGCTTGAACTTTCCCTCATGGGTTAAGGGTGGCTGTTGGGATGAGCATGGTCCGATCAGTGACCAAAAAGGGTTACTGGGGTTGATATCTGGACTAAGCTTAAATGCGCCTAGTCACTTGATATAGGACCAGGTCACCATGTGGCATGCCAGGCATGGACTTTATGTGCCTAGGTAGGTTCTATGCAGTGGATGTATCTATACATTTCGGCGATATAGACCAATGATCACAGACAAAGGAAATAGGCGGTTGATGTTCTATATGCTATCAAGGTTTGTTTTGTATTCTACAGAAGCGGAGCCATCTTGGTAACTTGGATCCCTTCGCAAACTGCTCACGCGCTTCGTTTCCACCAGTCGGTGGTATAATTTGATCAAAAAAGACGCACGCGCTTAGAAGGGCTGTTCACATGGTTAGCAATGCTACAAATGAGGCAAGAGTACGCCATTGTCAGGGAACTTACGTTGTCCTCAGGAGGGACGGTGCGGTCCAAGTACTTATCAAAGAAAGGAAGTTTCTGGAGAACATCTTTCCTGACACGAGGAACTTCACCGAAGAAGAAGACGGCGAAGAGACCGGCGGCGACACCGAATCCGCCAGCAATGGTGCCACTACCACGATACCATCAGCACTCTGCGCCCCTCGAATTCGATATATTCAGTATAGACTTACGCCTTGGTGAGCTTAGAGAGGGTTATGCCATGCCAGTGAGTAGCAACGGTGTATCTGGTGAGTGATGTCAGCGTCAGCACATCCAATAGCCACGTCAATTCATGATCGGATCAAGCGTTCCCAATCTATCTTTCTCATGCGCTCTGTTCCACCTTCGCACATCATTGCTATATCCAATCCAAGAGACGTGGCGGAAGATCGAATCGGTGTACTCACTGAGGTCCGTAGGGGGATCGGTACGGAGGGCTGTATGAAGCTCTCTTGAGCAGGTTCTGAGTGAGGGGGGTGTTGTAGACAGGCTGTATTCAGACAAAAGGTTAGCATTGTAAACAATCAACGGCAGTCTCCCAAACTCCCAATCCTCTCCAAAATTGCAGGGAGCTATGGGCCTGTAAAGACGTCTGATGCTGTCATCAACCGTGCTTCCGGTGGGCGACTCTCTCCATTGACGCTTGGCAATCTCAATTGCTATTCACCTCGTATTCTCCCAGGGGCGTAACGTACCATTTTGACGTTCTTGAACGACAATTGACGATATCAAAAGTGGTCTGGAAAGCGAAGGAGTCTTGAAGTGCCGTCGAACGAAAACCGGAACTCCATCACGGAATCGCGGGTGAATTAGTGTACTATTCCTATTTGGGAATAGTGAGTGCTTATACCATCACGTGATATCTCAGGCTGATGCAATGTCCTTGGTTTCATTTCTTCTGACATCCATCAATCAATTTTTTAGTTGATTACATTATGATAGCTGGGAAGCCAAATATAATGGCTGACGTGGTTTTACACAAATCTTCAACAAGAAAGGCGGCAATCTAACATCACAAAGTCCAGGATGTCAACAAAACAAGCCTCCTTGCGACGCCGTTTAGCCTGCGATCGTTGCCATTCATTCAAATTGAAATGTCCAAGATCATCTCTGAGGAACGATGATACTTGTGCCAGGTGCCTTAAAGCAGGGGTCAGCTGTTCGTACAGTCCATCAATGAGAGGCCAGGTTCGGCCGAAGCAAGTGCCGGCTACGTCAAGGAGTGTTATTTCTATTGATAGTGTCAATAAGGGCTTCGAGAATGAACTTTCAATGCCCAATTTTGATGCAAATGGTATCTTTTCTTTAGATTCTATCAACGAGTCGAATGGCTGACAATTAGTAGATGACATATTTGATAGCATGGTTATGGACTGGACTATTCCTGAAAACAACCTTTTAATGGATAACTTTGATTCGATATCTCAACTTCAGCCTCCAGCAACAGATGACAATACGACAAGCAGTACAGGCAGTAAAGCCACCTCGGGCCAAGATAATGCAGACTCCAGAACTGATGGCAACCTCAGGGACGATGAGATCCGCATACTAGAACACGAATCAGCACAGAGGCCGAAGAGATACCCTCATTACCTAGGCATCGATGTTCCGGACACACTACAGTCACCAAATGTCTTCCTGCAACTGACAAGTATGTCTGTCACATTGGAGAGCCTAGCACGTCAATTACCATCCTTCACGGTTCACAGTCAATCATTAAATGCCGAAAAGCTAAATCCGGAGCTTTCTGATAGTGGAAGAATAGTTTCCGATGATGAAGTCAATTTCGGTGTAGGCAAGACTTATGCTTTGACGCACAAGCTGGCCGATATCTACGTACCACTAATTGAGCAGACACAACAACGAAAGGAACTCAGCAGCGACGGCCTTCGTGATCCAGCAGACAGGCCAATGGAATCAGTCGATTTTTCACTGCTATGGCTTCTATTTTCATGCCATAATCGCCTAATAGACCTATGGCACGCGATGTTGTTACACGCCAAAATGGTCCAGGACACAGATCGATATTCTCCAGATGGGGTTGGAGCACATAAAGCGCGATGTGCTCGCTTCAAGATGGGTCCTTATGAGCCGTCGTCTTCATCTACCGTTGTTGCCATGGAGATTATTGTGCTACAGGAACTTGCGATGCATCTTGCAGGCCGACTTAATAGTCTTATCGAGGTGATAGAACCTGGCGGCAGCACCGATGGTTCTCCTAGCACGACAGAGGATGATTCGCAAAGTCTCAAGGCGACGGTACTGATGGCAAAAACACTCCATGAACGGGCCTTGGCCATGCGCACAGAGATATCCGAGCAGAAGAGCATGCTGGAGGAATCGATTGCCAACAAGTCTTCTATAAAAAAAAGATGACCATTGTTTCAACAGACAAGATCAAAGAAACAGCCATCATGCCACGGCCATATATGAGTGCGGGGATATCGACGCTTTCAAACGGCAGACATGTGATTGGAGGAACCTCAATAGCATCCCGCACTATACTGTAGTCCCTGCACAGTCATCGATCACCTGCACCAGGTGACTTTGACTAAGATGCTCGGGTTACAGCCTAGCACAGTCTGGACCGATTCATTCCGAGTCTGCTTTGAGTACCTGGACGATGGGAGTAAGTATCGTGTCTCGGCTTTTCGGATGAGTCTAAGCACGCTGTATAGATGCACTTTTAGAAGCACCACTGCAGATGACAGACAACCCTCAACCTATAGACGGTTGACATGTAATGTATATCTGTTGAGGCTAATGTACGATAGAATCCATATAAGGATAAAAATATTTAATTAACTTAAGATGGATATAAAAGTAATATAGAATAGTCGACGTCATTGTCCCCATACAATAATGGAGCCCCCACAGCCAAACGCTCAGCGGGAGACTTCGGGATTCCGCCGCAATCTTTCGCCTATCAGATTTCCTCCATTCAACCACCAACGCACTTGACTCCGGCCTTGGTTTCTTGTTTTTGTGTCTCCTTCACAACTACAACAACTTCATAGAAATAGACACCACGACTACATCGCCTGGCGCGATCCAACTACCATCTACGAGACCTCCATCGACTTCGAACAAAATCATTACATTGCAGGCGATCATCGAATGTCACACTCAGACTCCTCCAAAATGTCGACGAATCGCCCATTCCTGGCGAACTTCCTCGCTGCATTCAGAGCACAATCAGCCTTCAAGGCAACCTCAGCGGCTGGTTCGCAGACTTCTTCACAAATCACCTCCGGTGCGCGCGCGATAGCCACCAAGGCGACATCATCATCAACGCCCACTCCTCCACCTTCATCTTCATCACAAAACGCAGCAACTACATCAACAAATCCGTCATCGATGACGACGACTTCGTCACAAAATCAACAACAACATCACCATCCACATCATCGGTCGCATCACCATCATCACCACCACCCTCCGCACCACAGACCTTCACCTTCTACGACACGCCCACAATCACATAGCCGGCCCCCGGCAACATCTCCTACCACCACAGCAGCAGAGAGTACATCACCTATTTCGACATCACCAACCTCAGGCCCCATACCAATCGTATATAACCACGACCGCCGACGTCGTGGCAGCGATAGTTCGAGCGGATCAGGCGGGTTTCGAGACGCTTTGGGCCATGAGAAGTGGTATATAGGCGGGAGAAGCGCGACGGGTGAAGAGCGGTTTTATAGACTGGGTATGGTGACGAAGGCTGGTGGACGGATAGGAGCGACTGGCAGGGTTGGGAGTGTGGATCAGCTTAGTTTGTGATGGGAAAAACGAACGAAACAAATTCATGCTTCCGAATGCTAAGATGAAAAGAACATTCCTATGAGCCATTATGATTACGAAATGGATATTGATACGAACACAACCACCCAGACCTATACAAGGCACCAGCTGCGATGTTGTCCGGCACCTCCCCTCCTTCTACCCACTTATCTAAGATCAAAATCACGATGACTACGATATCATCGTTCTCTCTCCAATCCATTTACACAAGTCTATCATTGGTCGACAGCGGTTTACCCATGATACTCAAACTCGTCGGATTGATATGCCATTTTGATGATCGCGGTTTGATGTGTGCGTTGAAGCACTTCATTCAATAAAAATGATCCATGTATTCAAACAATATTTTTTCCAGTCAATCAAAATGATACCACAGTCTAGATTCTACTGGTATAGTTATACGAAGAGCTTTCAACCAAAACAGTCATTCAGACAAAAGAGAGGAGATTCGCTACCTGCGCCTGGCTAATGCCCTCTGAAATATAGAGACCACTGTAAGTATCTCCTGTCACTATACTTCCCTTTCCATAATTTTTGATCTGCCCGTGGTTAATGGTGCCATGGCCCCGAGCACCTGCAGGAGGACTGAATGTAGGATTTTGAAGAGGAGAGGTATTGGCGCTGTTTTGACCTTGTGTTTTTTCCTCTTGTTGTTCCTGCTGCGCCTTCTTGATTTCATTTTGCCATTTGACCAGCCAGCCTTGAACCCTTATGTATCCAGAATCATCTTTGGATGAGAATTTGACCATTCCACTGTGGGTGGCGTGGATGCTGTAGGCAGGGTGACCTGTTAAGCTGGCTGACTTCTTTCATACAACTAGTAGTCTATTGGTTTTCAGTTCTTCAAAGAATCACGTCACATTGATCGCTTTACCCGGCTTTTTGATCAATGATGCAAATTCAGTTTGAATTGCTTCAAGCAGTTGATCATCCTTTTGGAGGACATCCAATAGCTTTGCGTTGGTAGACTTGAAGACGCCAAGGCATTCAGCTGGAATCTTCGCACAGTCCGCTATCCATGATCCTTCATGAGGAGTACCCATTGAACATGACGGCTTTGGTGCACTCGTATATGCCCTCAAGATAAGACTCGGCGTTGTTTCGTGAATGCAAGAGAGCTTGTTTACACACAAGGCCTCCCAAGCTGTGGGTCACGAATATTAGGGGACGCGATGACGCATTTGCATCCGCTCTATTCGTCGCCAGATCATTGACGAGGTTACGAGCATGGTCAATCAGAACATTAGTGCTAGGGTTTGACCGGCACACAACATAGGCATCGTAGCCGAAGGTGAGGATGCGGGCTGTTTTGAGCTTGGGTGGGAGGAGCTTCGCTGGCCATGTTTCGGTTTGTCCAGGAGCTGTCCATGTACTGTATAGATTTCCAGTTAGACCATGGACAAAACATATATCGACCGTGGCATTGGGACAATCGTGAAGCAACCTGACCCCAGCCTCAAAGGAATCTGATTCCGGGGAGTTCTCGACGGGCACAAGTTGATTATTGTCTGGCACACTGGGTGTACGAGAGGATCGTGAGAAGAACCTTGTGGGCCTCATTGTGTACCGTGGTTTGCTTGATTCTGGGAGCTTCGAGGAGGATGACTACTCTCAGTAGAATAAAGTGGAATTCAAAATCATAGCTTCTATGAGAGAACTAAGCGGCTTTTATTCTCGAATAGCTCTTCGGTTATTTTCGCTCTTCAGTATAGAGACTAGGCTTCGAAACATCTATGTTGGACAAGGGCGGGATCACTACTATGCTAACCTACCTTTCCAACTCCATGAAGCTCAACTCTGAGGTTGTCTTGCGAATGTTTGCTACATAGTAGCACAGGATGTCATTAAATCGGAGAAATCCATACCTCGTGCTAGGCTGGATGCCGCTCTGCTAATGATATCGGATCACATCGACCCCTTCACCTAGGAACACCCAAGTCTCAACATTTGAACCACCGGGATTAGGGATAGGATGTTAACCATCCAATTTCAAACTGGACGAATGGTATCCTCCGCTTTAAGGAGAGCCTAAGGTTGTCTAAGCCGTGACACAACACTCCGAGGAGTCTGTGGCACTGACAGGTATACACTGTTGACTGTTCGTAATTCAGGCAGAGTTCGCATTCACCTGCAAGAGACAAAGCACGTCTGCTGCAAAGATAGTGACACAGCTGACAGTGTCTACTCAGGTATTCTATTCTGCTCAATGGCATTGTTGTGAAAGTAATAACTGAGCCCAGCTTATCTTTTGTGTCCTTTTGTGCAACACAGTGGTAACCAGAAAGTGTCTTTGTACAGTATTGCACTTGCTTCTTTTGCACAGTTGCGCTCCTTTGTTGGGAGCAAATACCTGTCAGGCAGGGGCAACAATTGGTTTTCTGTCAGCATCATCCTTTCCTATTTAAATCCAATAATATAATCCACTGGACTATTATATCTCTTGATGCAATCGCACTCTGTATGCTATGCAAGACAAGACAGGGCTTCAAATCGTCTTTTCAATAGAAGATTACCCAGCAGGCGAAACACGCACCTTCTAGGAACGAAAACCGTAACACAGGTAATGGTATGCAAGTTACCGGCGGTACCTTCAGGAATGTGAACTTCGGTAAGAATGATCTATCTCGTCGCTAGTATGTAGCTTGATAACTAAACTCACCGTCCAGGTGAAGTTCCCTTCGGATCCGCTGAAATCATGCAAACAATCCCTGAGTTTTCCAGAGATGGATGACAGATACTTCAATATCACCTGCGCAGAACAGAGTTCTACATGCCAGTGGTTGCCCGAACGCGATGATTTCAAAAGCTGGAAACATGATGGAGGCTTGCTTTGGGTCAAAGGAAAGCCTGGCTCTGGAAAGTCTACGTTGATGCGACATATCTTTGATTTGACGAAACGCTCAGAAGGAAACCATGTCACTCTCGGGTTTTTCTTCAACGGCCGTGGCAGTGAGCTCCAAAAAACATTGCTCGGCCTTTATCAAACGCTCCTCTATCAGCTCCTCGAAGAAGAACCCGAAGCGGGACTACTACAAGCATGAATTCGAGTCTAGAAGGTTGACTGGAGATAAATGGGAATGGAAAACCGCTAGACTGGAGCATGAGTTCCAAGGATCACTGAAGGCGATACTGAAGAAGCGTCCGCTTTATCTGTTTATCGACGCGTTGGATGAAAGTGGTGAAGAGGCTGCCAGAAGTCTAGCAGAGAAACTCGAGAAGATGACAGAGGACCACCCGCCTGGGAAACTTCATGTCTGCTTTAGCTGTCGGCATTATCCAAAAAGGCCGTTCAAATATGTGTTGGAAAATATAACGGAGACATTTAGAATTATGTACTGTCTCAACTTCATTATGTCCCTAGTACAGAAGTTCCAGCCATGATTATACGTCAATCAGTCGGTATCTTCATGTGTGCATACCTTGTGGTAGAGCGCGTGAAGACTTTGTACTCCAGAGGGTTCTCCGAGAGGGAAATTGAAGATAGTATGGCCAAGATCCTCGGGGATCTAGAAAAGCTGTACGAAGACATGTTCTCGCATATGCTCGGCAACGAAAAGTCATTAAGACTAATTTGGTGGATTTGCTTCGTTAGGAGACCCTTGACCCTGGAAGAACTGGGCTGGGCCATGTTCGTGGAGGTTAATCCAGAAACCAGGTCGCTCAGAGATTGCCGAAGGGCTCGCGACTTTCCGTGTGATTGCCACGAGAAATGTGGTTGCAATGCAATAGAAGGACGAGTCAAGAGTCTCAGCCATGGTCTAGTTGAGATTACGGGAACGGACAAAAATCATGTCGTGCAATTTATCCATCAATCAGTCAAGATTTTTTCATCGACGCGAATGCCCTTGGGAGGCTCTACAACAGTACATCGACTCCTACCACCGACAGCCTTGATTTTGCTGTTGAAAAAGCGCACGGGTCACTATTTCAAACCTGTGTCAGATACTGCAATATGGAGGAACTCGTCGATGTATTTAACAGACTAGCTAGCAAACGGGGACGGGGACGGGGTTTAGAGATGGTACCATCAATGTTGACTCTTATATAGAGACATACCCTTTCCTGGACTACGCCTTGACATTTTGGAGAAAGCATTGGCACGAAACGGACTACAGATACAGTCTTTCGTCAGAAGAATTACATGTAGTCACTACACTCGCGTGGTCGTTGGGGGTGAAACCTAGCGAGCCATATGGGGAAGCGTTGGGAATTCCTGTCAGCCAACTTTCACGATACCGGTAGCTAGAAGCAATTCATAGACAATCTCAATACAACCTTTTTGAGTTTATGACATTATCGCAGTAAATAATTTATCGTGGTAAATAATAGAATCTACACCCCGCATCAATCTGCCTAGATATGCATATGGAGATAGGGCTCGGCACAGCACGTGGGAGTGGGAGCATGAAGTGGAAACACCAAGGCTCCTCATTTCTTTCTTAAGGTTCGATGGAGACCTACACCATCTCATCTTAACTAAGTTATGGAGTCGTACGGACTCCAGTGTAGATGGGGTAGCTTTACTCCACCATGTCCCCCCTCCGGAGAATATGGAGATAGTATCCATAAATCAGCTGGTGTTATAGGTACATCTGCCTCATGCACCTACCCCATATGATGATTGATAGAGACTGGTTGCTCGGTTGAATTGTCTAACCCACATCAGTTGTGTGAATGGATAGATTTACCCCATCCTATCCTCCTCCACCATCCTCCACTGCAGCTAGATACGCACTTCCGCATCCCGAGTCAGAATAAGCAAAGTACTGGTGTGTACCCAGTTTGGCCCCAGTTCCTTAGTTTGCGGGGATCTCGAGCCCATCCCATACACCTGCCGTCTGTAGGTACATAGACACTGGACTGGTTATCATTGAGGATCCAGTTTATGTTCCATAATTATCATCCGGCACCCACGAGGTTGTGGATATGTAGTTTATTTCAGCCCTAACAACGACATCACCACCCATACATGTACATATGGATCCTGTATACAAGATAAAATCAACAACAGTGAAAATGTTTCAATCACATGATTAATCATTTACGGATCCTACGTAAGCAATATACTAAATTAACCTTTCCACGAAGGATTTTCCAACTGCGACATTCTGTAACTCCCTAATCAACGTAAGCAGCAGTAACTTCTGAAAGCGGAAATACATTCTCGTGGGCGCGGTTCGGCGCTGTGTGTTGGTTACGGTGACGTGTTTTACTTTGCCACCTGCGTACTCTGTGACTACCTAACTACACAGGAACTAGTAATCTATAATAAATAATCAATTAATATTTTATTCTTGTAAGATCACGCTATTCGAGTATGTAGTCATACCACAATTCGTAAGGAAATACTACGTAGTATCAATCTCGGAACGGATTCCGTTCTCCGGCCCTGTACAAAAACATCGCCGCTATAAGCGCCCCCCCTTGTCCTAAATCGGACACAAATTAAGTTTGAAATGAAACGGTCATTTTTTTTTTTTTCTTCTCGTTTTGTGGTTCCATGGTTGAGCTGGACGAGAGGCGAGGTTTACTAGTTTAAGAAGAAAAGTTTTGTCCCAGGACCATGGGTCTGTTTTCTAGTGTGTATTTTTTGTTACCGGATTACTGTTGTCGAAGGCAACAATAATGCATCCTTGATTCAGCTTGCGAAGACTCATAATATCTACGGAGTACAGTTCGTAATCGGTACGTAGTGGCAAGCTGCAAGATTGATAATCAAACCACATCACTACGTACATACGTTGTTTGTAATACTAGTAAGCCCAGCCAGGGGAGTTCTCCGTTAGTTAATATGCAACTCGGCAACTTTGCCGGTGGATACATTACGGTACTAATTACGTATTCATACATACGGCTAAACCAACTGCCGACGAGAAGCGAAACCCTTCAATCTAATTTTTCGGCATTCTGTCCTCGTGCCGATACGTAAAGAGTCTACAGTGTACACCGTATGAATGGCAGAATGCGAAAAGAAAGTTATGTAGGAGGCGGAGCTTATTCTTCTTTCAGTTGTGACTCTTGTGATTCTACGGAGGGGAACTGGACTAGGAAAAGTAAGTCGGTTCATGATTTTGGGCCGGATACGGAAGCCGATGTGGTATGTTTTCGGCTTCTGTACGGAGTACGTCTCGTACATAAGTTCATGTATATATATTGTTCAGTAAACATTGATCATTGTATGGACTACTGACACAGTGACAAGGATTAAAGCAGTCTTATCATTGATTCATCAGATAATAGACCATGCATAGCGTATTAGCTACTATTCGTTCTTTGTGTATGGCATACAGATTGGCGGGTCCTGATCGCCAAGCAATATCTCCCACTAGACCCAAAGAGGTATCTGTATGCGCCCACATCATTCCATCGTGCCCAATCAGACCGGATAAACCAGGGTGACATTCTACGTAGATGCGCAGATAATCGCTGCATGTCTGAATTGACAATTGACAGGTCATATTTCTATATTTGGTAGATAAGTAGACACAGAGATCCTTCTTGTGTGTGTCTGTGTGTGTATTGCTTAGGTGGGTAGGTGGATATGCGGAAGGTCCACAATAGAAGCGGGAGAAGCCTCGAAAGAAGCTCGAAGCTTTGCGACTTTAGCCTCTGTTCTGTTCCTTGAAGTCTCCAGTGCGGGACGATGGGTCTGACTGACTCTGACATCTGAAGATTATCTGTGATAACCGAATAAAGATGCGAACTAATTATATATGTTTATGAGTTATGTTGTATCTTCTTTGTTATGTGCGACTGAATACGAATGAAAGATAACCGTCGGACTGACCGACAAGCTACATATCCATCTCGATCGTACATGTCGAATACTTGCCGTGGGGTTTAGGTCAAAGTGCGTGCGAAAAGCGTCGAAAGCAAGAAAAAATGGCTCAATCACATGACGCCTCCTCCGGCCGCCCGGATCCGTTCTTCCTTTTCCTCTTGTTCATTTTTGGTACTCTGTCGTTAGCATCCTTGTCATAGTTAGTTCACTTAGGCTACGATATTATGATTATCATATCATACGTAGTTTATCCTACCTATTTAGTACTTAAGTGCATTAGTCTACTACAGATAACTACGTAGTACGAGCCGATGCCGGCGTATTATCTTCTACCTACGGAGTACTCGGTTGAGTACTCTAAATAGCTTCAATCCAGAATACGTACGTAGTTCTGTTCTTCTGTAGGTATGGCGCGATCTTATCAATTCTGCACAAAGTGGGACGAACGGTCCAGGAACCCGGTCGGGTGGCCTAAGGAATCCACTTTGTCAACGGACGAGATGGAGAATTTAAGCATACTTTTGGTGTATCTTACTTCTTGCAGATGCTAGATGGCCCACATAGCCGTTGATATCAGAACTGGCTCAACTGAGAGCATCTTTGGGATGAAGAAAGATAAGTACAATACCTTGTACATTTTTAATTCGGGGAAATTGGCTGCTCCGAAAGGATACACAATGAAGATGGGGTCTCCGAGCCAAAGTATTGCCTACCTGGGTAGTAGGTAGGAGGCAAGACTCGAAAATCAGTCACATTTACTTGGAGTCTTGGACGTCTCTGATTTGCCAACTAGCCAGCCACTCTGACCTGGACATCGTTAGAATAATCAACTAATTAGCTAACTAGTTACCTGTACCAACAAAGTACTCCGTAGTACGTACGAACTCAATAAATAAGAGTACTTTATAGTCCTGAGATACCGCCTCACTGTCTACAAAGTAGCAGTCAGGTATTCGTGCGTGCAGTTGTCGGCCTGATATACGTTGTTGGTACTTCTTTGTTCTGTTCTGTTGCTACTTATTACTCACTGTTTGTATGGCATTACGTACGTGTATATACTACGTCTGTGTAATCGGGCGGCATGTTCCGATTGGAAGATTGTAACTTCCTTTTTCGATTGTTGGCATTCTTCCTTGTCTTTTTTGCATTGAACCTTGAAAGACGAACCGGACTCGAAAGATGAGCAGCAAATGGCAATTATGCCTGTCGATGATGTGTGTATAATTACGTAGTCTGAAACAGCAACGCAGTCTGACCGTTTACATTTCCCTGTTTTTGGACAGCACTCATCTGCACGCACTCTGCCCTAAAACACACGGAGCTCCTTACTCTTCCGGGAAGGGGGCCCCTTTTTTTTGCGTCATTGTGCCAATCAGCGACGCTAGAGTTGAAACGGCGGTTATGTAAGCGACGGTGATTGGCCGGTGCGAAGACTATCGGATGATCCTCGGAATTGCTTGTGAGAGACAACCCGAGTCTTTTGCATCGTGAGATCCTTTTCAATTCCTGTGTGGTCAAGTAGTTCTCAGTTACGTTATTATCTGTAGATGAGCTAGATAGTTATAAAATAGATAATAGGAAGTTAGGAACTCAGATCAAATAATGTATAATATAAAATTAACATACCAGAGTACACGGATATACACTCGGCAATACTCCCGGCACTCAGCGAATCACTGGAGCCGAATACGCCAGCAGGCAGGACGTAGGTGTTCCTGATTCGGCTCTCTCGCCGCTTTATTTTTCTGTTCTCGCCTCCGACTCTGAATTTTCGCGGGACCAGACTGTGCCAATTCCAAATCTCGGCCTCTCCCTTCCTTTTTCTCTCTTTTCTCTCCCTACCTGCCTTTCTCAGCAAGAGTCACCACTGCCAGGTATGCGTGAGTACACGATTACAGATTACAGATTACATGTACCGTACTGTCTATCTGACTAGGACACTTCGGGAATTACTCTCACGCCACTCATCATTTGTTACTTGTTAAATTCTTTCTGACTCTTCTCTGTCTCCTCTCCTTTCCTCCTCTCTTCCTCTTCTCAATACATACTCCGTACTCACCCTCGATATCCCACTCCACGGCTGCCTGCCGAACAGCATCCATATCAAGGTTCAAACAGAAAAAGAAAGCAACAGACCCTGGTCAAATTGCGCGTGTGGCTTGACGCGAAATCGAATCCGTTCGCTTCATCCAGCATTCGCCCGACCCACCGCAGCGTCCCTTGGTGGAGCCCAACTTGGCCGGTCGCGGATAAAGAGAAGTTCCCACTCCCACGCACCTTTTTTTTTCCACCGTGGGGACCTTCTCACTCTCTTCACCACTCCTACACCACCTACCTAAAACCACCCGAACTCCAATTTTCTTCTCCAACTTCCTCCCCTCCGTCTGATCTGACTGCTCTCGTGGCTACGAGTGGAGTCTTTCATTCTTTCTTTCATTCTTTCTTTTGCTCCGTCCATTCGATCCTTACTCGTCACCTCGTCGTCGACAGTTTGACGCGTCGTGAGTCGGAACATCAAAAGAGATACCCACCTTGAGGGGGAAAAAAAAGAAGAATTGAGCCATTCGACACGACATTGTCTGGGAATCGCGTTGTTGTATTACGAACTGGATAATTGAAGAAGTCTTGGAAAAGGAAAACACAAGAGGAAAACACCAGGAAAAGAGCTTTCACGGTCGCGTTCCCCTCTTATTTGTCCATCATCAACACGACAACCTCTGTGTGTGCTCATAATGGATCCTCGCTCGCACCCGGCGCGACCTCCTTCGACGTCTCTGCCTCAGGGCTCGACTCCTCTCTCCAGCATGCCCATGCCGCAATACCCAATGCAGCCGCAGTACCCGGTCTCGCAACCTCATACGCTTCCTCCATTGCAGCCTCATCATAGCCAGTCGCCAAACCCATACATGGGTCAGTCCTATCGTCCCGACATGGCGCGTTATCCTGTCACTTCGGCTCACGATGTTTACACGACTGCTGCACCTCACACTCCCGTGAGCAGCCTGCCGCCTACTTCGTTCCTCGCCCACCCTGGCGGTCAACCCCAGGGTCAGCCCCCGCAAGGATACCAGTCTCCTCAGACTCTCTTGCCTCCTACCTCGGGATCTCAGAGTTACCCTCAGCCAATTGCGCCAGCGCCGCCTCGCGACCGTCGTCCCGACTATGCGGCGATGCCCTCAGGCGCTTTCAGTCACCCCGAAGGCAGAGCTCCTATCTGGGCTGGCGCCGACCCAATGGCCGCTGCTGCTAATGGTCAGGCTCCTCTTCCTGACAACCGGGAACCTCCTCGCACTCAGGTTGTGGGATCTCAGGGACGGAGGGGTATTCTTCCTAGTGTTCCAGGACGCGCTGCAGTCCCCAATGGTGCCAACGGAACCGCTAGAAGCACCACCATTCCCGCCAAGGATGCCGACGGCAAGTTCCCTTGCCCTCACTGTACCAAGACCTATCTTCACGCGAAGCATCTTAAGCGTCACCTTTTGAGACGTAAGTCATCTCTCTTACCTATACCTTGATCATCTACTAATCCACGCAGACACCGGTGACCGCCCCTACATGTGTGTTCTCTGCAAAGACACATTCTCCCGAAGTGACATTCTGAAGCGACACTTCCAAAAGTGCTCGCTACGCCGCGGTAACCCCACAGGAGCGAGCCATCTCTCGCATCCTCAGGCGCACCTGAAACGGTCTCAGGCCGCAGCCAATGCTGCAAAATCCGTTCAGGAAGAAGTCAGTAACTCCATTCCGCCTTCCAATGGTATTGCGGGTACGACTTATGGCGACGCGCACGTGAATGGCCATGGCCACACGCTGGCTCCGGCTGGCCGACCTGGTCTCACGGAGCAGCAGCCTCTGGGATATTCGATGTCCTCTGTCCACGGGCTGAACAATGGTCACGTTGGAGACGCGTTCAATCCTGCCCAGGCAGATCACAGAGCTTCCTGGATGGCTGCTCAGAAGCAGAGCCCGTACCTTGTCCACTCTTCTGGTTCTGCTGAAGGTCCTGGTGGCCATCCGAATAATATTGACCGTCATTCGTTTGAACAGGCTAAACCTCCCATGGTCGATCCCAAGCGTCCTATGATGCCCGGTCAGCCCCAACAGCCCCAGCAACATCCCAACCACCCCGGCGAACTCGACTGGACCACCATGTTCCAGCCCGGTGCTCCTGAAGGCTACATGCAATCCGTTTTCCCACAGTCGATGCCTCCTCAGCACGAGTCTATCCACTCTCACGTCGACCCAGACCGTAAATACTATCCCACCACGACCGCTGGACCTCATCAGGATGGCGGACTGAACGGACTTTACTTGGCTTCCACGAGCTTGAGCGGTGACGGTATGCGTAATCCCAGCGGAGTCCCGAACAATGAAAAGACCAATCCACAAGAGCCTATTGCCACTTGAGAAGTTTTTCCATTTGATTTGCTGAACGAGAAACATGAAATTGACTTTTTCTTTTTTTCTATTGGAATACAGGCTCCGTCCAACCCGCTAGACAATAGGTTCGTTAGAATGTAGAGGAGGAAAGGGGTTATGTTTTCTTTGCTATACGACAGAAGGTTGATCTGTTGAGAGTGGGAGTTTCGCGTCTTCGATTGCGAGTTTCACGGATCTACAGCACGCGGAGTTCGTTCGATTGTTCCTTGTTTCAAGATTCGACACGAAGCCTATCTTTGAACAAGTTTCCAACCGATGCATTTCCCTCACCTCGACTCGATCGTCCTTCGAACAATGATACGGCCGACAAATGGTAAAACAGCAACGCAACTACTTTTTTTTACAATTCGATTTTTCTCCGTCATTCCGTCATGAATGGTATATTTGAGATGGTGGGTTGGCTCAAACCGGCGTCAAAATCATCAATAGACATGGGGCGTGTGTTTTCAGTTTCTGCAGTTTGTTCATATGTGTGATTATTCGAACGGATTCTCTTCGACCTGATTTTTGCATTGCATTCCAACGATCTCACCAAAACATGAGACAAAAGCAAAGGAAAACGGGGGACAAAAGTGGATTACACCAAAAAGAAAAGGAAAGATTCGATTCGAAATTGTTATAGAATTCGGTGGTTGGGAGGAAGTTGTTCTTTTTTCCTGTCTAAATTGTTGCACTCATCTCCTGTTTTGTTTCTGATTTTCCTGTTTGATATACTTGTTTGGGTGAAATCGTTCTTGTTAACATTTTAATTCAAACTCGAAGACTCCTACATTATATCTTCGAGATTCTTGCATTGAACCTTTCCCTTCTCTTGTGTCTCGTTCTACGTGTAATTTTTTCGTGTCTTGATCGATCATACATACACACGAGTCCTACAACAATCATCATACCATACTCATCTCTTCTACCTCTTCTTTTTGATCGGCTCCGAGTCCGGTTTCTGGCAATGACTACGGTATTTCGGGTATATTTGGAACACGATTGCAGCCACGATGCAGTCATACATGTACGGATCTTTGGAGGTAAATTCTCTGCTTCTGCTTCTGCTGCTGCTCTTTCGGTATTGTTATATCATTACCTGTTTGTCCTGCAGGCTCTTGTCGTTTCTGGTGGAAAAAGTTTTCAGTGGTGGTACAAGATTGATAGCGTCATTCATCATGGGTTGGTGGGTGGCACTCTGCTCTTTAGGTATCTAGCTCATAATCACAGTATATTCTCGTTTCAAAAGACTACGTACATTTCAAAGTAGATTGGATTGCCCATGGTTTTGCCTACATGTGCGGCACTGGGACTTCTGAAATTATAGGGTTTGTACGGGAAAAACCCTAACCGGCCCTCCAAAGCCCACGGTTGAAGTCACCACCTCGCTTCCTCCTCGCCAGCATCGACCTTTTAAAAACAATTTGGTATAAGATATAAACATAGTATATAATTCCTTTCATCGTCCCAGTCTATCACATACGACCATAGGGTGTGGAGAACAGGGCTTCCCGTCCGCTCAGCCGTACTTAAGCCACACGCCGGCTGGTTAGTAATTTGGTGGGTGACCACAAGTGAATCCCAGCTGTTGTATGTTTTTCTTTTCCTTTTTGATTCTTCTCGTCATGATATTTTTGCTATTCTGCTGGCTAGATTGAGTGTAGGCAGTGTATAATGCAGAATGTAGGGAGTAGACAGGCCGGTCATGTTTTTTATACGTGTAACAACAGGTACTGTACCGTGCTCCGCCTGTCTGCGGCTCATGCGCGACTGCAACTCGATTGTTCTTTTCAGAGGCAATCGGTAACACCTCATCGTGGCGTCGGGGATGACCCTGCGGGATACGCAGGCTGGAACATTCCAAAGTAGGTATGTGGCTTTCACTTCCCTCCAGATCTCCTCTGTTGCTCGGCAGGTTCCATATCGTTCTCGGATGGTCCGCATATATCGAGACTCGTTGCCCGGTTTCTGTTCTGTTTTGGAGACAACGGCGGTCATTTTATCCCGGTTGTACATGGAGAAATAGGGCTCTTCCACCTGGAAAGGACAGTGGGGGAAGAGAAGAGACATGAATAGTACCCATGGCTTGTCATCTGGGGGACATTCAAGCCACTTCAACGCGGACCGCACTACGGCCGCATCGTAGTCCAGAGCCAGATGGCATTGCGCAAACCCTTATAAAACAGCCTATTTTCCTCGCCGATACCCTCATCGCTTCCACCCGCGAATTTTGGCATATATTCGGGCGTTTCGAGAAACCCATACTCAGTCACGCTTAGTTCCGTGACCGTCGGCGCAAACGCGTCACCCCTAGGAGCCAAGCAGGCAACTGATAACCATTCTCTTTCATGCTTCGGAAATATTGGGCTCCCACGGCTTAATGAGGTTCTCGAGACTGCGACGACCGCTAACGTGGGGGTAGCAACCGGTGAACATGCTACATCTCGACTGTGAGCAGACGGAAGCCTGAGTGAAGCAATTGGTGTATAGGGTGCCGCGACGACCGAAAGCATCGATGGTTGGAGTGTTGATCCCAGCCCTGCCATCTGTAGTGTACTCAAGGGAGTCGTATCTCAGCTGATCTGGCATGAAGATGACATAGTTGGGCCGGTCTCCGCCATTTGGTGAAGAGATCTTTAGCGGGAGAGGATTGGGAGGTTGATAATAAGACGCCATTTTGCGGATCAATGGCGAATGAATTCAGTTTTGACTTCTCAGAGAATTGGCCATCTTCTGTCTTTTCAAGAAGGAGAATGGGGATGATTGCCGCCGAGCGCGGATACTACCCAGTCATCAATATGCGTGACAAACCGGAAGTATCCCCGAAAGACACCGGATCTCGCTCTGGAACACCCTGTGAGATTTTTACAAGTCTCAAACCACACAGCATTAGTTAGCTTCCCCCCGATTCCCCCAACTGCCCTATTTGCCAATTGGGGTCTCCAGCCGGGGCAAATCCGGTTCATGCAGGTCAGACTACTTCAGGGAATGTACTTAAAAAGGGCTTCCGCGTCTATCTTGGAGCTGATTTTGATATCAGTCTCAAGTATTCAGCTCTACTTATCGGCTTGAGGAAGGCTCTTATTCTTATCCACGTCAAAACTTATACTTGTTACTACGACATCGACCACATATCTGATGCGTCCCGGTATTTCAACCGGTCGCTGCTCCTATCTGTCCTCGTCATTGCTGTCTCGACGTTCAACTATGGCTTCGATAACCAAACCTTCGCGACTACCCAGGCTATGGATGCCTTTACAAAGCAATTCGGACCATACGATAAAGCCAGTGGCACTTATGGGCTCAACTCACTCTGGTTGTCCTTGTTCAACAGCTTGAACTATATTGGATTTGTAGTTGGTGAGTGGCATTTCCGTCAAATCTCTTGGGGCTCTTCTAACATACGCTTCGTCATTGCTGCAGGTGTTATTGTTGGCAGTTTTATCTCTGCCCGATTCGGCCGTCGTAAATGCATGTTCGTCATGAGCGTCTATGCACTCATCACGGCTACCATTACAGTCACATCCAACACCAAGGAGCAAATTATGGTTGCTCGTATTCTCAACTATGTGTACGTGGGCATAGAGCTCGCTCTCTGTAGTTCCTGTCTTCCAATCCGAAATTGGTGAGCAATGACCTATCTTTCTCAATTCTTACAGTAGACTAAGGCAAATCTGCAGTTCCGGCCCCGGTTCGTGGCTTGATTGTAGGAACCTATCAACTCAGTCTCACCATAGGTGGCGTCGTCATTAACGCTGTTTGCTTCGGAACCAGTCACCTCGAGGGCAAACGATCCTGACGTATCCTGTTAGAGTTATTCAACATTGTTCCCACCCTTATTGCATCCTCAGTCCTCTTCATTCCAGAGTCTCCAAGATGGTTGCTTCAACGCAATAGGGCTGATGAGGCGAACGCGAGTCTGCAAAAACTTCGTCAGGGAGCCTTTACAGAGGAAGAAAGAAACAATGAATACAGGGAACTATGTAGAGTTTGCCCTGGAAACTGGAGTGGAGCAGGGCAAGTTTATCGAGCTCTTCCAGGGCAAGAACCTCAAGCGAACACTGATTGTGATCGCAATGAATTTCTTTCAACAGGCTATGGGTCAAGCTTTCTCATCCCAGTATGGCGGTGTCTATGTTTGGACACTGAAAATTTCAATCCAATCCTATTCACCCTGATGAACAGTACCACTGGGTCCTGTGTGATTATTGTCACGTTACTATCTTCTAACAAACTGGGCAGACGGTGAGTCCACCTTTCTTCTCGGATATGGTCTGAATTCTTCTGACACGACCAGCAAGATGCTCATGTTTTCATCTGTCGTCATGACCACTGCCCTCCTCACTATGGCTGGCCTAGGCCTTACAGAGCCAGTCTCTGTACCAAGAGAGAAGGGTATAATTGCTCTAATCATCATCTTCTCTTCCGGCTTCTCGAGCGGTTGGGGGCCCCTGACCTATGTCGTAGTGACTGAGATCACTTCGCCGCGACTACGTGATCATACCTCTCGACTCGGTTTTGCTACTAACGTCTGTCTCAAGCCAGTTAATACCGAGTACTTGTGAAAATTCTTCGTTACCTGTCATAGTTTGCCGACTATGACTCTTTTTTCTATTCGAATAGTTTCGCCGTCAATTTCTCCGTCCCCTATCTCGTCCTGAAGACCCAAGTCGGTCTCGGTGGCAAAGTCGGATTTATATTTGGCGCCATCTCCTTGCTGTCACTTGTCTTCACTTACTTTTGTGTACCTGAATGCAAAGACAAGACGTTAGAGCAAGTTGATTGGTTGTTTAACAACAATGTCAAACTACGCCATTTTGGAATACGGATGCATCCGGAATGCTTGACAGCAGCATCTTGGACGATGTTAAAGGTAGTCCCAGCAAAGGTAATACAAGCAGCCACGTGGAGAAGGTTTGAGTTGAGACAGACTTGATACTTGCTTGAGAATATGTCTTCTTAGGATATTTGATCATTGCACTTTCGAATCATTAGACTACAATTGGCTTGAATAACAAGTATATGATTGGGTCTAAATTATTGAAACGAGCAATCATACGCTTACGAGTCTATATTCTAAATTTATATACCTGTTTGTAGTCCAGTGATCCATCAATTATTGGGCAAGTAGCTACTTCAAAAGCCCTAGCCCTAACCTGCCGCTTCGAAGTCACCCACGTATTACGAGGCACCGCTGATATCTCGTAACATGAGGTCGGTCTGGTGTTACTTGACATTAAGTAAGAGTCCAGTCTCAATTCCTACTCTCCTTTGCGTCAAGACCCGTTCTCGTTTCCACATGATCTGTAGAAAGGGCATGTGATCCAACAAAGTACGACGCAATGATGGTAAGCCCAGCGATCCCCGTGTACAGAATCCAAGCATTTCCTAGACTCCATGCGTACGAAGCCTGCACCACCTGCCGCTGGGTAATATCCGCAATAGCTCGAAGTTGGTCCACATTCACCTGGGCATCTTGTCCCGAAAACGTCGCTACCATGTCCGGAGACAGCCCTGCATTTACAAGGTCCGTTTGCTTCAAGTTCATGGAGCTTTGAAATACGACACCGCCAATCACGATAGATACTGCCTGAGCCAGGCCACGCATGAATGTCAGCGTTGACGTAGCTGTGGCAGTTTCCTGTTGCGATACATTCGCTTGGATCGCAACTAAGGGAGGTTGAATCAAAAGGCCAGACCCCAATGCACCAATGATTTGGTAAATCATGATCTTGGCAAGACCAGTTGATGATTTGAGGTCAATCAACAGCCCAAAGCCTAGGGTCATCAAGACTGCGCCTACCCAAAGGAGCGCGTTATAGCGACCCGTGTAATGGATCAGTAGCCCACTAATAATACCGCCCATGCCTTCCAAAAACACAAACGGCAGACCTAGGAGACCGGACTGCAGTGGTTGTGCTAGCTTTGCGGATTGAAAGTAGAGTGGAAGATAGTACTCTGGACCCATCATTGCCTATCGGGATGGATGTGTCAGAAGTGGAGAACAAACAATCAAAAGTGCAGATAGATTAAGACTTACGAATGCGTGAAAGGCACCAATTGCAATTGCCGCGGCATTAGATCGGTTCTTAAACACCTGTACTGGCATGACTGGATACTTTGCAACATTTGCCTCCACAAAGAAAAAGACACCGGAAAGGGCAATGCCAACAATGATTAAGACGAGGACTTTTGCTGATTTCCAATCTGTATATTCGCCGCCAATATTAAGTCCCATGAGAGTCATGAGAGTCACGGCCAGCAACGATGCGCTGCCCAACCAATCGACTGCTTTCAGGCCTCGCCATATCGGAGTCCGGGGGTTGTGGACGTCCATGAATAAGCACACGACCAGAAAAGTCACGGCCGCGATGGGAATATTTGTGTACCTAGCTCACTCTTAGTTGGCAATGTTTCAGATATCGAATATGGCAACTCACCAGATCCATCTCCATCCAGCGTATTCCGCAAAGGCTCCTCCGACAACAGGACCAATGGCCCCTGAGATAGCCCATATAACATCACAAAAACCCAGATACAGAGTTCGTCGCCTCAAGTCAAACATATCGCTAATCACGATATTCACAAGCAACATAATAGCACCGGCAGCAGCGCCTTGCAATGCTCTTCCAGAGATAAGCATCCCCATACTCGTCGAAAACCCACACACGAAAGAGCTAACCATGAAAAGAGCCACTGCTATCAAGAAAACTACTTTTCTGCCCCAAATATCGGAGAAGTTGGTCCAGACAGGGCCCGAGGCGGTATCAGCAAGAACATATGCGGCGCCAACCCAGGTATATCCGGATGTGGATTGAAAGTGTTTTGCGATTGTGGGTAGTGCTGTTGTGACGATGGTTGTGTTGACGGCAGAGATGAATAGGGCGGTATATAGAACAGAGACGAGAGTGAAGACTCGCAGGCGACTTCGTTGGGGTGGTCCCTGTTCTAGTGTCAAGGCTTCGGTGGCCATTATGTTGGCTATATCTTTTTAATTTTGTCTTTTCTTTCTTCTTTCGCCTTCTTTTCTTCGATTGAATTTGTTGTTCTTTACGGATCTTGCCTTGATATGGCAAGACTCTTGTTTATGAATAAGATAGACCTTGCGATAATTTGTTATGTCTCTGTAGTTACGAGATTCTTTCGAATGATTGAGATTGTAGCTTATCTATATAGCGATTTCGATGACTAGGCATCAACCAACGTTTATCGAAAATGTCTACTTACCATTGGAGGTTTTAGGGCTTCGGAGACCGAGGCTTCCCCGGATGTCGCTATTTGCGATTGATCTGACGGAATACGTAACCCTACCTAACCCTCCCCTTTTAAAAGACCTTTCTCACAACCTCTTGCTCATACATTCTTAGATTCTAGGATCTAGGGTCCGAACCCCTGGCGATTGTGCTAAATTCGGAACATGCGCAACAAACTCGATTTAGATCCGCATATCATCCTCGCGGAGCCTAATAACACCATTGCAGGTCCAGATGTGCTGATGATTCGGCATGTATTTCTCGAAATCGCGGACCATGGCAGCTAGAGCCTCAACCATTTGACACTGGTAGGACAGTGATAAGAACTGACGCGGGAAACATGACTCCAGTCTTCCCCGCCAGCATCCTGGAGGTTGTGCTCAACGTTGGCGAATGCTTGATCAATATGGGCGTTGATCTCGTGGTAGAACTCTCTAGTCTCAGGGTGCCATCTACCTTAGAACAATTAGCAATTTGAAAAGAGAAAGAATATCTGAACTTACAAACGCCCGCTCAGAGATAGGCTTTCTTCCTCGACAACCGGCTAGTATGCTTGACAGAGACTTCGATATCAAGTCTCATATCGAGGAGATACCAACCGCCGTATTTTGATGTAGTCAGCCCGCTCATTTCAAACACTTGGTAAAGTGTGAGCATCAACATAGTCGAGAAGCTTCCAATGGCACATGCTTAATGGTCCTGCAATCCCCTGAAGAAAGCGGACCCAAGTCGGGCGAGTTCACATATTGAGCCTTCAGTCTTTCTGAAGAAGATCAGCACTTATGTATGTACATGTAGACAGGTACATACGTACGTATATTTCTTTCTGATTCCACTTACTTAGTATTACCTCCTATGAAATACATGCACATGCAGCTGATCAATCTGCCGTGGCAATCTGACAAATACAATCAATATCCCAACTGAGCATCTAGATAGCCAGCTTTGAAAAAATTACTCTTGAACAAGGCAGCACTGAACGTATTGCTACAAGATCAGTACCTCTTAACAGTTGATGGACTTTCATAATTGAGATGGATTGATGATCCGTCATCAACATACAGTCCACCTCCGTGGTCATTACTGTAGCAAGAGTAAATAACTATTTCGCACTTAGTTAGTAGATACATCACATTTGCCTAGCCAATAGTCATTGTGGATATTTACATCTGTGAATAGGTTGCCTCCAGAAACACTGATAATGATAGGCCTGTCATATGCATCGACCAATTATGCCCTGCTACCTAGGTATATCCGATCTAATCCTCAAGCTATTGTAAGTGATACATGTGTACCAAATCTGCAACTCCAACATCATCGAACTCAAATTTGAGCGCTCATGGGGTTACCGTTTTTCATCATTTGCATTCCTCAGCCTCGACTATTGGACTAAAGGGCTAGGGGAAGAATCAAGGTTTTCATCTACATAGTGGCCTCGATACGGTTTGTCTTTACTCTATTTCTCGAATCGCGTAACATCTCACACATGGCGAAGGAATGGTAGTCATGAATTATTCAATGTATACTATGTGCCAACTATCAAGTTATTCTGATCTCTGATCTTCGGAATCGTTCGCTCGCCCTTTCCTTTTCCCGTGACGAATATATACCGTTACTTACCTGATCAAGCAATTTATCAGAAGTAGTGTGTTCTACCTTCATTCCTGGCAACAAGCAAACAAGGATATCCTTGTAGTTTGGCCATTTTCGAAACTTGTTAGACACCTAGCGAATGGTCTTTCGTTTCAATTCTCTCCGCATTCAGTGACGTGGTTCGAGTGGAAGATTAGTGGAATCTTGACTCTGCCCCAGTCGGCCCCCAGGCCCTTGATAGATAAAAAGAAACGACAAAGGGACTAATGACATACAGGTTACTAGATCCTATTGTCAGTATGTTGTTCAATATCTGAATAGACAAGTTTAACAAGACAAGACACATATTCCCCGAAATAGGTCAACTGTCCACATTGATTGACAATGATTGCCTCCGGTATGAGATGGGTTCAATGACCTTTCAAGGTGCAATAATCGTAAGCGAGGGGCCGTCATATTGTGTGGCATACTAGTCATGATCTATAGGCTATATTGATATTTTCACACATGTGTCTCGAGGAGTTCGAACTCTCATTCTAATAGTTCTTACGAATAACAATGAAACAGTAAGTATATGCAGGGGACTAAATGTTATTATGATTATCTATTGTTTTTGACTGACAGATCCATCCATAGAGCCCCCAAAGGCTGTCTGGAATGTTTCCACGTATATATAGATGTACATCTCATGCTCGACAATAACAGTACACGCAGTAATCGAAGAGTAAGAATAATATATCGAAACTCCGCTTTGGTTGAGTGGATAGTCTGCTCAAATCGAGCCATTCGAGAACCAGAAGATAAAAAATTGTTGGGAAAGAAAAAAATGATGCGTATCAAACGCCATTTGTCTGCATTTATGCAGAACATCATATCCAAAAAGCCCCCATCTTCCCTGTCCGCGCCCATATCCATATCCATATCCCGTATTTTTTATGCTTCATGCTCATATCCACATCCATTTTTCATAATCCATTCCAGATCCCCATTCCGGTGGATCTATATACCCACATTAGCTCCCATACCCAGATGCCATATCCTGGTCCAAACTCCACAACTTTCGGGTCGTTGTTAACGGTGTTTTCCTTTCTTTTGCCATTTCCCCGATAGTCCACAATATTGAAAAGACATATAAACCCAGTGAAGCTGAGGAAACGAAAGAACAAGAAAGAAGAAAACAGAAAGCAGAAAACACGAAGATATCATCAGATACATGTACCTCTCTGACAGTCGAGAGACAAAAAGAAAGAAGAATGTTAGTAGGGGAAGTTGAGAGCAATCATTGATGTGTTTTTCTTGCTATGGTTTGATTGTGCTAACAACCTGAGTGACAGGCTGACCAGCATCGAAGAACTGGTTAATAGTTGAGATGACCTCCTTCATCGAGTTCTTTCCTGTGGCCAAACCGTTGACGCACAATCCAAATTTCTGGTTTACAAGGGTACCAATGAGGACTGCAGCCACAGGGCCAGAAAGGATTCCTTCGTGACGATGAGGGTGCCCAACACCCGGGAACGACAATGCCCATGAAGCAACGCAATGCTGTTCTGGCAGTCCGAGGCTTAACTCGAGCTGTGCCAACATGCCCATACAATTATGATAAATCAGTCGAAGCTGCGAGTCCCGATCGGGTTGCTGAATCTGAGCGGTAGCAGCGAATGCAGCAGCGAAGCCGGTGAATGTTGGTGACGACTGGCTTTGTTGTTCCGGAGTTACGACGGCCATCAATTCGTGGAGGAGGTAGGAAAGGATGATATGGTAGCTGCCAACCAAGCAGGTATAGCAGTTGATGGTGGCTAATATCAAGGAGACTTGGACGTCTTCGAACGGTGTTCCTTGCCAAGATGATTGACCAGACGAGGTTGACGTAAATGAAGCAACGGGGCTAATCTGGGGGCCGGTAGTAGCATCACCTCCTGAAACCAACATCGGTTCGATCGCTGAGCCAGGTGTTTGTTGCACATACGAAGGGCGTCGGGAGTTGACTGGTGTATGAATCTGAGGAACGAACGGGTTCACGGCCATTGAGCCGGGGAGTAATGTCGCCATTGTTGCTAGACCGCCGTCGACGAACACTCTTACAACTTCGAGAAACTGTTGAGAGTAACGCAAAACATTCCGAGATGCTGACTGGAGGTTGTTCAATGCGACATTCGCATCCATATTTCCAAGCATTGTGAGTTCCTGCGCTACCAGACTCTGACAGTCTAGTAGATGCATATTCATGTCAAGCAGTCTTCGAAGATTCTCTTGGTCCCACCACTGCTCTCTGTCATCGAGGCAAGGGAACGCTGTAACACATCATATTTTAGTTTTTCGTCCACTGATATTGAAATGACTGAGATATGACAGGCGGGTTAAAAGCTTACGATCATCAAACTCATAGCCATCTGAAACTTTGCTGCAATCACTCTCAGGCGTCCAATCCTGCTGTCGGGCCATTGCGAATGACGTCGCCTGTAATGGTACCTGGTGCTCGTGCTCATTTTCCATCGAAGGGGGCGTTACCAAGCCCGAAAACGCAGGCACCGGATAGTCCTCAAACCCGTTGTTGACTAGATAGCATTCTTCTGGCTGCAAGCCTGGTCCCATCATTGCCATACCGTCAGGAATTCCCTCGTGGTAGAAGCTAACGGTGTTGTCCATCGGTAGTTGGTCCGGTACGCCTGGCGGTGATGATCCCCCTTGCGTACGGTGGGGTGGGTGCCTCATCGTGGCTGTCTTTTCTGGCCTCGTGATTGCAAGAACTCTATCCTTCGACTTCTTCTTACTCACGGGACGATCCATTGAGCTGATGGTGCATGCTATACGTGCCTTGCGGCAGCGCTTGCATGGCATGAGAGAGGGTCTCCAGATGTCCCTCTCGCATCGCAACTTCTGCATACGACAGCGATCGCAGGCAAAACGGCGTGGCTGTTGAACCACTTCAGGACGGTGAAGAGGATGTTGATGATGATGACGTCCTTCTAAAGGAGCCAAGTGACTTGGGGCGATCATTGTTATTGGATTGTCTCTGGATCCGTCTTGAATCGAGTTTTTGTGGGCTCACGACAGAAAAAGCAGCAGCAAGAAATGAATGATACAGGTATATTGTGTTGTGAAAGGAGTTGACTGGACTTGGGAAGACAAGTGAATGTGAAGCTGCTTGTTATCCTGTACTGTGGCTCACTTGCTTTCGCCACTTTATTCTTTTCCCCCTTTTGAGTCGGTTTACTGCTGGACCAGATTGATCAGGGTATTTAGGGAAAGGAGAAGCGCCCAGGGTTAAATATAGAGAGGGCTCGGACGAATGAATGGTGTCTCCTCAGGAGGGGAATTAAAAAAGATTTCCCTGGGGGTGGCGTTCTAGGAAAGAACACATCCGTGACGTTCTCGCATCCTTACTAGCGCTTCAATCTGTCAATACGTCTCAATATTGAGTTTCAACTTTCCAAGATCTTCTTCCAATCGCGATCAAGTGGGCCTTTCATATAGGCTGAGAAATGTGTCTCCTTGATGATTTTACTGGTCCATTCGAGAGAAACCTCATTGGCACGCTGACTGGGGATTCTATCGACTCCCATTAACCTTTCAGCGTGGACTGCCACGGTCCTGTTACATGGAGAAACTATTAATCACAATCGCACTTGAGACGCAGGAGAAGTGCTAGCTTTGAAAGCCAGATACGTACTGACAAGGATCCGCTCATAGTAGCACATCCATGCATGGGTCCTGGGCGGTATTGGCATTTTCGCTCTAAACTAACCCATACACTTTCCTAATTACTCACCACTTGCTCAATTTGGACAACCTACTATTTCCCGGATAGGCCGCCACTCTAACCCAATCGGATGTTTGCGACTTCATCGGGCCAGTCAATGGGCGGTGCAAGAGAAATCCATTCGAATAACGCCGAATGAGAATCATGTCCAGCAGAGATTGTACGCCAGCCACAATCAGATCCACTCTGCAATGCAAGCTTCATCCATACCGCTAATCAAGAATCATTCTGTCTTAATATTTCCTACTAAACATTCCAAGATTGTGCTCCCTGGTCATTCTATCTATCTTCAGCCCACTACTCTATGTTCAATCTCATTATTGACTTGTCAGACAAGAAGTGAGCATGGGCCAATAAACGCCCATAACAGCCCAGGCAGGTGGTTATCTGTCGGCTCCCGCGTTACTATACAGCAACCAGTGTCATGTGCGGCAGTGCTCGTTAATTGATCATTGCGGATCTGCAGCAAGTCTATTTGTAGGATCGCCAATAGTTCCCGCCTTAAAATGACCGGGGTTCGAGTGACAATGTGGAAATACTACGATGAGGAAAAAAGAAAGGCTTTGTTGTCATGGCCTAAGGTGTCCAAATATACTAGTCTTTGTTAATAATTACACTCTAGTATGGGGTATTTTCACAATGAAAAGTTCTGCTTGAGCAAGTTCTGAGATCAATCTCGCAATCTAAGAGGAGAACCGGTGGGACGAGGGCCTGAAGAATCTGCTTGTCGTGCGACCTTGATGAGACAAACTAGGACTTTTAGCAACAACGAGTTCTCAGATTACCCGTCACCATGGTAAAGCAGACCAGAGCATTATTGGCACGAACCACAAAGCGGCGGTGTCGAAGCTGTCAAATAAGCGTCGGGTATCCATGGCTGACATGATCCTGGCTGTCTTTGACTAACTGATCTGCAGCTAACTGTCAATGGTGCCAGCCACAGGTGACTGTCATTCGAATGGCTGTGCGGGCCACTGACAGGGAATAAGAGAAAAAGTAAATATGAGAAATACTTACGTACGCGAGCAAATACTACGTACTGCTGGCGTTTCGATCCTGAAAAGAGTGGGTGGTCGTGTTGCTTGCTAGCAACGCGACTTAGAAACGCCACTTTCTGTACGGTGTGATTGTGTGAATTAGTTTACACAAACTCTAGAAAGTCTACCATGGACGTGGTACCTATAAAACTATGGCAGATGGTGCAGTCAAAAGACGGTCAACGAGTTAGGGCAACGTGCTAAGGAGGCTAAAAAGCCGCAAACTAGGGCCAGCGAGAGAGTGTGGGGGAGAGGGGCTCAGTAGGAAGGGTCTACACTCCAATGCTAAAATACTCGAGCAATATGTGATAGATAGAGATGGGACACTAGCCACTGGGATACATAGGATGAAGTGTTGAGTGGAAACCTCGTATTTACCCTGCGAATATTGCCCCCGGGGTCCGCAATACGATATACCCCCTAAGCAATTCGACCAGGAGAAAGAAAGAAGGGCAAAAACAAAGGGAAAAGGAAAAATGGGAAATGGGAAGAAAAGAAAAAAGAAAAGAAAAAGAAAATGCCACGGAGTTAAAAAAAAAAAAAAAAAAAAAAAAAAAAAACAAAAAAACAAAGGAGGTCGAGCTGTCTGTCTGAATAACAAGGTTTCCAGCTAAGCCCTGACGAATCTCGGGAAAGCCGCGCGCTAGCGGGCCGACCAAGAGGGGCCGTGCATAGATCTAGTGTGGGGAAGCAGGTGACCGGCCAATCGAATCGTCAGGAACGATTTTGGTCGAGATGTACAATTTCCGTAGTATGGAAATACATTATATATTATACTACGTATATAGTCTATAGAGGCTGTCATTTAACGACGTATAATCGTGATAACGACGTATACATGGGTATGTACTATATATAGGTAGGTTCAATGTTATGAGCCGGCCGAGGAAGCCGAGTAGATCCATGGATTTGGTAATATAGAGTCACCTGTCACATTATAGACCCCTATGGCTCAGCCGAAAGGAAGACAAACGTCATCCCGTTGCATTATATCTCGTACTTCAACCGAAAACCAGATCTAGCTGTTCGTCGACCGAGATCCAGCGCACGGTCTGTGCTGAAACTAAGCGGGACGAACCCAAAAATAATTGGGGCCCTAATTGCGTATTTCCAGGAATAAAAAGCAAAGAAAAGAAGAAGAACACGAAAGTTTAGTAGTCTACCACCTCATGCAGCTGTCTCGAGGAGGCTAGGCAAATCAGAGTTCTCATTTCTGAATTTGATTTTACTGCCGTGAGAAAAAGAAAAGAGAAAACAAAAGTCCTCCCATCTCATTCGTCCCCGTCACTGCTGCCAAAATGCCAGTTTTGCATGCACTGGGACCACCGCGCAATCAATGCAATGCATCTGACACAAATGATCTCCCATTATAAGGTCCAAGGTAACAGTAAGGTTGTCGCCTGAGCCTCCGATTGGTTTTTTCCCGATATGGAAGTCAGTCATGGCACGGTTCGTTCCTGGGCCAGCCCTAGCGAGATCTGTAATTGAGTGGACTAAAAAAGTACCGGGTACATCTATGTAAACAGTGACATTTGGTTTAAAAGTACGCTGGACACTAAAAACCGGTACCAAGTTTACGTGCTTCATTCTAAGTCCTCTATGGATGCAGACACAAAGAATGAAATGGCGATAAGAGGCACAATGTCAATGTTCTTTGTTTTTGATATGGCAATCTACCTGAATCCTCAAAGTGGGATGTCAATGCAATAGTACGTTGAGCCTCATGCGCTAAAACAAAAAACTCTGTTTCGAAGTCCATGTCAATCCCGGGAAAATGATGGAACTCGTATAGATCTTGAGATCTGGCCTAAAGATCGGTGAAAATCTCCTCGTTCAAGATTCGCCACTAGAATATGTATGTATCTATCTACTATCAGTAAGATAACGAAATCCAAGATTGACTCAAATGCACGGAGTAATAACAATGAATCAAATCTACTGGCAGGTCGTGCCGTGCACAGCCAGATCTTGCGAAAACAAGATTCAACAATATCATTAGTACTATGCATATGGAATAGTGGGTCTTACGGTCTTCCTTACTAGCTAGTCATCTTCTTCTAAATGAATCATGTGAAGTTTACCCAAATCATGGATTCGGCGGTTTGGTGGGATATGATATGTCTCAATGCTGCACGCAGGTTTACCTGAGTAACTTCACCCAGGTAGGCGTTCGTTATGCCTGTGCCCCGAGCCAGGAACAATGGTTATTCGGTTGGCTGGGTTAATAGTAGCAAGTGTTATACATTCTTTCTGATGTCGACTTTGAGAAATTATTATTAAGTCTATATTCTACATTTCCATTATCAACGGTTAATGTCTATAACAAATAGGATAAGCACGGTTGTTCCTATCTGTTGGTTTGGTGGCGTTGTGTCAAGATTCCTCCTCCTGCTCTCAGTGGATAGTCTGCTTAAATCTGTCCACGCTTGCGCAAAGCTAAAGAACTGTCATATGTGCGGCTTTTTTTCTTCTTCCCTCTTCTGTCGTATAAAATATAATTCGTTATCAATTGGCTGCACATTTTAATTGACGGTGAGCGAAATGAAACTACTAGTATAACAGACTAACTTAGCGCGCATGCCGTATCAACGCATATTGAAGAAACTATAATCGACTAAAGTATACTTTTTGATCTTTAGATAAGATTCTCCAGTCCCGAAGTTCTGGTTTATCTGCCTAGTCATAGTCTAGATCAGGTCATTCTATATCTGACAGGGATATGACCACAACAGGTACCGAGGAAGACATCCTGGCCTGTCAACTCTCTCGATCAACAAAGGCATGAACGTTGTTGTTGCCAAAAATACGGTGTGTGGACATTGACGCAACAGATTGGAGCAGAAAACTCACCCTCCTGCAAGTCGATATACGTTGGTCACTCAGCTGGCTATCCTCATGCAAGTTCATGAGACATGTCTAGCCAAATTATAAGACTCAATTATCTGACGATACTCAAGATTGCACCTCTTTTATTAGATATCATTCGATGGAAATATTACTCCAGAGGCGGATAAGGGTTACAATTGACAGAAAAAGGGGAGTGGGCTATCTTGACATACTCATCCATGTATATAGGCTGTGCAATATCCATATAGTTGCATGAGCTGCAGAATCATGTTTTCGGTAGGTACCAGTAAGACCCTCATGCAGTATCACAAATTGTCAATCTACCAAAGGACAGCAAGAATCTGCATCTAGTTGACATCCGGTGACGTTAGTCTTCGTATTTCCAATATACAATCCCTGCCCCTTCTACTGAAAAACTTTTCCATCTGTATGTGCGGTAAATCCTAATATATTCTTTATACAACACGACACTCACTATCGGGAAAATTGCTTACATAGTGTATCTAAGGTTAGTGCGAATCCGAGTTTTGAAAACATTGATTGCATTAGCTTGAGAATACGAGGACGATATTGCCTCAGACCTACTCAAGCGGCTCTGTAGGTACCAAAAGTTTGTCCGGCATGCTTACGCGTCATCTTCAGGACATCGAAGTGTTTCTCTCGTCTTCTCTTCTGTCTGTCTACCATTCGTCAGGACCAAAGAGATATTGGTGATAACGGATTATAAGCTGCATATGAGATGGGAGTACAGAAATTAAAAAGAAGAATGATGAATTTAGGTAATATCTTAGCCATTGCAATCCATATCTGGCTATGTTTCTAGTTTTACTCACTCTGAATGTTGGACAAAGCATGTTGCTCAGTCAAGATCACAAGGCTATTCTTTTCCCCTCTTCGTCTTCGTCACTCCTCTGTTGCTAGGACAGTACTAGCAGCTTTTCCTTAAAAGATATTGATGTGAGAGTAAAATTGAGATTCAGTCTGGAACCAAATTCTCGATGTGACGGGCTGCAATGGGTGATTCGACCGGATTCTTCACTCGTATCATTTGTTCTTTCCAATAAAAGCGTTCGGCAAACTATTGCTATCAAGGAAGGACTTGATTGAAATAATTATTCAAGTATTTGCTATAATTTTCTGTCTTCGATATGTTCAGAAAATGATAGATAGATACGGTGTACTTTCCCAAACCAGTTAACAGAATGTCAAAAGTAGTCGAGGATCTCCCAGCCAATGGTTTGCATAGCACGATCCTTGTAAGTATCTGTTAATTTCAAATGGCTAGCTTCGTTGACCAATGGGACGCTGAATCCTATACTTATTGATCGTTTCCACCTACCTCACAGCTCGATGCTTCACTGAATCAAGCCTTGGAATCGGTGTCATGATTTTAGATCTCATTAGCCATGGAGACTATGTTCCATTCCATGGACTGGTGCAACCCAAACTATTAGTATTACAGATTGGAGATTCCATATCTATGGGTGGAAGAAAGCGTCGGTGGAATGGAAATCTAAGGCGTGCATGCGGTAACATGGATGGTTGCTCGGGAATCCCATTTCATCTAAACCCAGCAGGATGGTTGGATCGATATAAGCGAACCAAGGTATGTGTGTAGTGTATATATGCAGCAAGGTGTATTGTCTCAGAGGGCATTGAATGATGAACTATGCTGTAGTTCCCTCTTCCGACTGTCGTGTGACCTCTACAGAATTTCTAGCAAATAGACTCCTGTTGAAGTTTAGACGATAGTACAAAGTACATCTGAGTTGACCATAGTAATAGATCTTAGCACAACATATATGCTGTCTCAATCCATGGATGGTTGTGCGAACTCATGGCACTCATTTCGATATCTCACAACATTGAAGACTTCTAATCGATTTGGTCACCTGGCTCATTCTGTCTCTAGCCGATGCAGTATCACAAGCTCTAGTCAATATATATCAGGAATCTCTATCTAAACGAGTGATCTATTGAACTTTGATGTCTTCAGATATGCAGTGAACCATACTCCATGAAGCTCATGTGACCTAGACCTAAGTCGTGAATCCTATTCTGGTGCAGACGATGGTTACCTCTGTCCTAAGTGTCAGTCCTTTAAATTGTGAAAGAAGATAGTTAGTCTGGATTGAAACGAGTCTTCTCAATGTCGAGCATTGGATATTCTCCCCGATTTCGCCGTGTATTCGCCTCGTTGCTAATTGGAACGATTAACTGGGGGGATCTCTAGATCGAGGCTGTTCTCCAGACTATCTTAATCTCAATACCAAGTGAACCGAAGGACCGTGAATAGTTCAATATTATATGGCCAAGATCATAACAGATTATGACAGACTATAACAGAAAGTTATTCTAGATATCAGCGCAGGAACAAGTCATATATATGATTCAGGGTTAGGGTTAAATCTTATACCCAAAGACGAGATGTGATTGGCTGAACTAGAATTATAGAAGAGCTGTTTGCGGCAGAATGTTGACCGCCTTGGAATGTATCCCACATCGACGTAACTTTTCCTCACGCCAACTCAAGAATGAACAGCTTGAGATATCAGGATATTCTCGGCCCAATTGGCTTTGTGGCTGTCGCAGGCTCTAAAACTGGGGTCTCTACACATCTTCTAGGTAGGGGGAAACTATAGGTAAGCCAATTGAAGCTTTTTTACTTGCATTTTCTTTCTATCGGACAGAATCATGGATGTAAGTGCTAACAATCGATCTCGCGCAGGAGCCAATTCCAATCGTATTCAGAAAAAATGGCATCTAGGTACATGCCACGACTACGCCAACTCAAGGGCATCTCGTCCGCGTCGAGGAGAGTCTATTTACCGCATATCCCTCGAGCCACTCCATGCTTTAGCAAACGATTCACGTCCACCGAAGCGGAACCAATTGCGACAATAACAAAGAAGAAGAAGAAATCACCGGTTCGAAAATTCATATTTCGCTCTTCATTAGCCTTCGTGCTGTTTGGCGGATACTTTTATTTCACGGATACTCGAGCTAGCGCTCACAGATATATTGCCGTACCACTTGTGCGTTGGTTGTATCCGGATGCGGAGGACGCTCATCACGCTGGTGTCGCAGCGCTGAAGGAGTTATACAAGCTTGGATTACATCCGCGCGAGCGCAGTTCCCCGGATCTAGATGGGAAGTTGGCGACGGAGGTATAACTTATTTTAAAAACTATCTTAGTGGTTCTTGCTAACCCCATCAGGTCTTCGGCTACACCCTTTCCAACCCCCTAGGAATTTCGGGCGGATTAGACAAACACGCCGAAATCCCCGACCCTCTCTTTGCCCTTGGTGCAGCTGTCGTAGAAGTCGGAGGCACCACTCCATTACCTCAAGATGGCAACCCCAAACCACGAGTGTTCAGGGTAGTCTCGCAATCAGGAATGATTAATCGATATGGTCTCAATTCCAAGGGTGCAGACCACATGGCCAAGGTTCTCAAACAGCGTGTTCGTGAATTCGCATATGCTAGTGGATTTGGGTATAGTGATGCCGGGGAAGAGCGCGTGTTGAATGGCGAGGCTGGTGTGCCGCCGGGAAGTTTGAATGAAGGCAAATTGCTTGCCGTTCAGGTTGCGAAGAACAAACTTACGCCGGAGTCGGATATTGCTGCTGTCACGAGAGACTATGTGTATTGTGTTGATCGACTTGCACCGTACGCAGATATTGTGGTAGTGAATGTGTCAAGTCCCAACACACCCGGACTGCGTGGCCTGCAAGCAGCAGGTCCTTTGACTGAAATCCTCAAGGGTGTCGTGGGCGCTGCAAAACGCATCGACCGCAAGACAAAACCCTTCGTCATGGTCAAAGTGAGCCCCGACGAAGACTCCGAAGAACAAGTCGATGGTATATGCCACGCTGTCCGCGAATCCGGCGTTGACGGTGTCATTGTCGGCAACACAACAAACCAACGACCTGGCCCTCTACCAAATAGATACCCACTTTCGACTAAAGAAAAACAAACACTGACTGAGACGGGTGGTTATTCCGGTCCCCAGCTGTTTGAGCGTACGGTAGCGTTGGTGTCGCGCTATAAGCAGAAATTAAGCGATGCAGAATCGCCAAAGACGATATTCGCGTCGGGTGGTATTACGAATGGGAAACAAGCACAACAGGTTCTTGATGCGGGTGCGTCAGTCGCCATGATGTATACTGCTATCACGTATGGTGGAACGGGCACCGTCACACGTGTGAAGAATGAGATTCGACAGGAAAGGAATATATAGACAGAGCATTAGAGCATCTATATGTATCATTATAAGTTATTTTTTATACTCATCCGCGGTCCGTTTAAGGAGAAGACTACAACGTCGCCTCAACCTCCCTAACAACCTTTCTAACACCCTCAACCTGATGCGCAAACCTACCTAGAAACATCCCATCAACAGCCTTTCCCAATCCCCCTTCACTCCACAGCCCAGGGCCAGCACTACCGCCATATAAGACTCTAACGTCACCTTCTCTCTTCCCAATCACAGTCCTAATTCCCGCTACGACAGCCGCAACATGATCAACACCCGCCGGCTGCGGCTTTCCGATAGCCCAAACAGGTTCATATGCAAAGATGACGGGCGCATGATCCGGCAACGCTCTGAGGACAGCACGGATCTGAGTCTCACATTCCCTGACGGCTAGTCCAACAGCTTCAGAGGCGACTTGACCCGGCGCACTTAGCTCGCCGATACATACCAGCGGAACCAGGCCCTGTTTCGACACTGCAGCCGCCTTTTTACCTGTAATCTCATCCGTCTCGCCAAATATGTCTCGACGCTCCGCATGCCCCAATTCAACGAGCGAAGCACCTACCTCCCGAAGTGCCAGAGGCGATACTTCACCCGTATACGCGCCTAGATCCTCCCAAAAAGAGTCCTGCCCACCTAACAAAAACGGCGGCGGCAGCACCCCCTTTCCGCTCTCTCCTCCAGGCAGTTTCGACTCCCATTCCCTAATAATTTCCGCACACGGGTAAATAGTCAGAAAATCCGGGATTAGGGCTAGGAGTAACTTTGAGCGGTTTTTGGCTAGCACGATTTCGTTTTGCGGGTCGAGTAGGTCGCGCAGATATTGGAGGGTGCGAGAGGGCGTAAAGTACATTTTTAGGGAGATTATAAGGAGTTTCTGCGGTAGGACCGGGTATGTTACGGTGGTCGCCATTTTTTTCCTGTATGTTCGTTCTTCTGATTGGTATATCGAATAGATTTTTGCAGTGGAATGATATCTGATCCTTCGAAGGCTCGGCTGAGTCTTGCACTGAAGCGGTCGAAAAAGCCAATTGATTCGCGTATCAAGAGCCTTGAGTCGTGTCAAATCTGATTAAGATG
This sequence comes from Talaromyces liani, assembly GCA_022814505.1. Lineage (NCBI taxonomy): Eukaryota > Fungi > Ascomycota > Eurotiomycetes > Eurotiales > Trichocomaceae > Talaromyces > Talaromyces liani. Next base: position 202,205 of record JAKLNL010000033.1, read on the forward strand.
AAACGCTCGGAAAAGAACGGGTGAAGTTGTTTCTGATGGTTGGCTGCTCTCGCAATGATATGGATGATAGTCTTGATAGTGTTATCCACAATGATGTCACTCGTGTTCGCAGCACTGTGCTCCGTGGACGGTGTGTATGGTGATGAGATGAGCGCTAATCTGCGAGATTTTGTGATCCTGGAGATGAATCGAGTCAGATATATGTTTCGCAAAGTATGGTAATTGGGTCATTGCATATAATACAGGGGAAAGAGTACCTGGTAGAGTCGTAATTATAGCGGGGTTGCTCCGTATGAAATATGGAGAGGTCGGTCCTGGCCCGCTTTTCTCAGGCCGTGGAGAGAGGGATGATGATCCGGGGTGAAGGTGGTTTCCTGGGGAGATGCGATGATCAAAGAATTGTGTCTTGAGGTCTGGGATAAGATATTTCAAAAGCTCTAACCTCGAGTACGGAGTATGCTTTGAACATTTCTAGTTCAAGGAAAGATGTAAACAGTGAAGCCGGCGGGCAACTCGGAGTCGGCGCCGGCTGCCGTGTCGAGTAAACTCTACCACGGAGATGCGCCGAGTACTCGGTAACTCCAATACAATTCTCTTACTCTACACTATGCCCCTGGGGAAAAAAAACATTTTCGAATAAAAATTGCTCATCAAAACACGCAACTTGGCTAGCCATACATCCTTGACAGTCTAGGTCCGTAAACAGCCCTCTGAGTCTTCATGGTGCCTGATCCACCCTGCAAACTGCTCCAAAGTGTCTTCGTCACGAGTCGCCAGACACGTTGACTGTAATAATATGTATAACTTACTGTATCGTGTAACAAGGGATCTCCACAATAGGAAATGCCGCAATGGCGTCACACTGCATCCAGCATCCGATACGTACGAAAAACGTACCTCGTCAATTCACCTATTCTTAAAGCAGGATGCCGCTTCTATTTTTTCCATTTTTTTGTTAGCTGATGAGTCTGCGATCTAGTTACTTACAAGAGTAGGATTAAACAAAAACAATCTGGTTGTGGATATGCAGTGGCTTTTTTCGCATCACATGCGACTCAAAATCTTCGACACGGAGTTGGTCCGGGTAGTGGCATAGTTACCTCTGGCAATGTACCGCGTACTTTTTACTCTCTCGCATGCGATATAGTTCCTGCCTATTCAAAATATTAATCGCGATGACAAACTGAGCATCCAATGAATTGCTTCAGAATGTTTCTATCGGTGGATCATCCCAGCCGGACAGACTCACCAGTAATGCCTTATGACGCCAAACCTGGCACCATTCAACCAGATTCTTCCTGCATCAAAGTTATCGATAGCTGCATCTCGATATATAGACAGGGTAAGGATCTACTTAGGCGCTATCAAATAATGCCACACAGACCATGACACTAGGTGGAGAATGGAAGAGTCTTCCAATGTAGTGCACAACCAAAGCCGAGAAGGCAGGTTGTTTTCGTCCCCCACGGTCAGACAGGTTTAGGCTGTTTAGCATGTGGAGTTAGCCAGACCAAAACACATGGGGGAGAAAATGAGGGAGAGCTGGGGAGGGGCTTATCCACTTGGAGGGAAGAAAGCGAGGTCAACTGCTACTATTATTTAGTATTCAGGGACGACATATAAATACGATCTAGAAGCCCCTCCTTTGTCTTTTATTTGTGCTCTACATCTACACTCCATATATATACAAATTCAAGCCAATCTACATATACTTCATCCTCTATAATATATACAATGGGCTCCGACCTCAAACCTCTCCGCATCGTCATGGCCGGCGACGAAGCCGGCTACGACTACAAAGCCGCCATCAAACAACTCCTTGAAAACAGTCCCCTCGTCGAATCCGTCGTGGACGTCGGCGCAACCTCTGCAACCGACAAGACCGCCTACCCTCACTCCGCCGTCGAGGGCGCCAAACTCATTGCAGAGGGCAAAGCTGACCGCGGCCTCTTCATCTGCGGTACGGGACTCGGCGTCGCCATCGCCGCCAACAAAGTGCCCGGCATTCGCGCCGTGACTGCTCACGACCCGTTTTCCGTTGAGCGCTCTATCCTCAGTAATGATGCTCATGTTCTGTGCTTTGGGCAGAGGGTTATTGGTATTGAGTTGGCTAAGAAGTTGACTTTGGATTGGTTGAACTACCGATTTGATCCTAATAGTGGTTCTGCTGCGAAGGTGCAGGCTATTTCGGACTATGAGAAGAAGCTTAATGCTTGATTTTCTGCTTTCGATTGTTTGTTTTTTCTGCAAAATACCCAAACATTGAACATATCTTACTACCGGCTTCAGCGCTGAGCGGACTGAGTGCTGGAACTATCAATGCACGACGCGCCTGTTTATGGTGACGGAACGACATTTGAAATGAATCTATTCCATTCGAAAAGTACTTCAAGGACACTGTGACTACTGTTGTTTAGACGTCGTTGTCGTGTTTATACAAACCTTCCTTTGTCATATATCCTACGAATATAGACTGTTTGAATAGAACAAGTTCTTGATCACCTATGTACGTAGTATGTATCTGAAGCTATTCTATAGATCGTGCGCTCTGATTGGTCTAAACCATCTGAACTAATCCACTATACTTTAAATTGTCCATAATTCTACATGCGATTTAACTCTTTGAAACTCCAAGATCATCGATCAAAGAACTATTCTCTATCAAAATTGCCTTCAATTTCCTCCATAGCGTTGTTATTTGTCGCGATTAGTCATTCGGAGATGCATGGAATGATTCTGCGGGGATCTACGTCTTTCGATGACTTCAATTTATTTCCCGTGCGCTCCCTCCGCGGTCGCCGACCGTCAATTCGACATAAACAATGCTGTTTCTCATCTCCCAACAATGAAACAGTCGTTCTTCTTTCTTACCGTTCAAACGAATTGATTTTGTCTTTTGTTTGCTGGGCTGATCTGACCAGTACACCTTCCCGCTGTGCCAACTTATACCTACCTACCTATTTGATTAAACTACAGGCGACGACATTTAGAATCCATTCTTAATTCTACTTTTATTCCTATTGCTATTACTTTTACTCTTCTGCTTCAACATCGCAGCCAGCGAACCATCATGTCCTTCACATTCAAAGAAAAAGGCAACCACCTCTTCAAAGATGGCGACTACGCCGGCGCAGAAGAGATGTACTCCCAAGCGTGAGCGCCCCTCCCCTCCCCAACCAACTCCTCTTTCTCTCCCATACTAACAATTTGCATGAAGCATCCAAATGAACCCCAAAGAACCCAGCTTCTTCACCAACCGCGCCGTCACACGCCTGCGCCTCGAAAAATGGGCCGGCGCCGAACAAGACGCTCGCATCGCAATCGATCTCCACGGCGGCTCCAAGGCGGCTGCAAGCCTCAAAAGCTCACTTTATCGCGCGCAAGCCTTACTAGAGTTACAACGGCCGCAGGAAGCGTACGACGTTGCGATTGATGCTTATAGGGCTAGTCTAAGCACCATGAACGCGCAGACGGAGAATTTATCCAAGATTGTCCTTAGAGCGAAACAGCAGATTTGGGCAGCTAAAGAGACGGCGAGATTGAGAGAGATGGATGCGACGTTGGCGAGTGTGGAGTCGTTGATTGAAGCTGATCTTGAGCGCGAGTTGAAGGACCTCAAGACCCAGTTGGATAACGGCGAAATAGGGGAAATCGGTTTCAACGAAGATCAAAAGGCGCTGCGAGAAGAAGCGGAGAAAAAGATACGGCATGTCCGGGATGCATTCAAGGCTTCCTCTGGAGGCAAAATTGAGGAGAGGGTTGTGCCTGATTATCTGATTGATAATATCACGTTTGAGGTTATGCATGACCCCGTTGTGACAATCTCGGGTCATAGTTATGATCGTCTGGGGATTACGAAGTATCTTGAGCAAGCTCGTGTTGATCCTGTTACGCGCGCGCCCATGACAGTTAAGGATTTGCGGCCTAATTATTCACTCAAAGCCGCTTGTGAGGATTTCTTGGACAAGAATGGTTGGGCTGTTGATTATTAGTCTGCCTTCGCCCTTCTTTTGCGTTGGTTAAGCAAGTTTTCGTGTTCATATTTTTATTTTTATTATTGTTATTTTATTATTCCCCTCATGGTCTCAGGTCTGGAAGCATATGGATTTGGCGTCGTTTTGGTATTCACCCCCTTTTTTCTTCCATGGAGCTCATGACACACATAGCGAAGAGATTATGCAAATGCAATATTTTCTTTCACTTTTTCTTACAATACCATCTCCGTCACGGCTATCAAATCCGGAACATGTCATGGGGTATCGTATTTGCCCAAGTAGGCATCCGCGACGATGATCAGTCCCATGATCTAGATACCTTCCCAGGATAAGACGACTTTCACAACCTGCATTTTCAGTGTGTCAGTGATATCTTAGCTAAAATGGGAGAGAAATAACATACCGTTCCACTCTTCAAATCCTCAATAGCATCATCTAACCGATTCGCAGGATAAATCTTGGTAAGGCCCCGAACAGGAAATTTCCCTTCATTAAAGAGGTCGAGAAGTTGCGGCAGTATCTTATTCTCACATGTTAACCATCATAAAGCAGGGGCAGGCAAGTTAAGGGCACAGGGGAATACCTTCTTAGGATCCGCAGCCCCCAAAATAACCCCTACAATCCGTTTACACGAAGTCAACAAATCCAACGCATTAACCTCAATCATACCCGTCGGCGGCGGCACACCAACAAGTGCCAACGTCCCCCCATGGGCCAATGCCTTGACGGCATCTGAAAGTATTGCCGGTCGACCGGAAGTATCAAGGATATAGTCCACGCCTTCGGGGTATATTGCCAGTATCTTTTCGGATAGACTGCCGCCACCGGGTGGTTTGAGACTGTTGATTGTATGTGCTCCCGTAAGGGAGGTTGCTATTTCTAGTTTTGAGTCGACAATGTCGACGGCAACGAGATCTTTGACACCGATGGCTTTGGCGGCTAGTAAGCCAGCGAAGCCGACGGGGCCCATGCCGATGATTGCGATTTTGGAGGAGTCGGGGTCTGGGCGGAATTCGTTGAAGACTGTGCCTGCGCCGGTCAGGTAGCCACATGAGAATGGGGCTAGATACTGCAGATCTGACTCTTGGGTCTGAGAAGGGATTTTGACCACGGACTTCTCCGTTACGACGGCCAGTTTGCTCATTGATGACTGCCCGAAGAATTGGCCATGGACGGGTGTACCGTCGGGCAAAGAGATGGGTGATGATCCGTCTGCGCGGGCAGTTGACAGGAAATTCGTCTCTGTGCAGCGAGGACAGCTGCCGTGTCGATCACTGAGACAGACTTTGCACTTGCCGCAGGAATTGAATGAGAGGATCACGGTGTCGCCTGGTTTTAAGGACTTGTCTTGGACGTCAGAGCCTACTTGTTTGACTATGCCGATGCCTTCGTGGCCCAGGACGGCGGGGAAGTGACCAATTGGCATGCCGCCTTCTTGGACGACGATATCCTACGTAGATCCGGTCAGTTGCATGAACCACTATATTCGAGTTGGACCGGATGAGACGAGAACAAACCGTATGACATAACCCCGTATACTTAATCTCAACCAGCACTTCAGACGGTTGTAGCGCATCAAGAACAACATCCCGAAGGACAAAAGGCGCATTCGCCTTCTCTAAAACATATGCACGTGTGGTCGGCATTTTGGCTATTTGCGGATTTTGGCTTCATAACATACAACCCGAAAATCCTCCCCATAATGCCCCGGTTATATAGTCCCTTCTGTACCAGGACACTACCCGAAGCCAGATGCCGGATCTCGACTCCGCGTCGGTTTGGCTACACCCCGCATTCTTAGCCTGGGGTTGCCACTGGGTACAGGGCCGGTAGCTTTGCAAATAAGGGCGACCCCGGATATAAATGTAGGGATTTGCTAGGGAGCGGCCATAGTATTTTCCTGGAGGATTTCCGTGATTTGGGAGGAGAGGGAGTAGAACTACTCCGCCTGCTGAGCAAGGCTGCAGTGTACGTGCACCTTCCTCAGGACCGAAAGTGGTAGAGGTTCATCCGAGGCGAATCATAGGCTATGAGAGTATTCCGTATATCCGTATAAATAAGGACCCCTAGCCGATGATGTTTGAGCTAAAATCATCTAGATTCTGATCACTGTGTTCAGCGCATAAATAAGAAGGGGTTTGTCCCCGTTCGTTGGGAATTTGTTGAGAGATGTGACTTGTCGACTGGGTGATGTTCCCGAGCGATTGGTCAAGACTCGTGGTAAGTATCATGATCATGCGCCTACCGGATGGTTTACCATGTGATACTCCATCAGACAGAGTAGTCGAAGAACGTGATCCAACATGAGTTGGCATGAGGGCCATGGTCTTGTATTTCATTACAACAAATTACCAGAAATACACGACCACGTGTAAGTATCGTCACGTATTTCTCAACAAACTCCAAATTCAAAGCTTGTGATTGGCTGAATTGACGTTGGTCTACCCGTCTCAAGTATAGCTCCGTATTAGACCCTTCTACTTGATACAAAACAATCGCATTCTTCATACAGAGAGTGTAATCTATTACGTAGTTTTGCATGCGAACGGTTGAACCCCTTCCTTTTCTTCCCCCACCATCCCCGCGTGTGCGTCTGTATAAATCCTCGAGCTCTCTTCTGATTGTTTAAGCGTTTGTCAACTGATTACTATATATATTATACCGAGAAAGGTACGTTTGTTTCGTTGCAGTGTTCTATTGCCTTCGTTTTCGTTTTTCATCTGTTGTTTGAACTGGGGTGCAGGGATGAGACGAGTTGAGATGAGATAAGTTTAGAACCTGTCCGACTTCTTGCGTATCAGAACGCAACTAAGAAGAGTCGAAATAAGCTTATCTCGTCTGATATCATCGCCTATCTTGACTGACCATGAGTTGAATTGCAGATCATAGATTACTTTCCTTCCTCGATCATCCAAAATGTCTTTGCAAGAAAGATTCGACCAAGCCGCGGTTAACGCCAAGAGACTCAACAATGCCAGTAGATCGGAGTTGCTTGAGGTACGGACTAATTTCTGTCTTAAGTCCTCCCCTTTGATAAAATCTCTTTGAACTGACCATTGCTTCCTTCAAATTATAGCTTTACAGCCTGTTCAAGCAGGGAAGCGGCGAGACTTTCGACCCAGAGAAGAGAAAGACCCTTAGTACACTAGATTTCGCGGTACACAAGAACTCCACTCCCTCCTTCTCTCAAATTTTTCGAGGCACCTATATTGATTCTTTCTTTCATTCCGCTGTAGGGCAAGGCTAAGCACGATGCTTGGGAAAAAGTCAGCGAACTCTCCGTCGAAGAAGCGCAAGAACGGTATATCGAACTCTTCGAAAAACTCAAGGAGAAATATGGTCTGAAGCCGGAACCCGAGGAGAAATAAGAAACAACATTCATATCAAGATTGGACGATTGAAGTAAGGGGTAAGGATTTCCAAGGCATAATGAGGGAGCTGAAGAAAGAACATATGTGTCGGGGAGCTTCATTCAATGTTCACTATATGAATTGCTTCATGCATACTCTTCACGAGCAGGTACATTGAAGTCGTTTCTGTTGTTGGTTTCTGTATATGAGTTGTCATCCAATCCGACTCCTGTCTACACCTCCCATGGCTGTCCCAACCAGTCGGGTTCTGGATGCTTGATCGTGGCGCACCAAGGAACATCTTGCGTTCTGTATGGAGTAAGTGGAAGGTCGTAAGGCATTCGAAAGCCCACAATCGGCGTATCGTCATCACTATGTGTTGAGTCTGGCAGGTCCTTTCGAAAACAAGGTATCATCTTTGGTCTATTAGAATCTGGCCTCGATGACTCATCTACAAATAGTTCGGGCCAAACAAGCACACCGATTTCCCAACTGCAAATGCGGACCTCTCCGTTGGAGTTGAGTGCAGCTCCCCAGGCTTGCGTAGACAGATTAGCGGAAGTGATCATAGCCCAGTCAATACTGTCCATTTTAGTCTTGTCTGCAAACCGTATGTAAGTTTTGATATGTGGTGCTGCGCGGCGCCGACCTGCATCTGTTCGTTGGTTACCGAGTCCTGCGGCATTTGAATGTGACGTTCTCATAGTGCTTGACTCATGATCTCCTGCCCATTGGCATAAATATGGTCGCATATATTGAAGCTGTTTTTGTTGTGCAACACTTTGTAACTTCATATGTATAGAGCCGCCCGATCCATATCCGTTCAGTGACCGCCGAATTTCGTCAGGCGTAGGAAAGACGATGGAAAATTTAGGGCTTTGCGTCTTGCTCGTATGAGGCAAGATGGTAGTAGGGCAAAGACTATTGAACAAGGCGTCTTTAAGCCATTTGTCTGTCTGGCCAAGAGATGCAATAGAGGAAACCTGAGCTAATCAGTATCAAAAAGATTCATGGGATTCAATATTAGATCATACCTGTATCACAACATGTGGATTTCTAGTTCGTTCATTCCCGTTCAGCGGAACTTGACGGAGAGCATCCTTCAATGCTGGCCAGCCCCATAATGTAGACTTGGTCGAATCTGCCCTGTTGGGTCTTTCTTTTGACGGAACGCTAGCTATCAAGGCAGCGCGGATTGCTTGAAAGTCAAACTTCCGGAGTTGATCAACTAGTGATCCTGTCTTCCGCCTCCCATAAAAGTCAAGATAAGCTAGGAGATCTCGCTTGAACCTAGCTCCGGTCCCGAATAAAGCAGCATGCTCTGATCCAGGATTATCCCGTGTTGGCGACAGGGGAAGAAGCGGCGACCGCCAAACAGCTTGCGACATATTCGCCCAGTCTCCAGCAAGCATATTAGCAGTGTGAATAACAACTCTAAGCAGAAGTTAAATGACGACCTAATGAACAAGATTTGGACTCATACTGGGCAAGGTCGTCATGACGAAGAAGGATCATCATCTTGGAATGATGCGTCCCGAATGGCTCTGGCATGTAAGCCACAATGGGCTCGACGTTTGGATAGCGAGCGCATGCTTCCTAAAAGAAGTCAGTCACCGGCATCATGAGTGAGAGGGGTTGCTAGCCGCACATCTATTCGAATTCGATTTTGCGAGTCCTGTTTCCATGACCCGTGCAGTATTTTCACCTGCACAAGATTTTTCACATCTTGGTCAAATTGATCCATGATAAAGTCAATATCAAAGCAGTAGTTGAATTGCCAGCATTCTCGAATCATGGGATCACCAAGAATATCGTGTAATCGAACTGTATCGATATTCTTGTCGACAGGTAGATCCCTGATATGTGTGAGCTGTATGGGTGAGCGTATGATACGAGGCTGCCCCTCGGTAATACTAGGTTTGATTTCATCATTTGGTTTTCTGCTTCGTATGCTGTCAATATTGTGTCGCACATGATCGGCATGATCGATGTGGTTGTGCTGATTATTGGGAGGTCGTCTCTCGCGGGTCGTCAATGGTGGGGTGACCGATCTGCTTAGGGATGCGAGAGTAGTTATATTTTTCTTCGGTGCGTTTTCCTCATGCTCCTCTTCAGAATCCGTAATCTTTCGTTTCTTTGCTAGAGGTAACATGCTAGATGATTGGATTGGTTGGGTCAAAAGTAGTTGTCAAGGATGAAGTTGTTTAGGCGCGGGAAGAGGCAGCTCTAGCCCTTTGTTAGGCTTACTGAGGAAGGAGCACAGCCCGCTCTTGCCCAAACAATTGGCTGTCCTTCCCTGCATCTTTTGCAGTGCCTCCAACACTTCTCCCTTCGCATACACCTCGTTATATTTCCAACCCAATCACCTACTCTGTTTATGCGCCGATCAGCCTTGTCCTAACGATTCGCTGTACGACTAAAGTACTCTGCATGGGAGTCTGCAACATGGAAATAATAAAATCAGCCTCGCGTGCCACAATGCCTTCGTTGTGCACATATCTGTACGCTTTTGCGTACTCTTCTCGAGCCGTTGATCCGACTTCAAAGAAGATCGGATTTTCCATATATCATTTTGTGAAACGACCTTCATGGCATCGATGAACTAGTCGATCTTCTTGGTAATTTGTGTTTTCATGCCCCAAGCACAATGGGTCTTTCGAAGCTTTTCAAGAAAAAGAAACCCAGATCTTCAAACACTTCGGCCGTCCAAAATGTCCAGTCAACAGAACAACTTCCTCTCCCAGACATTGGCCCGGAAAAAATGGGGATTGTTGTTGCGAATTCCACAAATCCTGCGTTTCAAGAAGCGTGGAATCAACATTGGATGGGACTCGACAAAAGCGAATGGAATGATTGGAGTTCCAAAAGAATCCCCGCTCCATTACAAGTGCAAAAAACTATTGATGATATGAACAAACTACATCGCCAAGGGACTCTCAGCAGAAGAGTAGCAGATTCGATGTTAAGATTCTTAAGAGCCATTGAAACAGTGATGGCCGGAGCTACAATCGGCATCCAAGCTTATCCGGACGTCAGCTCTATTGTTGTTGGCGTAATCCGCGTTGTAATCAATGTTCGTATCTCCCTTTGCTATTCTTACTTCCGGGCTGATCAATAGCAGGTTGCAGTTAAGTATTTTGAGTATTATGAAAAATTGAGCAGAATGTTAGAAGAGCTTGTGGACGATATAGAGGTGTTGGATAGGTACACCCGAGATAACGCAAAGTCGCCCGAATTACATGACGTTAGACAGCACGTCCAGATACATCATTATTTTGTACGACAGGCTGACTATGTCCTAGACTCTAGTCGCTCTTTACACAAATATACTTGCCTTCTGTCGACATGCACACCGTGTTTTCCGTATTCCGGGCCAAAAACGAGGTATGATCCTACTCTATTGTGATAAAGAAGGTCGCTGATGGAGCATAGGTCCAAGTAGCTTCGCTGTCTTAGCAAAAGTTCAGTGGGCGCCATTTGAGGAAGAATTTGGGGAGATACGGTGCAACCTGAATCGCTACACTGCCAAACTAGGCAGATTAACTGCAGCGATCACGATGAATACGGCTTTGGACATCAAGGAGGAGTTAAAGAAGACGTCCTCGGCTCATGCGCGTACGTTTGTTCATGAATGCACATTTGAACGATATAACTACTTGCTAACTTACGCTAGAAAACGAGAGAAAGGAATTCCTGGACTGGATATGTCGAGACAAGATTGAGGAAATCCATAACATCGTACGTGAACAGCGACTAGCGGACACTGGCTCATTTATCTTCAAAAACAACGCATATATGACATGGGTTTCAGAACAACCTACACGACCTCTATGGATATATGGAGCAGGTACATATTGCTCTCCTGTCTACGGAAGTTTACACATATTGACGACTTGCAGCTGGCACCGGCAAAAGTGTCCTTGCGTGAGTATGAACGTACCCTAACACTAACGACGGCATATCACTAAAGTCTCTAGGTCGATGATAATTGATCACTTAAGCCAAGAAGATGACCAGAATGATCACACGGTGGCATATGTCTACATAAAAGGAGAGGATACCGATCTGCGAAGTTCACCTGACCGAATAGTCTCCAGGCTCATCAAACAGCTTTGTTGGAAGTTGGAAAGTCTCCCCGATAAAACTCTGGATTATTATCGCCAATGCAAAAAGGACGCACGCCTTCCTGTGCTGAATAAACTAGCAGCAATGTTCGTGGAATGTGTCGGCTCTCTGAGCCGCGCATTCGTAGTTATTGATGGACTGGATGAATGCGAAGAGAAATTTCGGAAACCCATTTTGGATTTTGTTTGTGCAACAAGTCAACAATGCAAAGCCAAGTTCCTCATCACGAGTCGATGGGAGTTGGATATCGAGCGTGCCTTTTCCCGTATAAAATCAATATTCATTCCGGGCATCACCTCTGATCAGAAAGATATTGCTAAGGTTGTTAAGCATCGTGTGGAGAAAGAACTAGGACATTTCAGCTCGGATACTCAGGAATACATCATCCAACAATTAGTCGAGAAATCGAATGGAATGTGAGTAAACCAGAATTTATATAAATATGTCCTTGCTGATCCCAGAGCAGTTTCCTGTGGATCACCTTTCAGCTCAACGACCTTTCACAGGTATTAGAGAGCGACATAAAAACTCAGTTAAGCCTACTTCCATCCGATTTGCAGGCAACCTATGTCCAGATTTTTCGAAAAATCAACAATCAGCCGGCCACAAGCAGGAAGCTTGCTCAACGTTGCTTTCTATGGGCTTTTCATACCGAGTATTTGCTAAGTAGCGATAAATTCATGGACGCAGTTGGCCTTGTGAATGATCATGAGAAAATAAAATACGACGACTCTGAGCTAATGGCAGTCACAAAGAAGCTTATCAGTATTACTAACTTTGGGCTGCTACGCGTGAGGCCTATTCATTTCTCTTTGAAGGAGTTCGTCGTGGATTCGCAGTTGGAGCTGCCACTGGAGGTCCGGAGTATGATTCCTGATAACGAAACAGCAAATGCTCGCCTGGCCGTTGAATGTCTCCGACATCTACTGGCGGACATGCCCAATGATGATTGGATGGCAAATATATTATTTTATTGTGGCAGCCACTTTGACACTCATATCCGACGCCTTACCACAATACCGGAAGAGATTTTCAAAATGCTCGATCGCGTCTTGTTAACTGAGAGCCACATGCTCTTGAAAATTCTAACCTGGCGTTGGCCGGTCCCAATTGGAGAGGGAATGCGGCCAGATTTTACCTGCGTCGGCAACCCGCAGTCGATTGATCCAATGTTTTTTTTGCGGTGCACAAAATTGGATCAAATACCCGCCATACGGGCGCGCTACGCAACGATTAAGCGTATCGAAACTTATCCAGATAGCTACCTGCATCTTGCAACAGTTACTGGCTTGGAGGATATTGTCGGTGAATTGATCGAGCAAGGTGTTGACCCAAATCGAGAGGATGCAGGTTATCTCACGGCGCTGCAAGCTTTGTGCGATAATACCGGTAAAACCGAATTTGTCGAGGCAATTGTAATGATGCTCCTTAAATCTGGAGCAGACCCCGACAAGGCCACGGCGAGCGAAGAATCCCCCTATGAACGGGCTCAGCGCCTCAAAATGGAGAAATATGTACAGATTCTAAGTAAATTCAAGAGTGAGAAGAAGGGTTGAAACGCCAAAGAACGGCGTCGGTGACAACGAGCGCCGCTACACGAGAAACACCATCTCCTTTGGTAACCCCACGGAAGACTTCTCAGAGCATGGCCTGCAACTTGCGAATAGTCACTTAAAACTACTCTTTCATTTCGACAACATGGGAGCCGAACGTTTTCTTGAAGCTCGTGGTTCCATGCATCATTTACAGAAACCTGAAAGGGGATATATTATAAAAAGATTTCAAAGTCGATATATAAATTCATAATAACAGTGACAATCTGAGAATATTACTTGTAGGGACCACGGTCCGTAGTGTATATTTCGCCATTCTAGAATACACGTAACTACCTAGGTAGCACTGCCCACCCATCCTTGCCTTAAACATTGGCCATCCCTGCAGCTTTAGCAGTGCCGCCAACGCTTGCATTAAACCAGCTGACCCAACCCAATTGAATCTCCTATTTATGCGCCGACCAGCCTTGTCTTGCGATGCAGTACACTGTACTACTTTCTGGCAATGTTTCGCATTGTAGACTACAGCGCCCGCCAAACATTCAAGTCAGCCTCGTATGCCACAATATCTCCTTGGTTCTTTCGGCTCCCCCAGACCTCAAGAGATGCCTAAGTCTTAGGTATATACAAAGCATCGCAAGATGATCCTCGAATGCAGCTTTCTATGCCGAGGACCTAATATATACACATGGTAAACAATGTCTATCTTAACGATATTCCGGAAGAAGAAGAAAACCAAATCTCAGAAAGTGAAAGATGTCACGCCAGTGGAACAACAACCCTCTAACCTAGAAATCGGTCCTGACCGCATTCAAAATGTCATCGAGACTTGCACAAACCCTGCATTTCAAGAAGCATGGCGAAAACACTGGGACGATCTCAGCGAGAGTGAGAAAGGCCTATGGCGTCACCAACATACTCAAACTCCTTTACAGATAGAAGAAACTATGAAGAAACTGGATAAGAATCACTTGGACGAGTCGCTACTCAGGAAAATCTCGGATCGTACCCTTAGTTTCTTACAAGTCGTCGACTTATTGATGCGTGGTGCCACGGTGGCAGTTCAGGGGGCTCCGAGTGTTGGTTCCGTGGTGCTGGGAGTGTTTCGTGTTGTGATCGATGTTCGTTTGGCTTCTTACCTTTGAAAAGAAAAACTTGAGCTAATTATAAGGACAGTCAGCAGTCAGATACCTTGAGTATTACGAAAAGTTGACGGAGATGATGGAATATCTTACGGTCCTTCTCCGTACGTTGGGTGTTTACGACGGTATCAACTTCTATGAACCGCGGTTACATGAGGTGAGACACTAATGTTGAATGCTGCCAAATAGTTTACTAATGATGGTAGACCTTGGTCTCAATTTATACAAACATACTTGCTTTTTGTAGGCACGCTCGCCGAGCTTACCTGAACGAGAGCAACAGTCAAAGTCGGTATTATCGTTCTACATGAGAAGCTCAAACTAACGAAAACAGGTCCTAATGCCCTCGAAATTTTTGCAAAAGTCCAATGGGCTCTCTTTGAAAAGCAATTCGGCCAGATACGGGACAGCTTACAGCATCAAACTGAAAATCTGAATATAGTGTCTAATGCCGTAACCATGAAGTCAGTAATGGCAATTGAAGAGAATATAAACAAGAAGAAATCTCTCGAAGCACGTATGTTTCGGCTTTCTTGATATAAACTCCAAGCTGCTGCTAACAACGAAAAGAGAACGAGAGACGGGAGTTTCTAGACTGGATATGCAAACATGATGTTGAGACATTGCATGACGAGACTAGCAATAAACGATACAAAGACACCGGATCATGGCTGGTTGAGACTGATGCTTTTAAGAGTTGGACCGACGAGAAGAAGGAGAATATTTTATGGCTGAATGGTCCCCGTACGTTTTCCTACTCCCAAGATATACTCTCTTCAATCTAACATTTGTTATGAAGCTGGTACGGGGAAAAGTGTTCTATCGTGAGTTGATGCAATTAACTATGTGATCTGACTTGCTAATAGTAGTAGCTCGGTGGCAATCAAACACCTCATCGAACGCAGTAAACATACAAAAGATACCGTCTTATATGCTTACTTCAGGGGAGAAGAAACGAACACTCAGTATTTGCCAACGCAGATGATATCCAGTCTTGTGAAACAGCTATGTTGGAGTCTTCCTGCACTCCCTGAACCCGCCATAAAGTTCTACAACGATTTTCCAAAGAACGGACGAAGGCCATCTTTCAATGACCTGGAAACTCTGTTTCTGAAAATATTGAAGTATTTTGAGCGTATCTTCATCATTCTCGATGGCTTGGATGAATGCGAGCAGAAACATCGAAAGACGATACTAAATCTCGTGTTTGATCTTGGAGTCCAGAGTGAGGATGTGAAAATCTTCGTCGCCAGCAGAAAAGAGATCGATATAACACATGCTTTTCGACGCCACAAGTTTCTAGATGTGAGCTCTAGGAATCGTCTCGCGCAAGATGATATTGCGAGACTGGTAAAGCATCGGGTAGCGACTGAGCTCAGTCATATTGATCCGGAGGTTCAGGAGACTGTCATCCAGACGGTAACTGAAAAGTCCAAGGGAATGTGCGTTCTACTTTCTAGTTTGTTTATTTCAACCGCGAGTGTTAATATGTCTTAGGTATCTTTGGGTGGACCTCCAATTGACCGAGCTGGCCCAAGTCCCTGAAGCTGATATCAAAAGGCAATTAGACCTATTGCCTGCCGGACTAGAGGATGCCTATGTGTCCATCTTCCGAAAAATGAATGCCCTACCCCAAACGGCCAGGACCCTCGCACAGCTCTGTTTTCTGTGGGTACTCAATGCTAAAGTCGTTCTGAATTCAGGCACCTTCATTGATGCAGTCTCCCTAGCACACAAGACTACGCCTCAGCAGACAAAACCTTACGACGCCCGTATCCTCAAGGAGGTTACTTTCGGTCTTCTCACAATAGAAAACTTTGTATTTATACGTGTGAGAACTATCCACTTTTCGTTAAAGGAGTTTGTAATCGATCCAAACTCCAATCACCCGGACGATCTACGAGATTTTTTCCCAGATAGAGAAACTGCAAACGCTAAATTGGCTATAATGTGCCTTCAGCATTTGATGAGTGATGCGGAACCACATGATATCTTCGACACATGCCTCAGCTACTGCGCCGAGCATTTTGACGGTCATATCCAGAGTCTAATGACAATCCCGGAAGAGTTGTGGAAGATTCTCGACTACATATTTCTAGAAAGACCAGAAATGCTAAAGAGGATTTTGGCTTGGAAGTGGGCTTCACATTCTTGGGATTATCCGAATATTGCATGCATGGGTAATCCTAAAACTGTCGACCCTGATCTATTCATGCGATGCACGAAACTGCATGAAATACCCGCCATCTGGTCTCGGTATAGGGTTGCCGACAGATCAATACGAGGTTATCCAAATGACAACATTTTCCTAGCTACTCTATATGGCCTTGATGACATCCTCGAATGGATCATCTCCCAAGGTGTCAATATCAATAGAGCCACAGTCGATAGATTCACAGCTCTTCATATTGCTTTAGGGGTGCTGTCAGATGATAGCAAACAACCATCCTCCGCGAGAAAGATCCTCCTCGATGCCGGCGCAGACTGGAATTATGATGCTCGCCATGTTCCTAGCGGAAATCCTCGCAGTGACTATCAAACCCCGCTGAATGCGGCACTTTTGCATCAGTCTTATACAGGAGTCAAGATTATTGTTAACCATGAATCGTTCAATCTTGCGACTTATATGAAAACAATTCCCGAGAAATGTGCAGATTATATCAGGATACTAGTGGCTCAGGGTGCAGATATGAATCAGCGAGACGAGTATGGAGATACTGCGCTTCGGATAGCGAGGGATGATGGGAGGCAGGACTGTGTTGAGATACTGGAGGAACTTGGTGCTGTAGAATGAATTGGATATTGGATATACGATGAGACCTTCAGTATTGAATTGGTGTCATGGGTTTTCACGAATTATGTCATGCACATCAATTGATAGAATGATTTAGCGAATCTGTTTGAGTTGTGGGACATTGTTTTATTAAGAAGTTCTTAGTATTACACTCTTACAATCACTGATTACATATAAAATGCTCGAAAACACCGATCGTGCTAAAATACTAGTAATACAAATAGTTAGAAGAACACAGACCGAGAGAAAGTCTTTTACCACAAGAATCGCTGAACCTTGCCAGGCTCCTGCGGCCATTCGAACCCCTTATACAAAAACACATACCCAGTCACAACATTAATAATCAAAAACCAAACTGTCTCCATGATTTCTGGCAACGCTGTGAATATCTGTGCCTTAAAGCTCGATTGTCGCTCCTTTTTAAATACCTCTGGAGTCGGTTGACGGGGAAGATGTATCCTCCATATCACCCAAGGGATAATGAAATACCTAGGCTCAACGAGAGGCGCAGTAATGACTGAAAGAGCCGTCGCAATGAGCCAAATGAGCACGAAACTGACGCGAGGTCGTTGATTCTCGCGCTGCTGTTGGCGTAGTGCAACATGTGCCTGGATCTTGGCCAGGATTTCTGGGGTAAGGACTTGGGTTTGTTGGTCTTGTTGTTGTGACTTAGCGGCAGCAGGGGAAGGAGAATTTTTGTTGACTTTTGCTGCTTGCTTCTTTTGTTGTTTCTTTGCTTCCTTTTCTTGCCTTTTGCTTGGCTTCTGGGTCTCTGGATATGAAGGGAACGCCTCCTGTGGAGTTGCTATTTGAATTGGCGGTGGCTTCGGTGCTGCAGGGGAGAATATGCCAAACGTAGTAATAACAGCCCATGCACACAAAAAGTAAACCGGGACAACGGCGTATTTGACAGCTGGGTGAACCCTAGTGAGGAGTCGAAAGACATAGAAAACATAGTGTCGGTTGTCGGCCAGTGTGAAAGGGTGCACAATGGTGTTGAAGTGTACGGCTGCGAGCATCAAGGGGAGGACAGTCAACGCGGTAAGTACTGATGGAAGTCTGTGAGCATTGCTCAAGTTATAGTCGAGGTATTTTGGAATGAAGCGTCGAGGCACAACGGCATTCAGGACGCCTATCGATATAAGAGGGAAGGAGAAGAAGATGAAGTATGGCCAAATGTATAGCATCTGAGGTAGATGGATACCGGCTGTGTGGAATTCTTTGTGTCCCAAGACGACGCTGCCATTCCATAACACAAAAGCGCCGAAAGCTCCTAGTATGATGAGGTGCGGGATGATGGATGCTACCACGAGAGGCAATTCACTCAGCGCAGCGCATCCTAATGACAGTCCGGTCCTGAAGTAGTCTACTAATTGTTAAAAATCGTGATAGCTATGTTACTCTGAGCAAACGTACCAGCCAAACTTGCTTCCTCCACAAGTGGATCATATAGTTCGCCCTGGAAGCTCTTTGCCATGATCTCAAGCGGCCCAGTATATCCACAGGGCTTCGTATTCTGCCGAATAGTGCGAACAGCCTGCAAACCGCCCATGAACACAGATACCCAGAATATATTCGTCTGTCTGAACACAAGAGCTATGCATCCAATTGCGACGAAAGCCAAGGTCTTGAATGACACATGACAACGTAAAGCATCAACTGCCGTCTTTTTCTGGCCGTTCACATCTGATCTTTCCGTATCCCAGATATATGCCTGAATTACAACAATCAGAGCAAGAACATCGGTATAATATAGCCCAGAGAAAAAGAACAGCGGAGGGAACAGGCAAATATTCAAAACAGTATGGCTAAGCCAAGCTCCAGCTGCTCGAGTATTTTGCTCTTTTCTGAGCAGATCCAACAGCGTCTGAAGGCGCCATGGTAGGAGGAAAGCCGCAGCGATGGAATTTGTAGCCCGCAAATTAAGAACACTAAGCTGCTCAGAAGACCCTTTCAGTAACGAGCGACCTGTGCAATCAAGGTAAGACCATAGATATAGGCCTGGTGGTGTGGTTATTTTAGGATCCCACTTAAACCAATCATGTCTCCAGTAAGTCTGGGCTTGGCCAACATGAAAGACCTCGTCGAGATACGGCTCTTGCACAGTATCGTTCACTAGCTTCCTCCATAAAAGAAAGGACATCAAAAAAAATGGCACCAAGTACCGGCCAGCTAGGGTAAGGCCGGTCTCGGCTTGAGCGCTCATGGTGAATTATGCGTTCTTTCCTTGATTTCAATTGAGAGCCAGTTAGGGAGTCATAACATCGACTGTGCGCGTTGGCTTCCGAACCTTCCGAGCAATTCAATTGGGGCTTCTAGAGCATGGTTGTGAAGGACGAAAAATGTGAGATGTTGTTGTCTGGCTCAAAATTCCGAAGCTCCCGTTGGCTCAAGGCAATGCAAACAGCGCAAACAGAGCACATTCCCGCCCCGCAAAAGATTATCCAGTCGCGATGCCATAACTCGTGAGAGATAAACTTGGAAATTATTTTGGCTGGAACAACATGGATCGATAACAAGGAGGGGAATATAAACATTGATATGCCCCTTTCTCGCGCGCGCAGCAACTGCATTCACCATTGAAAGCACCGCTTC
Organism: Talaromyces liani; assembly: GCA_022814505.1. Lineage (NCBI taxonomy): Eukaryota > Fungi > Ascomycota > Eurotiomycetes > Eurotiales > Trichocomaceae > Talaromyces > Talaromyces liani. The sequence continues at coordinate 221,759 of JAKLNL010000033.1, forward strand.
AACTACAAAAACACCATCTGAATCTCCTCAACGCGTCGAATCTCCGCAAAATCCACGATAACCACACGCACATGGCTTTCCCACTACAACGAGGCCTGACGCCTCCAGAAATAGAATTTCTCTCGGAGATGGAAATGGTCACAGTCGTACCTCGACAACGGCTAGAAGAACTCGAATTGTTATCTGTACGTGAGAGAATCGGACCCCGCAGTTAGCCTCATCCCCGCGGCCTGGGAAGTTGAAGATCTACATTCCGCGTTCGGGCATTGATACACATGCTACGTATCAGAATACTAATATGACTCCGGTTATGCGATTCAGGGTCCAACGGAGAAACTCCTTCCACCGCAGCGCGCAATACTTCCTCTCTGGCTCGCAATCCTTCTTAAAAGACAACGGCGTGTAAACATCGTTCCGCCGCATTGGCTGCATCCCGAATGTCTACAAATTATCCTCCAGTTCGAGACAGAAACGAAAGAGTATTCGGACACATTCTCACCACCACCCATGCTACCAGGCCAGCGCAGGGCTGGCGATGATGGCAGAAGACAACCGGCCGCTCCTCCACGACCGAAATATACCCTTGACGGACAACGATACTACCCAACACCGCCGTTCTTACCACAAAACATCGCATTGACAGCCACAGAAGCACAAGACGTGGAGAGAGAGATTGCCCTACCATATCACTGGCTCGAGGTCGGAAATATGCTTCTAGACGCTGCTAGTGACGATCTCACCGAGCCCGACCAAGTACGCCGCCTACTCAAAGATCTAAGAGAAGTCCGAATGTCGAAAATGAGAAAAAGAGTTGAGTCACTAGACGCCGCAGCGACAGCTGGAGGCGGTGTATCGCTGACCGGCGTCGGAGCTATGGAGATTGGTGAAATGAGAGGATTCGTCGCAGGAGTAGTTGAGGGATTACGCAAAATCGGCGCATCGCGCGAGCAGGCACGGAGGGAACAACTTGCTGAAGAAGGATCTATTCAGGGCTATACTCAAGATGACGACGATATGGAATTCTAGAACTACCCTTTACAGCATAGTTGATCTGTTTCGCATTGTCACGGGCGTTTTGGGCAGGATGGTTTTGTTTTAGCGGGAGTCCCCTGATATTGTTTTTCCTCGCGATAATACCCAGATAGTGAGATGATATTCATTGCATCTACAAAAACCGTATTAACTATGCTAATGGATTTAAAACGCCGTACGGAATGCAAGGAATAAACACTGTCCACCTCGTTGACCAGTATCGCCCAAGAAGAAGTATTCTAGTAGCTATAAAAAGGCACGAAACGTTCGCATTTCGATCATATCCAAATAATTTATAAAGCAAACGCTTATAAAGCAGGACCCTGCGCATGAGAAGTCTCCCGATCTTTCTGCTGTAGTTTCCTCCTCGCCGCCAGGATCATATCATCTCTCCGCTTCTGCAGCAATCGTTGACGCTCGCTCTTGTTCTGTGACCAGGCGCTTTCCGGTTTGGAGGAGATTTCTTGTTCTTCGGCGATTCGTTGGCTTAGGTTGTAGCGCGATATGAGGTCTTGGGATCCGGACTTTGCGGCTGGTGTTGGGGTTGCTGTTGTAGCGGGGCTTGCTGGCTGTGGGATTTGGGGTTGATATGATGGTGGTGGCTACAAAAGAAAACGGGTTAGTCAAGCGATTCCAATCCTATTCAGGGCGGCGCAAACAGCAACCATGAGGGGGCTTACAGTATCCAGTCCCCGACCAGTCAATATCCTCTCCGTAGTCGCCGCAACACTACCACCATTCCTCTGCAAATCCCACATAATATCCCTCCGATTCAACTGCGGAAACATTTGCGATATCTGCTCAACTTGGGCGGGATCGATCATGCGACCGCGTGAACGACCAGCGCCATTTGCGCCTCCGTTGCTGCCATCGCGATTCAGGAACCAGCGTATAACCAGGAAGGAGACGACTGCTAACGTGAGCAGGGAGGGGATGTTGATGGAGGGTTCTTCGTCGACCATTTTGTTTTCGGGGGGTTGTGGTGGTGTGATGTCAGATCAGTTGGATATCCGCGGCCCGATGCCCGAAGGGTGAAGTTGAATGAACAGGGCGATGATAGAGATGTTCGCGGAGTAAGAGTTTCTCAAGTCTTCTAGATCGCAGTCTTCCGTCAAGCAGTAAATCGAGCCCAAAATAGCGATTTCCACCTTCAAGCTGCAATCAGCCACGTTCTCTGTCTGTTGCCCGTTGTCTTGGAGTGTCGGGATGCGGCAATGGCGATGGAGGTCTCGGGGGTGGCGATCTTGCCTTAGGTGGCTAACTGCTCACGTGCTCGGAGTTTATGCACCGAGGGCTGAGGGGCTAGCATAAATATTAGGGTTACCGTGAGAAACTCCAAGCTCTACTGAGAGTATAAAAAAAGATCGTTGTATCAGAAGTTAACCAGAAATCCATTTCTCCTCGTCACGCATTCAAGAACCATATGTGATAAACAATATGTATATGCAGAACCCATGTACAATTCACGACATCCATCCAACACCAAGTAGTCCACCCACTCCAAGAAATACCACAATACCCAGAACCCAAAAGCATGAGAAATAATCAAAGACGGTTTATAAACAGGAAGCCAACGATCACTTCATGTCTGCCGGCGTTAATGCCTGTACAACACTGGTACCTTCACTGAACCTCGTCCTAAAGATTCGGTTGGCGTTCTGGAACATGCCGTCTTTGAGCGAGACGACAATGAATTGGGAACCCTTGAAACGCGTCTTGATCAAACGTCCAATATTCTGGGTATGCGACAAATCGAGTGCTGCATCAACCTCGTCGAGGATGTACATCGGAGCCGGTTTGAATTGGAGAAGCGCCATAATAAGTGACAGGGCAATGAGTGAACTATAACAGCGTTAGTCAGAAATCTTGTATAATGGGGTTGTAGAAAGATATACCGTTGACCACCACTGAGCTCAGTAAGACTCTGCTTCCAGACCTTTCCTAGAGAAACCTTAACCTCCAATCCATCGGTAATTTCTTTACCCTCAGGAGGATCAAGCTTGGCGAAACTGCCAGGAAGCAACTCGGCGAAAATTTGACCAAAGTCTCCATTGACCTTGGTCCAGGTCTTGTGCAGCGCCTCTTTCTTGTATTCGTCTAGATTGATAATGGTCTCCTCAATCTTATTCTTATCACGAATGACAGTCCTCATCATGTTCTTCAGGGCGACTTCTTTCTTCTCGACGCTGTCAATCATGTTCATGACCTTGGGGTTGATCTTCTTCTTCATTCCTTGGAAACGTTCCGTCAAGTTTCGTAGGGTAGATCTGCACTCTGCAATGTTCTGGCCGCGGAAGTCGTAAGGAGTATTGGGACGGCCGAAACTGTCCTTTTCTTCCTCAATCCACTCATGCTCGCCCTCCATATTTGCAACCATCTGGGCTGCCGCTTGTTGGTCTTTGTGGAGTTTCTCAAGTTGATGTCCTAGCTTTTGCATCTCCAAACCTTCCTCGGTGATGCGTGCGTTTTTAGAACGGATTGCTTGCTCGAGATCGCTCAACTCGTCATCGAAGCTGGTCAATTTTGCTTGCTCCTCTTCCAGCTGGGCTTGGGCAATGTCATGGGCATCCTGAAAGAGTCAGCACGAATATCTACCAAAAGTAAGGAATATCGTGTCCTACCTTAATCCTGGCTTGTTCCTTCTTGAGTGTTTCAATCTCCTCAACCTGAGCTTGCATGGCACCATCAGCTTCAGCCAACTGTTCCTCTGCAGCAGTAAGGTCACTTCCAGCCTGTTCAGACTCAAGACGTGAAGCTTGGAGCTCCTTGTGCAGAGTCTTGACAGCAATGGAGTTCTTGTTAAGACTCTTCTTCAACGTATCGAGAGAGGTTTGTAGCTCGGCTAGCTTATCATCCTTGTTGTTGTCGAACTCCTTCATGTCCTTCTCAATTCGCTTGATATCTTGCTGAGCCTCTGCATATCGAGCTTTTGCATCGGCAATATCTTTCTTCAGTTGCTCGATCTGTTCCTTCATCTCCTGGACTGCTTGAATAATCTAATTGAAAATCAGTAAAGCTCTATTTATCAAATCAAATACCATTAACTTACCGAAGATGAGCTGTTGCTGTTAATCTGGTCCTCGGTCAGCTTGATTTCGTGATTTTTCAGATCAAGCTCCTGTTTCAAAGATCGCACAGCGTCCAGCTTCTTCTTCTCCTTTGCCATAGTCTCTTGCAGACTAGCCAGCTGCCGCTCTTTGCTTCGCATTTCTCTGTTGATCTCGTGGAGCTTCTGAAGGATCACAAGCACACCACTGGAGTTCGGTGAACTACCACCAGAAAGTGTTCCAGAGGGATCATACACATCGCCTTCCAGTGTGACACTCTTCAGCCGAACACTTGGATCAAATGTGACAGTTTTTGCGGTTTGTGCATCTTCACAGATAAGAGTCGAACCGAAGACGTAGTTCATAGCTGCAGATACCTCGTCATCATATCCAATGAGCGACAGAGCAAGGTCAACCTTTCCGGGTGCCAATCTCTGGGCGGCTCCGATTTTCTCAGCCGAGGCTCTGAAAGTTGAGATCTTGTTCAATGGAATGATGGTGACACGCTTGCGAAGCTTGCCGTTCTGGAGCAGTTGAGAACCAGTCTCTGCCGAATCAACAACCACGTTGTACAATCGTCCACCAGCGCAGATTTCAAGTGCAGTACCCGCATGGGTTTTTTCCTTGTCCAAAGTGAACAATTGAGCAACAAGACCTTTGACCTTTGACCGGTCGAAGCCTTGATGTGGATCGGAGTAAGAAAAATCAAGGTTCGCTACTCTCCTATTCATACCATCCGCTCTTTCTCGGAGCTCTCTGATGGCGCGCTGGAGATTCGATTGCTCTTGATAGATCTCTTCTTCTTTACCAGGCTCAAATCCTAGCTTGGCCATCTCGGCTTCCAGTTTGCTCGCCCGTCCTCGCAAGGATTCTAAATCTTTCAAAAGACCTGAGTTCTGCTCAGCTGCCTTTTTGGCACGGGGTTCCTCCTCCTTGATTCTCTTTTCAAGATGTGTCACTTTGAGTTTAGCTTGCTCCTGTTCCGTCGAAGCAGCGCTTGCTCGGTTCCGCGCATCTTGAAGTTGTCCCTGATAGCCATTCTCCTGGCCTTCCTTGGATGCAATACCAGTTTGCAGTGTCTGAAGCAATTCCTCCTTTGTCTCCACCTCTGCAGTTTGAGCGTCAAATTCGGCTTTTGCTGAGTCGTATTTCATTTGAAGTTTCTCGTAGACTTTCCTCTTCTCTTTGAGTAATTTCTCGAGCTCGGCGACACTCTTTTGACTAGCCTTCCTCTTCTCTTTTTCTTCTGCCATGCTGGCATTTTTTAGCTCAAAAACTGTAGCCAATCGAACCAATTCGTGTGAATTTTCCTTAACCTCGTTTTCCAGAGCTTGAAACTTGCCGCCTTTGCGCAGTTCCTTTTCCCGAACAGCCTTGACGCGCTTAACATCTTCCTCAAGATGCGTAATTTCGTTCTTAAGCCTTGTCGCATTATCTTCAAGATCCTGTATTTTCTGTTTCTTTGCATCGTATTCTTCGCCGGCAACTTTTAGTCGATCCTTACTCTTCACATAGTCGTGAGCGACCACCAATCGAGTGAGGCGCTCAACGTCGTTTTGTGTTTGTTGGAAGTCGAGGAAAGCACGTTTTTCGCCGCGAAGTTTCTCGAGTTTCGGTTCGATTTCTTCATTGAGAAGTCCTTCGATTTCGCGGACTTTCATCTCCTTCTTCGCCATGGTTTTCGCCGCCTTTTCTTTCCTATCCTCGAACATTCGTGTACCAGCAGCCTCTTCAATCATCGACAGAATTTCAACAGCCTTCATATTCAACACTTTCGTAATGCGACCCTGCATAATCAAAAAGTTCGGATTGTTGATATTCAACTGGACGCTCTGGAATAAATTCTGAACAGTCTGTTGTTGCGCGCGATGACCGTTGATGAGATATTTGCTGGTACCACCCAGAACGATCTGGCGCGTAACCGATATACTGCCATATTCCTCAAAACCAATTGGCGACTTGGCTTTATCGCGATTATCGAATACGATGGTCACACTGGCTTTCGTAACACCAGCCTGGCCGCGCTTATAAATGAGATCTTGGAGGTTTTGCGCTCGCACGGTGCTCATATTTGTAATACCGAGAACGAAGCAAATGGCATCGAGGATGTTGGATTTTCCACTACCGTTGAGACCGGTGATGGAATTGAACGATTCGTCCCTGCGCGAAAAGAAGTATCAGTAACCGACATTATCACCCCGCGCGTATCCCAATGTCCATAGGGCAAGACCCATCGCAAACGACTTCGGAGAATCGCAAAAAAGAGAAACCATACCAGCCTGAGATGACCGTTCGCACGGCGTACGACTTGAAGCCCTGTAGTCGATAGTCAGCACAATGATTCCGTTGCCATCATCGAAGAACGAAGACATACGTCAATAATAATCTCCACAATCCTCATCGTTGCAAAAACTCCCGAAGAATGAAATGAAAGTAATCAAAGTTCAAGTAGAAAAAGAAACATTAGTATCCGGATTTGCCTGTAAAGAGGCAGCTTGCGCAGCTGTTGAACGTGGTTGTTTTGGCAGCGACCGGTCGCAGTTTGTGTTGATTTTGGCGGAGTCTGTGTTGTTGGTCCGCCCACCAAAACTGTTTATGGTTTGCCTATTTGAGCTTAGCTGTCACGTGCTGCGAGAATGACTAATCATGTGCAAATCAAAACTAGAGCTAATTTAGACTAGCGTATATTGTATATCGGCTAAACCTAAATCGGTTATCGAGAACTAGCCCTAACATCCAAGTTTCGTTATAGTACAGAGAAGAACATAGATGTGTAATTACAATAAGCAATTTTTATGCCTTAGTATGAACATTCTAAATACCTATATGCTTCAAATATTCTTGATGTTACAAACCAGGGGGGAGTCATATATAATTAAGATCGTCCTGCCCTTCATGTTATATTTCCATCCCTCGAGGCAAAAAGATGTATGAAACGAGGATAAAACTAAGCCTCCAGCGAGTTGCATGTGGCCTATAGAAACATTTTAATGGAGGATATCAGGGCGCCGAACGTGAATTCAAAGTATATCCGAGCGAATGCTTGCGCTCAACCAGAAAGAAAGACTGCCATTGCAATTATAAGGTACCTAGAAAGATTGTTTTCAGCGCAAATAACATTTCAAGGGCTGAAATCATCGAAGGCCAGTGAGGAGAGGCGAGTAAAGGGGTTCATACAGCATGACAAATATCAGTCCTGTCAAATAACTCAATTTCACAGAGTTCATGAAGATGATTGAGCTAACCAAAACTCCAGTCACAAATACTGTGATCTCGAAGTTGTTGAGACTCAACAAAAATTCATGACCGCTGGCCCATCCAATCAGAACTAGCAAAGGCATTGTCAAAGCACATTGTTGACGCCTGCACCGAAAGTCATATCGATCGTCTGCCTGAATTGCTGTGTGCGGTGACTGATAGCAATAGATTTCAAATAGTTCGATAAGTTAACAACGACGGGAACGAGGACCATCCCAATGAAGTTAGTTTTTTATATCAGACGAGGTAAAAACAAGGCCATCCAAACTCCTGGTTAGATATCGGCAACAGAAGATGGCTGCAATAAAGCCAGTGGTGGCGAAGAACGCATACAAGATCTGCCTCGTTTTGGACACATATTGAGCAACGACTAGGCCATCGATATCTGCATCCCATGACTCATCGTGGTAGTCCAGCATGTGAAAGATATCCCTATGAGTCACCGTCTTGAAGAAAACCCAAGCAAAGTACAGGAGGAGCAGAAGTACTGCAGCCGCCCGTGACAGTGAGGCCCGTGATTTTTGCCCATCACTAGCGCTCTGAGATATCAGCTGTGGTAGGACAACCGAATATATAATGGGTGCACTTGAGATGATCGTTAATTTTACCAAGTTGTCTGTCGGCTCTTGTAGCTGATAGAGATGGTTCCTCCTCAACATACCAAGCAGCAGCGCAAAGCCCGTGCCCTGTCAACGTTAATTCATACCAAAAGAACTCGCATGTGAAAGCCAGCATACCAAAAGAATGTTTGATAGAACACTGCCTATTACGAACTCCCCGGCATGTTTTGCTTGATTAGAAAGAAGTAAAATAACTCCAACCTCTGAATAGTAAGCCGCGTTCATGGATGATGAATGTACTCTACTAACTATTGTTGGGAACACATTGGGAATAACCTCCGCACCAATAATGCTTGCTCGATTTCCCAAAGACAAGCAAACGAGCTCTAACATCGAACTGGTAAACACCTCGAGTCCGGCCAAGGTCAGGATGCTCAGCGAAAAGATGTATTTATCAGACCATTCGAGATGCGCTGCTAATATTGAGAGTGGCACAAAGAGAAGAACATCAAAGTAATAATCCCGCTTGATGAGATGGAGAATTTCTCTAACGAGGTCTTCGTTTCGCCGCCCTTGGTACCCTTCAAAAGTCCCCAAGTGATGGACGACTGATGCAGGCCATCGAGCCCACCAGCGCTAATCTTGCCATGCAGAGATAAAGCTGTCCAAATTACTTCCACTCAAAGCGTGAACTTCGTTTCCAAGATGGTCGGTCATCTTTCTCAAATCATAGCTAGTCAGCTGAAGGACCTTTTGAGATGAACGATAGGCAGGACAGCAATAAGGCACCATTGCATGTCGCCAAATCATGTGGCTAGAACGAGGCTGAACGAGGCTGACAACTGCTTCTTCAGTCACGTTGCCAATCTCGAATTAAACAGGAAGGATGTGACGTCCAAAATGGTCAATGCTCGAAAATTGACTGGTAATTCAAAATGGACCCTCTTACGGCTATCGGGTTGGTTTCGAATATACTCCAGTTTTAGTCGTTCAGTCACGAGCTGCTTTCGTCGGCAAAGGATGTTTTCAACTCACCGCAGGGAGTCACAAAAGAAGTACAGCAACTGAAACTCCTGATTCAGGACGTCCAAGAAAGGAGCAAGGCCGTCGGCGCGGTTCTCAATGGCGATACTGAGGCCGCATCATCCATCAAAGAGATCGCTTCAGAATGCGAGACCATAGCGGACCAACTGATGAAGCAACTGGACAGCTTCCAAGCTAAGCGCAAGGGGTTCGCTCGAACGCTGGAAGCAATGAGAGTGACGGGAAAATTCTTGTGGAAGAAGAACGAAGTATACGAGATGAAAGCGAGGTTATTCGAGCTTGAACACCGTTTAGACAAATGGCTGGAAAAACGGATCGAAAGGTAAGAACAATTCACCTGCCACGCTTCGATGCTAACTTGACCAATTTTAAAGAAAAAGCCTCTATCCTCCTGACTACCGTCCATGATCTCTCGGAAAAGATGAATCGTCTTAACGCTCGATCACCGGAGAGTGAGCTTGAGATATTGCGGTTAAGTTTGAACAACGGAATCCGAAAGTTAAGGGAACAAGCAAAATCTCACGAAAATGTGATGAAGGATGAACGAAAACTTATCCGCAATGATCTTGAAGAGATGAAAAAGAAGGTTATGGAAAGCCATGTTAATGCCTTAAACGGGACGATGGCCGAACTGAACACGTTCGTGACCGAATTCAAGAACGCTGATGGGCAACGACGTTGATTCAGTCATTGCTATTCCCATCGATCAAACGACGGCAAAGTGATATAGAGACTGCACACAATGAAACGCTTGAGTGGATATTTGACGAGTCTAGTCCCAATCTTCTCGACTGGCTAGAAGAGGGGTCCGGGGTTCACTGGGTGAATGACTGGTGAGCAACAGACGTCGGATTTAGTTCTTCCAGTTGTACGAACTGACCAGAAAGGTGACTAGGCTGGAAATGGGAAGTCTACTTTGATGAAGTTTGTCAGCGGGCACCCGAAAACGTCTGCTGCGTTAAGAGTTTGGGCTGGAAGGCATCCGTTTGTTACAACCAGTCATTTCTTCTGGAATGCAGGGGAAGAGTTTCAACGGTCACAACGAGGGCTATTTCAAAGCCTCCTATTCCATATTCTAAGGTCTATCTCTGGGCTTGTCAATAGCCTGGATCTTGACCACGAAGCTAACGAACCATGGGATATCGATGAGCTTAAGGAGATATTCGTGCGATTAGCTGACGAAAGGAATCTTGACACTAAGTTCTGTTTCTTCGTGGATGGGCTGGATGAATACGACGGCGATGAAGAAGACATCATCCAAGTGGTAAAGTACTTTGCAAATTGTCCGCATATCAAAGTATGTGTCTCCAGCTGGCTGTGGCCCGCTTTCGCCTCTGAATGGCAGGCGTCTCTGTATACCTTCAAGGTGGAGGAGTTCACTAGACAAGACATGGAAAAATACACACATAACAAGCTGGTACAAAATCAGCAGTTCGCCGACTTTGGCACTACACGACACCCGGTACTACGAGCTTGTCCAGGAGATATCGGAGCGAGCCAGCGGTGTCTGGCTCTGGGTACACCCTCGTTGTTCGCGATCTTTTAAGGGACATACGTGATAACGAGTCATACGAGCAACTTGTTACTCGCCTTCACTCATACCCTCGAGAGTTAGAACAGTTCTTTGACAATATCATGAAGCGAATCGATAAGATCCATAAGGCCGAGTCTGCACAAATATTCCTATTGACAACTACTGCAGTGGGGCCACTTTCCATTTTAAGTCTTGACGTCCTCCATACTTACGATGATGCGGTATATGCTTTCAACGCGAGTATCGATGCTATAAAGGAGGATAAACTTTCTTCTATTTATAAGGTGTGGCAGCCGCGTCTGCAAAACAGATGTCGTGATCTAGTAAAAATTAACAGTGAACCCGCTGGAAAGGCCAGTATTCAGGTACAAAATTGATTTTCTTCATCGGACTGTTCGAGATTTCCTTCATGAGAAACACCAGGAAGAGCTGCGAAAGCAGGCACCTGATCGTTTCGACCCGGCCGTCTTTCTCAGCAGGTCGATGTTGGTTCTCATCAAAAAGCTAGATGTGATCCAATTTCGTGAGGAATTGGATACAATAATAGCCCTAGTTGATGAGCTACTTCACTACGCGTGGCAAATTGAGCAGTATCCACCGAGCAAGTACAGGGCCACTCAGCAGTATGATCTAATCAACGAGATGGACCGGACTATATCATACTACGCCCGTAGTGAGTAGGCTCACTGGTCCAACGCTCGAGATACTCCTGCTGGAGACAATGAAGAGCCTTGATTTGAGGGTGGCCAGTGTGGGCTGCTTGCGCTAACTATACAGGCTCATTTGTGCCTTTATGTCAAGCAGAAATTAGCTCACGACAGCTCTCTTACGAAGAAATCCGGACGCCCTCTTCTAGACTATGCGCTGCGTCCTAAACGAGTCACGCCAATCATTCTCCCCTACAATGTGCACTACGAGATTCCATTTATAGACCTAGAACTGGTCAAAACCTTTCTGGAAAACGGGGCAGAGCCCAATCGCAAGATCCGGATCTATCAAGATCGATCTGCTTGGTTACTTTTCCTTCTATCGTGTCGCAAGAATTGGGATGGGTGGTCAAGGTCCACGAAGGAATGTGTTTTCTCCATGATCCAACTACTTCTTCGACATGGGGCCGACCCAATTATTAGTATTCCGCCGGTTTTCAAAGCCCCTGAACCAAATGCGGAGATGGCAAGATACAAATAACGTGTGGTTCTGGAACGAGTTAAATACCAAACGTATCCTACTGCCCTGGATCTCTTTGACGAGCTGTTTGATTCGGCTAGGAGCCTCGAATTGAGAACAACCGCATCGGATATTGTGAGTGCCAGACGGAATAGGAAGAAATATTTCAACCTGTCCTACATATGGCAGAACAATAAATTTGTACTGTAGCTGATAATACAGGCGTCCAAACCATACAACCTTGGAATGTACAATAGATATACTTGGAGAGCAAAGGGCACAGCACATGCAGGGGGTTATTGCTCTGGACCTCCTAACTTCATTTTACTGGGTAACGATAACCCCCATATTTATACCCTATATCTTGTAACCATTGAGGGCTTTTAGCAACCTTTCCCAAGCATTGAAAGAGTGGTAAGAGCTATATTTTAGAGCGAACTAGACGTTTGACAGGGTGGGGGCTTGGATAGAAGGCCTAATTCACAAACAAGCTCTGATTGCAGTGGTTTATTGAGCTGTCAATGTCCAAAGAGTACATTCGCAACCCACCCAATACTTTTTGGTCATTACCTCAATCTACAAATCTACTAGGATCCTCACAATAATGGCTTGTTCATCAAAGCACACGCAAAACTGCGAATGCAATGCATCCTCTTTTCAATCGCTAGGCATATTCATCATTTAACCATAGAATAATGTAGTTCCCACATTGCCCAATGGCAGACCGTTGCCCAGTAGTTAACGCCAATTGCCAAACGTTTAAACGCTCGTTCCCATGCTACCCAATAGACAAATAGGATGAATACACGAAGCATCAAAGAAGAACCACCACTATGAAGCGTGAGGAGGGAATCCGGGTCTTTGCTGGATACCCCGGCCAGGATCGAGTCTGTTGTCCAGATCTTCGTAACGTAGTATGAATTCGCGCTGAAAAATAATAATTAGCTTTGAAATACTCAAAGAAAAGTAATCGGAGTGGACATACGCGAATCTTCTTCCAAGAGGCAGGATCCCACCATAGATACACGCCACGTTCACTCACACCGCGTTCAACATCAACGGGACCAGGGTAGTTTTCATCTCTCGTGAGCCAGCAGCGCTCGACCTTGTGATACCGCCATTTGCGGCCCATCAACTCCTCGGCAACAAGCTCTTGCAAAACGTCACGTGGCATGCTGTAGAAGATATAGAAAAGAGTTTCGTCACTGAAGCTGGGTATCCGGGACTGTAGAGGTTGTACATTTGCGACATTGTAGCAGCTGGGGATTGCAAAGTCCTGCTCTAGAGGGACTGCAGACATAGAAGCAACGAACGGTGACGCGAAGGAATGATGCAGGGGTCTATCACAGACGGTTAGAAGCATACCTGCCGTAAATGAAACACGAAAACTTACTCAGGCTGGTTGAGATCCAATCCCAGAGTCATAAGATCCTGACCAACAGCGAGACTGGCCACATCTGGGCTCTCGCTATGTATCATCCTAAGTAAACCTGCAAGTCCAAACTTGTCTAGCTCACTCATTTGAGAAAGAGGCGGTTGATCGGTGCTTTGGCCTGAAGTTGTTGGGTCCTGGCTATCGGCTGATACTCCACCAGGCTGTGACTGACGTTGTTGCAATTGACTGCTTTCGTGCTCTGGAAAGTTTTCGGAGCGAAGACCGTCCTAAAAGTCAATTAGTTCATTGTCGTTAATATACAGAAGTGCGGTGAGCTTACTTCTTTGTCTTGAGCTGATACGCCATTCGGTCCTTGTGGAGATCTCGACGTCGACATGCCCGGAGCTACTTTTATCAGTATTGAACCAAAATATCAAGCTCAAGATGACACACCTGCTGAGACCGAGGTTCCCGGTGACATTACGCGATTAGTATCCTGTCCATTCAATGCTGAGTTCATAATGTTTCGAGCTTGTGCAGACTGTGTTTGATTTGAGAATGCCAAGCCAGGGCCGTAGCTTCCAAATGCTGTATTTGTTAATACAGAACCCCTCCGCTCTTGCCCAATGTCGTTCATGCGAGAAATCCCTCCCGGAGGTATGTCTGCGGCGTTCCTGCCTAATGGCGGGAACTCTTCAATGTTTCCTGTCTGCGGTTGTCCACCACCGAGCTGGCCGCTAATGCCCTGACCACCATTCCTGAAATCATCTAATCGGTTTGCGAATTGAGCGCCAGATGGAAATACGTCGTCTTGGGGAGGCTGTTGCTGGGCGAAATGTGTCTGGGTTTGGGAGGCTCGCGATGGAGGCTGACTCGAGGGGGGCTGTTGTCTTTGAACTGGTGTTTGCTGGGTCGCCCGCTGTCCTGCATTTGCCCACACTGCTTGAGCAGAGGACTGAGCCTGGTTTGGTTGGGGTACACCTGATAACGAAGGAAATTCACTAGCACCATGAAAATCAGCCACATGTTCTGTCCAGAATCGCGCAGCCAAAATGTGCCCAGAAATACATACGAAAGGTCTAAAGGCGTCGTGGGCTGCGAGCCACCGAGGCTCTGTGCAAACGTTCCCATAGATCCGATATTTCGCTGCTGGTGATTTTGCAAGCCTGGTGCTGCGCCCATGGGAAGACCAAAGCTCCAGTTCGCATTCGACCCTATTATGCCAAAATTAAGAAATCAGCGAAGCTCGATTTAACTGCAATAACCAGTGGTAAAGCGCACCTAATTTTCCGTTGGGTAGACGACTCGTCGCCATGGATGCGTTTCGAGCTTGTGGCTGTTGTTGTGAGGGGAATCCGGGCATGCCTCTTAATGGCTGTGGGCCTGGTCCTGTTGTCATTTAGCACATGTTAGCTCAGCACATCACAATAGCTCGTCAATCTGTGAGCTGCACAACAAAGCGAAATCAAAGAGCGAAATGACGGCCGAGACAGGACTGCCAATAATAATTTCTGACAGGCACTGCTGTGTACCGACCAGTACATCTTCACATATTGTTCATGGATTTATAGTGAAGAGACTCGACAGCTGGATTGCGCAATTATGGGAGATTATGCGAACACATTTTGTTCCTGTCGCATGGACATGTGGTGGGGGAGGACAGTGCAACTGACCTGGCCTATTCATAGTGGAAGAGAGGTTGTGGTGGTGTCTGAAAGGGTTGGGTTGGGTAGCAGGCGTGAATTCGGTGGATATTCAGGACAATCTGCTCAAAAGTCAGAGTCCTTGAAAAGTGATCAGTTTAGCTTGCGGCTCCAGTTGCGGTGCTCCTCGAGTTGTCTGCAGGAGAGAAGTAATAGCCGCCCGCCTTAGTCCTAGCCGCGCGCTTTTTTGTGTAAGCACGGCCCACTTAACAATGATGGCTTGGATGATTTGCTTTAGATTAACCCCAGACAAGCCAGACAATCATCCATTTCTGTTCGCCGTAATTAATAATTATCCGTAATATGTAGCTGGAGTATTCGAGTCAATTTGGGAATCAAGCCTTATGTAGGTATGTGAGCCTCAATAAGCAAGTCAAATTATGTCCTATCGGCGATATACACTACTTGGAGAAGCCGACGCATTGATTAATTTCAAAAGGTCACTCGTATCAATTCTCAGACCGCATGAACCTGTTAGACGCATTCAGTAGGAGACCAGACCTCGTATCAAGAAGCTTGTTGACGTGCAGCTGTTGCTCCCAAGCCGCTAGGTCACGTGACTTCAAGCGCTAATGTATATTTTGTGATTGCCGTCAAGCCGCTCTTTTCGACAACCACAGGGGTCGTTGGGGACACACTGAGGAGCATACAGATATCAACATCTCGAATAACAATGAATCGTCAATCGGTCGTCCGCCTCACTCGCCAATTGGGCACTCCTCTGTCCACAGAACTCCCTCCGGCCTTCCTCGCCCCTGCGGTACACGGCAAAGTTCAGTCCGCGAACTTTTCATCTACAGCATCCAATGCCGCCCGCCAATTCCCCGATAAGAACAAGCAGCGCGGTGTCTCCGCCATACATATGACAGGACCACGACACCCATTGACTGTTTCAAAATTCCCTCTACCTACACCTGTCGCCCGAGAAGATCTGCCGCCTCGCGAGTCCAATCCGGACCATGGACTTTGGGGTTTCTTTCCTCCGAATAGGCTGCCGATGAGCACACCAGAATACGATATTGCACATGGTAGGCATATGCCTTTCCTCTATACATACCAATGGACTAATTTATGGTATGATCAGGTCGCTCGTGGTCAGTGCAAGAATTACGCGGAAAGTCCTGGGAGGATCTACACTGTTTATGGTGGGTTTGTGTGAAGGAACGCAACCGCATTTCCACATCGAACGTGGAAAGAGAGCGCCTCAAGGCAGGTTTCGGAGAAGCAGAAATAATTGATCGTGAACGAGTGGTAAGGGCACCTGGGACTATTGTGGTCTACTTGTCTGTTGCTAATATTATATGAATCAAGGTCCGGGCCACTCAGAGAGCTATCAAACATGTACTCCGAGAACGATGGTACGCCTGGGAAGATGCGCGACAGATTTGGTTGAAGGAGGCGGACAAGCAGTGGCAGACAGAACACGAGAAGGCACAACGCGCGGCGAAGGCCAAGAAAGAGGCCAAAATGAAGGCACGAGCGGAGAAGAGAAATGCGGAGGCAGTGCCAGAAGCATAGCCAGAGATTTAATCCAGAGTCCTGATCGAAACCGGCATACTCGATATTACTTTGCAATATTCGAGAAACCTGCCCTGGCGAAACAACACTCCGTACACCCTGAGACTATTTTTGTATCAATACTGTTCTTTTTATGCTCTCTTGGAAGGAAAATGTACATTAGACTTTTACAAATTCAATTGATCTTCAATATTGTGCCAATCTTTATGGCCTAGTAGGAATCCACCGCTTCTTTGGCTTGGGCTCCGCGGGCGGGGACCTCCTTAGGTAGTCTTCCCCCAACCAAGACTAAATAAACTATGGGATGGGCCTAGTCTGTTTGCTAGTGCGACAGAGCATAAACAACTTCTCCCTTTTGTATCTCACTCCTCATTCACATACCCACGATTTACACACAGTAGTAGCGGTGTCCTTGTCCTTGTTTTCAGTTCTCGCAGTTTGTTATCGCCATGGATGAGATTGCCCCCGAATACGATGTCGTTGTGCTAGGCACCGGTATGATGAGGAAGCTCTACCCCGCAGCGAGATTCTTTGACTAACCTGCTCACAGGCCTGACTGAATGTGTTCTGTCTGGGTAAGCGATTTAACCTACCGAGCTCGAAGAAACGGCGATTGACAATAAAAAGTGTTCTGAGTGTCAAGGGCAAGAAGGTGCTTCACATTGACCGCAATGATCACTATGGAGGGTAAGCAGAGGGACCCCGTCATTCATACTCACGTCACCACATCAGTATGGAAAGCTAACACCTCTATAGCGAAGCTGCCTCTGTCAACATTGAGACGGTAACTACGATCATTTTCTAGTTTTTATACCCAAATCTAACCGTCCCAGCTATTCAAAACGTACGGAAACGTTCGCCCCGGCGAGGAGCCATGGAAGAAATACGGCCGCGTGAACGACTGGAACGTCGACTTGATCCCCAAGTTGCTCATGTCCAACGGTGAATTGACAAACATTTTGGTTTCCACCGACGTTACAAGATACCTCGAGTTCAGACAAATCGCAGGAAGCTACGTTCAACAGGGAGAGGGCCCGAAAGCTACCGTTGCCAAGGTTCCTTCGGACGCTGGCGAAGCTCTGCGTTCGTCTCTTATGGGTCTCTTTGAGAAGAGACGCGCAAAGAAATTTTTGGAGTGGGTTGGCGAGTTCAAGGAGGATGACCCCAGCACCCACCAAGGTAGATACTCCTATCTGTCGTGCTGAGGAGTCGGCTTGCTAATCGCTGCAACAACAGGTCTCAATTTGTCCACTGTCACCATGAAGGATGTCTATGATAAGTTTGGCCTAGAAGCCACGACCCGTGACTTTGTCGGCCATTCAATGGCTCTATACCCATCGGACGATTATATCAACGCCAGAGGACGAGTGATCGAAAGTATCAACCGTATCCGCTTGTACGTCAACTCGATGGCTCGCTACGGGAAATCGCCTTATATCTACCCTCTTTATGGCCTTGGAGAACTACCCCAAGGTTTTGCACGTCTGTCTGCTATCTACGGCGGTACTTATATGCTCAACACCAGTGTTGACGAAGTATTGTACGACGAGAACGGAAAAGTGTCTGGCATTAAAGCAACCATGAAGGAACGTGACGAAGCTGGTGAAGGCATGAAATTTACAACCAAGACCACCAAGATCATTGCCGATCCTTCTTACTTCCCCGACAAAGTCAAGATTACTGGATATGTCATCCGCGCCATCTGCATTCTCAAGCATCCCATCGACAAGACCGACGGCAGTGATTCTCTTCAGCTCATCATCCCTCAATCCCAGGTTGGACGCAAGCACGGTAAGTTTTCTGCTGTACACCGGATATCATAGGGATGGTCTAACATGTCTAGATATCTACATCGCCATGGTCTCCTCCGCACACAACGTCTGCCCTAAGGGTTACTATGTGGCGATTGTCTCGACCATTGCTGAAACCGAAGCCAATCACCATGTGGAACTTGAGCCCGGTTTCCAGAGACTCGGTCAGATTGAGGAGAGGTTCATGGGACCCCCTATTCCTCTGTACGAGCCTCTTGATGATGGCAAGAAAGACAATGTTTTCATTTCCAAGAGCTACGATGCTACTTCACACTTTGAAACCACAACCGGTAAGCATCCTTCAAGAATTGTTCATGAGTCCTCCAATTACTGACTAGTGCAGATGACGTCCGTGATATCTACGAGCGTGCGGAGGGCCACGAGCTTGTCGTTGAGGGTCTTCGCGAGGGCCAGAATCTCGTCGCTGAAGAATAGATTGCTTTTTGACCCAGATCTCCGGCGTTATTGAAGAAATATGATGTTGAACAAGTCGAATATACGTGATCTGACTACTTCATGGTACTAGAAAGGAAAAAATTGATAATACAATCCTTCTTGTGGCATATGATGATTGTTCATTTTTCGTATATCTTGATCACCCTTCCTCTTAGTTATATTTGGTCTAGAATTTAGCTACTCTCGAATGTTGAGTTTGATCTCTTAATATATTCTTTATACTGTACGTCTAGCCATCTATAACTTTGAACCAACCGGCGGATCCATATTAGCCTTCTGATGATCGCTCAGCACACAAAGCGTATCATCATCCGCCCTCCTAATCTCAGCCCTCAACAACGCCAACCTCTTGCCTATCTGCGTAACCTCACACACAACCCTGATTTCCGTATGTACGGGCACAGGCCGCAAATACGTAACATTCAAATTCCGACTCACGCCCCCATATTGAAATACTCCCGGCGTACCGACGGCCATGACGGGTATCGATGTTAGGATATCGATTATGGTTGCTGCGCATCCGCCATGCAGATTATCCATTGTATTGGTCATGGAGGGCGTAACGAACATTCTGAATGTAGCGCGCGCTGGGGGTCCCTGAGTGGCGGATTCGAGGCGTACTTTGGCGGTTTGGTCTATCGTCCATCTCTAGAGGAAAGTTAGCACTGAATGCCTTCACGAAGGTAAAATATATGAGGGGAGGGAGTTTGCGTACCTCGTCATTTGGTTCTCTAGTTAATAGGTGTTGGACCATAGCTTCTATGCCTGCCTCAAAGTCATCGAATTCCCGCGGAGGTGAGGCACCGTTATCAACGCCCATTTTCAGGATATCGCAAGGGTACGTATAAGGTCGTCAGAGACAAAACTATATCGGTGGCATAAGACTTCGACGTATGAGACACCGTGAGTATCAACGCTTTGCAGGCAGATATGTCCTGACAGTGTACATCAATGGGAGCTGAGCTGAGATCGCGGCAGCGCAAGCGATTAATATTACCTCGGCCTAACCTACAAGATATACGAGGTCAGCTGCCAAGGCAGTCAGCTCCTAAGCTGCTGAGTAAAGCGCTGGTTTGCATGAGCGTATCTAGATAGTAGACCAATCAAAAGATAGGATCAACGAAAATGATGCGACTTGAGAATCTGCATTGTACGGAGTACATTAGCAACAGGTTAGAATAAATTTGAGGTTTGACATGGGATGCGATCAAGGATGGAGACCTCCTTCCCTTTCAGCCAATCACGTGTCCGCATTTGCGGCCTGTCGCGCGTTTTGATATTTCCGTTCCTGACCTTGAACTTCATCCTGTGCTACAATTGAACACTACTTCATTGAATAATCTATTTTTGAGCAGTAACTCATTGCATATCGAAATTTGAGCTGTTAAGCGATCCTTTGACTTGAACGGATTAGCGCAATACGCAAGACACCTACGAGATCAACGGCTACGCTCCTTGCATTTACAACTCCATCCCGAATTCGAATTTACAAACGTCCTTCAAAAGCTTCTACTAGCTAAGGATCCAGGCGATATATATATAAAGCATGATCAAAGCCTGAACGAATACTTCCAAGTCCCATTAGGAACAAAATGGTCGAGTCCCGCGCAGCAAAGCGAAGGAGGGTATCCGACATGGTAGATCAAGACGGCGACATCGAAATCCCCGAAACGCCTTCCGATTCTCATGACGCCGAAGATGAACCCACAGAAATGGATATTGACGTTCCAGATGTTGATGCAGCTCTAGCAGCCACACCATCCAAATCGCCCGGACGTAAATCTACCGCAGATAAACTTGCTGACGCCGAAGATAACGAGACACCAACGAGAAGTGTTAGGGCGAGTGGTCGGCAACGAAAAGCTCCTGTGAGATATGAGGATGAGATACAGAAAACAGAGACTCCGCGTCGGTCGAGGTTGACGACGGCGACTCCTTCGAAGAAGGCCATATCGGCGAATGGGTTACGTGGGGGATTGAAGAAGGTCCAGGTCGAGACCGGCGAGTCAGAAAGCCGTTCGCCGGATGTTGATATTCCAGTGTCACGAAGGAAGTCCACAAGAAAATCTACACGAAAAGAAAGTCATAATGAGTCTGATGACTCGTCGAATTCGGATCAAGACTCTGATGGAGAACTAGAGATGATGAATGGAGGAATGGATGATAGCTACGATCCGGTGGCCGCGCAATTACAGGAGGACTTGATACACGAAGTCGACGCTCATGAAGAGACAACCCAATCCAACCCACTACCCGAGTATGCAGAGACTTTCAAAAAGCTCTGTGAATCTGATTTTCGACAAGAGATAAGCGCTGGGAGCAAGTTCGTCCTCGAGAAACTAACCAGGAAACGATTGGCACCATTGAAAGGTTTGGACGCGGAGTATCAAAAAGTCTATCAGTTAGTAGAGCAGACCGTCACAGCCGGAGAGGGAAATTCAATGCTACTGATGGGCTCGCGAGGAAGTGGAAAGACTACAATGGTAGAATCGATCATCTCCTCGCTGACGAAAAAACACAAAGATGATTTCCACGTAGTTCGTCTGAACGGGTTCTTCCACACCGATGACCGTCTTGCTCTACGCGAGATTTGGAGACAACTAGGTCGTGAAATGGACACGGAAGATGAAGCTTCCAAGGTCAATAGCTATGCCGATACTATGGCCACGCTACTGGCGTTATTGTCGCATCCGGAGGAGCTATTGAATAGCTCGGACAACACTAATGGTATCACAACGGCAAAATCGGTCGTCATTATTCTTGATGAATTCGACCTTTTTGCGACACATCCTCGACAGACACTACTATACAACCTGTTTGATATTGCGCAGGCGCGCAAGGCACCGCTAGCCGTCCTGGGATTGACTACCAAAGTGGATGTTACCGAAACGCTTGAGAAGCGTGTCAAGAGTCGCTTCAGTCACCGCTACGTATATCTACCACTAGCAAGATCATTTGAGGCATTTTCAGATGCCTGTCTTTCTACTCTGTCGGTGGAGGCTGCAGAAATTGAAGACGATGATTTTGGCGGCCGTAAGTCGGACAAACTTCCGCAGCTTTTGGATGCGTGGAAAGTATACCTAAAGGTGAGAAGCACTTTGTTCGATACAAATGTGATTCAAGCTAATAAAAAGCTGCAGGGCCTCTGGGAGGACAAAGTTTTCGAGTCCCATTTGCAACGAATCTACCACCAAACAAAGTCCGTCAAGGAATTCTACTCTAGCGCCCTACTCCCGATATCAAATCTCTACCATAGCGCATCCGGCGTAGAAAGTGATCTTGATATTCCAACTCCGGAGAGCTTCACCTCACAGTCATTGACATGTCCCGACCCCGGCCCTCTCCCATTCCCATCATCCCTAACAGGCTCTACAAGCGCAACATCACTACCTCTATCTCTTCTGCTAGCGGCCACACGTCTAACGGCCCTCTACGACCCTGGTTCGGACATCGCCAACTCTCAATCACTCGCTCTTTCCTTTCCAGCAGCCTACGCTGAATACGTCCGTCTTTTGACTTCCGCCAAAGCTACTGCTGCCGCCCAGGGAGCTGCTGCTACCGGAGGACGAGTATGGGGACGTGACGTTTCGCGGGAAGCTTGGGAGAAGCTTGTGAACTGGGGACTTGTTGTGTCTCTTGGATCGGGCAATGGGACGACAGACGGGACGATGTTCAGAGTTGAGATTAGTTTTGAGGAGGTTGCTGATATGGTTGGTGGTGGAGGCTCGTTGGGGAAGTGGTGGCGCGATTGACCGAGTATTTAGATGGTATACATGTTTATATGAAATGTATGATATATGAGCCAGTCTTGGTCAAGGATTACATACATCTTTCTCTATCCATTTGACAATAGCTGGGATTTGGTGTACTACCATTCTCTAGTCATGTCCGACCCGAAAGCAAACGTGTTCTCCTAACAGCATAATCACCTAAGGCCAACCCACGTGCGTCTCATATGATGAACATCGTATCCACCATTTACAGCCACAAACAATCTCACTTTTCCGCGGAAAACCCAAAAATAAGCAAGCCTCGAAAACCCTGAAAGTCAAATCCGAATTCAGTCCATTCTCCAATCTCACATCAGTCAGATTGCAAACCAGTTTGCCAATGCTCCAACGATGCCACGAAGTACACGCGCACGGAGCCATAACGGATTCCCACGCGAGATCAACGCCCTCGTCTACCGAATACCGTCTAGGTGCTTAGTGTACATGTACCTATACGTTTATGTACATCGGACGTGTAGGACAGATCCATGCAGACCTCCTCGGACCCTTGTCTTCCTATCAGTATCTACCAAGGTACGTAGATAGATACATCATGCCTACAGCATGTAGGCAGAGTGCAGAGTACATGCATGACATGTGCCACTACGTACGTATTACATGGTTTTGTGATACATGTCGTACATACCCATGCAGTCAAAAACTTGTCAAGTACGTGTGCATATTCCGCAATACGTACTCGTGGCAAACGGAGATGATCTACGTCCTCCATGTCAGGAAAAGTATACTCTTTTCTTCTCATACCTAGGGAGTTTTGATGGATCACATATACCCAGTTGACGTACTTGGGATTATCACACTCGTCTCATATCACAGATTTTGCCACCGTTGACGAGATGTGTGTGTGGAGAGGATGTGCAGAACAGGTTTCGTTGCTACTCCGTATAGTATACTTATCAACCTCAATTGAGAAAAATATGTGGGCCTACCATGTTATGATCCCATTCAAGCAGGATGTTTGTCTGCGCTTGTCCATGTTTGTATAGTCGGACACAAATCAGTCAATCAATAGAACCTTGGAACCCACATGGATTTATGCCACAGCAGTAACCAGCGTCCCACATCATACCGCACATGTATGTACCATACAGGAAACACCAAAGACAAAGAGCTCAAATTCGAGAAAATGGTTCCGGATGTTCTAGACATGGATACTCGGCCAAATCCTGACAGAGCGAGCTAGGCCTGGAAACATTGAAATATGTTTTGCTACATACATTAATGGTAGGGTTGTGTTACCAGCCCCATGCCTTTTGAAGTGCGTGTGTAACCTCAATGGGTTCCGGATCATTGACACGAAACGAGGAAGAAATATCCGTTGAAACAGATTTTGAATTCGGAATGAACAGAAGAGGCTGTTGAACTGCTCATGTAGTTGATACCATGTTGGCGGATTCAAGGAGTTAGGGTTAGTTCACTTACAACTACATATGTAGGTCATATCCAAGCCCTTACTGATACCTACATAGTAGTGCGAGTCATTCGGATTCTAGACCTCCAAAATTACTAAGATATATTCTGCAAGATGTCTATGACTCATGTAGAAAAATTACCATCTATAACATGTATTTCCATTCTGAAAGGATACAGATACCATACATGTACAGATAGCTAGGTACATATGTAAGATTGAAGAATGGTAAATTTCTAGGTTAACACGGCACAATCGCTGCCTGCATGCATGCATATATGTACTCCGTATATGCACCTCGTTCTGCCCATGATCTTACCGGTTGACACGGATCCATGGAGTATACCCCGTCGGCGCATTTTGAGTATAACAGAGAGACACTGCAGTGTTGATGGATGTATGCAACCGATTCAGGGTTTCTTTATATGTACAAGAGGAGATGGAGACTGAAGATGTTCCTTGTAGATGCAGTAGGCATCTGCAATAGACGGGGTTGGATCCGCATCCATAGTATATCAATATCTACCTATATGACTCACGATAGCAACCTTGGAACAGTCATGTTTCCTGCTGTTCCGCAATGTGATGAACACATTGCGAAGTGACCAATGACCTATCTCATCAGCAAAACTACTCAAGGGAGTCAAGTTACATGTGTGTAGACAGGGTTCTTGATTAGGGCAAATGAGTGTCTTGGCGTGCAGATATCATGTGGCAGAGCTGTGGAGGTCATGCAACGTCCAGCAGGGATTTGAGCGGCAGTTCGGGAAGACGGAACTGGTAGATTGGAGGGGTATACATGGGTACGTATTAGAGTGGTCTCTTGTCAGTAAGTACAAAAGAAGCTTACCTAATGTCTTTTGCAGCTTCAGTCCCTGCGATTCAAAAATTAGATTGAGATACGTACGTTACTCTGTGTCGATACTCTTACCATCGACAGATTCCATCCTGAAACAGAAGAATGTCAGCGTCTCATCTCGTTTCATTTTACTTTCCTAATCCGGTAATAACTCATTACAGCACGTAGCCAGTATCCTCTAGCCTGACTGCTCTCCGCATATCGTCGGCATGTCAATATCATCTCTCATTATGTTATAAACAACGATACGTATATCAATTATTTGTCACGGAGTTCTTCAAACGGTAGAAGTGTAGAGCATCCATGCACGACATGAAGCCTGAACATTTGGGCATCGTGGGTCGAGCGGATGATCGACAGGGTTCAAATGTTTTGTGCCAGTACTCGATCAGGAAGTATATTAGCACATCGTACTAGTACTAAGTACTAAGTGCTAATGTTACGTAGTAACTATGCATCATTGATTAAAATCTCATTTATGTTTAATTACTGTCTCATGACTCGATCGTAAGACTCGAGGATCGAGACTACGTATCAAGAGGTTAAATTAGGGCTTGCGGTCAAACATCCTGTCGTCCTACTACCAATTGAGGAAACCGTTACTCCGCAATCAACTTGACTGAAATCTTTTGACAAATTGAAAGACCCAAATGAATAACCGTGCCGCTTCTTGATCAATGGATCTACAATGACATTGTCTGACGATGATCAACTGACTACAGTCTACATTCGGAGACACAAACCACAGACTTCGACAATCAGACTATGCAGAGATACAGAGCCTAACTGGACTTATGTACGTTTAGTAATACCATTCAAGATAAAGTTGCATCTGATTCCCTGCTTTTTTGCAGATTTGTCAACATTCTAAGATACACCAGTATTCCGCTACAAAGCTTAAAAGAGGTCGACTTTTGGGTCTTTTCGTTCTGATTAGCGGTGCGCCGTGGATTGGATTCTCCGTGCATGCATGACCGTGTACCAATCCGTCGATTTGCGGTACTGGAAGCTAATCCTAATATTTGTCCCAACGATATGTCGGTCATGTGGTTTCTAGGATATGCGGTTTTCTGAGTGGCTGGGTAGGATTGTGATTTAATATTGTTGAGTATGCATTTTGCAGGATAGATTCTTAGGCACATCCAAGCATTCCATGATATCACGATATTCCACCACGTGAGGACCTTCGATCTCTAGACCAATCGCAAATAATGTATGTCATTTGATCACCCAATTCTTCTCGACAAAATCCATCTTGAAGAGGATTAGGTAGCATTTCCTTTATCGGACTGGCGATGGAAAGTGAGTATTTCCCTTATCCCGTTAGCAACTTTCCCCCTTCAAGCGCCAAGTAAGCTTTAATTGAAACTTTATGGACGGATGTACGGAACTAACTCATAGCAGGATAACCTGTTGCTTGACCAGTTCCAGGTTGACGAAATTTCGAGCTAGCAGATCTAAAGAATCTAAAGTATTTGACTAACTAAACCCAGTTCAAGCCACAGGTTATGTGCCGTTGCCGAATGGACAAATTATGGCGTTTACTATCAGTAGTATTCGGCCGTTAAGCCGAGTACGTATTGGTGATTGAACTTTCTATCGCGTACTCCGTAGACTCCCGTCCCGTCCTTACTCTATCAAAGAGATGCCGAGGTACTCAGTCAGGCGGGTAACAGCACGAACTATGAAACACTCGTCAACTTCCTAAACAGGATTAATGCTGATCGAGTCTGTGAATCATTGTCGTCATAGATATTTCCGAGATACGATACGATTCGATTTCAGATTTCAAAGATCAGCCGATTGCTGAGCGGCGACTCCGGCGAGCACTACAGTCACCTTATGATTATTAACTTCGGCCCATAGAGAAGAATATCTGAAACGAGAACTTGAGTTTCTCGATTCCGTGGTACGTTTAACTTCGCCCTATCCGTCTTACGTACATACTCAGAGAATCCTGAAGATAAGGCGGATAAATTCTCGAGAATAATCAATCTGTAACCAAGGGGGATATCCGGAGTAACAACAGACTCCGTATGTAGTCGGTACATCGTAAACTAGGCAAGTTGCATACTTTCTTCAAGATTTCAACGGCTTCGGTGGAGACTGAGAGAGAAAAAAAAAATTAAATACACAACCAAGCTTCTAAGTCCTGACTGGTCGACAAAAAGAAGAAAAGTAAGTGCTTTCCTAAAACGGAAACAGGTGCGAGATTCTTTTCCGTTCGCAATCGCGCGGGAAAAAAAAAGGGGGGGTCAAACGGCTTAGTCTTGCCCTAAGTGGAGCCATAAGCGGCAGTAATACTGTAGAGTTTGACAAGAGCCGACGATTATATCTTCAGGCGATTTTCTTTGGGAACATCTGGAAGGCTAGCTGGTGGGTGTTATTCAATAACTGCCTTAAGGCTTAAAATCTGAGTTCTTACCTAGACTTTTTTTCGAAAAAGTAATTTTCTAAGGTTTTTTCTTTTTCTTTTTTTTTTTTTTTTTTTCCCTTTTCTTCTTCTGATCCACCGTGTGACGAACATGATTACCCTTACTTACAACACATGAGTTTGCCACTCGCGTGGCCATCGAGGATCATTCTCGGCGTCAACTCAAAATTAGGAAGGCTAAGGTATTACCTAGGTACTGTATTTCGGTCTACTATGGGGCTAGTATCGATACACTGGTTACACTCCCGTACATCGTTACGTAGTACACCTGGATATGTTGTGTAAATAATATGATCCGTCTTCGACTTTGGAATTCTACTGAAATTCTAGAAACTGTTCCTGTTTCTGATTGTTTGTACTCCGTAACTTAGTATGTGAATCAAGTTGCGATTCGAGCATCAATTTCAATAAAGTCAATTTGCCACTCCGATTCTGCAGGGGTAAACACTAAACAGAAGAAAAGGAGGCCAGTCACACACCAGGGAACAGACATGGTTCTACACAGTCCAAGCATTTTTGACATCTGCAGGGTCGTATCAAAAAAGAAAGAAAAGTACGGAGTACATACTACATACCAGTGTAAGTTACATATTACGGTATGTACGTAACACGGTATCCGTCGTACCCACCGAGTCCACTTGGTTCCTTTTCTGTTGCACGCTTTCCCGCAAAGAGGTGTTCCACGTGCTGTCTTTAGACTTTGGTTACTAAGTTTTCTCCGTTACAGTTTTACATGCAAGCGGGTCGTACATACAGACTCGCGTGGCATAGATACGATGACAATATATTAGAGTTGTAAGTATCGTAAGACTCATCCATATGAACTCCGTATGTACATAGAAACTCAGCGAAATGAAAGAACGATACGTAATTTGCATACGAATCTATCCAAACTGCCTCGGGTGGCTCAGATGCGGCTCAACGTTCCTCCATGCCTGAAACCAATAGATTTGTGTTGTGGATGGCGCAAGCGAGATGTTGTCTATCATACCTAGGTGAATCCACGCGACTCGGAAAAATCATGCAACGTCTCTTGACTCGCGAGTATAATACAAACCGGTACCAGGTAATAGGTATGAAGCAGAATTTTGACGACCCTCGTGGCATGAATACGTACTGTGTAGATACAACGATACCGCTATGGATTCAAACAACGACTACGTATGGAAAAGTCATAGTCAAGCGCAAATATAGGTTTCAAATATGCTCCATCAACAAAAATCATCAAATCTTTCCACGGTTCCTTGATCCTTCCGTAACCAGTAGTGGATCTCAACCGTCAATAACTACCTCAGTGGACCTTTTCCGAGAGGTGTTTCAGATTGAGCAGCAGAATTTCTCGCTAAAGTCTCGAAATTGAGATCATCTTTTCCAGAATCCTTTCGATATGGAAAGAAGTCCGGTGATATAGCCCTATCGTACGTCTTCGGAGGTCTTCAGGTTAAAAGTGGAGGGAAATAACGGTCTGTCGACGCCGCATGATATGACACGTTTGCGGGTCTCCACTCTGTTGGGGAAGAATGTGTCAGTTCAGTTTGAAATAGGGCTGAGCAGGGATATGCCTGTAGGCTGTTTAACGACTGTAGGAATTAGCAACGGCACAACGGAGAGCTTAGATTTTGGGTCGAACAATCAGTTCCCGACGCGTTGGGCGAGAATCGGAGTCGACTTGCTACTTTCTTTTTCGAGGTTTATTTACATAACAGGATTGATAAGAATTTCGTTCCTGCATATCCTTGACAAAGTTGACAGCAACGGCCTCGGAGAACAGTTTGACAGGAAGGAGTCGAACGGCCTTGCCGAACCGTCAACTAGAAAATACAGTATCCACAACTACATATGTAAGCCCAAATTACCGTATTCGTGCCTTGGCAACCGCCATTCGAGCAGCTGGTCCCAACCAGGAACAAGTGAAGTCTGAGCGCCTTCCACATTCTGGAAGGCCTCATCTCTGGATGGAAAGTAGGGCCGGCCCTTCACCGTAACAGAGGGCCAAGCGCTGTCATAATTGTTGGGTGGGTGACTGTCAGAGGCTGACCTGGTGGGCTGAGTTGTCGGTGTTTGCCTGTCTTCCACGTGGCCAGCGGAAAGTCATGCCGATAGGAGGCTAGTGTTTGAGGTTTTCTGGACCACCCACGAGTCACGACTCAGCAGGAAAAGTGTTCGTGTCATATATAACGTGCACGGATGCACGACACTTGAAGGGCATTTGCACTGAACCAGTGGATGAAGTTGTTCTGTAATCCATACCATACCATCATTCATACAGTGTAACAAAACAACGAGTACCGCGTACAAAACGTGGTGGTTGGTACAATACAGTACTCCACGCCAGCCAGATAATCTAATCCGTAAAGAGACTAGAGACGGCATGGTTGTTCCCGTGACTTACGCAAAGTCTTGGCATAAACTCAAGGTGGAGGTTAATCCATTTCAGGAAACTGATAAGGTGAAACCCTAACTGAGACCCTTATCAGCACATGCGAATCAACTCGCATCTGCAGCTTGTGCTTGTTATGCTCATAGGGCAAGATTATTGCTGTTTCAGAAAATGATGAAACTCACACGGAAGCGTGATCATCATCAACCTCGTTTGAAAGGTTTTCGACGTTGTTTGTTGGATACTAGAATTAAGTTTGGACTAGCTAGATTTCGTAACCCACTGCCTTGGGACCTTGTGGCTGTCTCTCGAATCAAAACCCAACACACTGTTGGCTGACAATGGCTGTAAGATAGGCGACCAGCCACGTCCTTAAGACCGGAATGTCAGATAACCGCGATAAAATATTATCCATCGGTATCTTTCCGTGGAATTCCTTCATGATCATTGGTAGAAGTGCGACTGGTTCGAAACTTTCCCGGCATGCACAGACATCGCTGTGTCTAGTGTCCACTGTCCATGGAGTATACGCGTTCGATATGAGAATGAGTACGGAGTAATGCTTCAAAAAAGCCGAATTTGTACCACAACCAACAAAAGATACAGATGATCACTTCACCGCCATTCTCCTCATATGCGGAGCCATATATCAACTTCCGGCGTTGCCGGCGAGTATGCTTACTATTCAGCCCTCAAACAGCAGAGATCATCGACCACATGGTATGACAAACGATACATCTCCCCTCATGTTAAATTAATTTCTGACCTGTCAATCGTGAACCTCATACGTACGTATATCAACTTAACAGGTAAAACTATACTCCACACTTCGCCACGTGGAACAAGGATATGATAGGTGGTGGACCTTCTATCCCGAATTGTAGGACAGCTCTGGATTGGCAGAGAGTCAAAAATCTGGCCGAAGTAATTCGCTTTGACCGCTAGCTGAGATCTTCACCCCAACTTTCAAGGCTCACACAAAGGCATAACAAAGCCTGGACTATGTGAAAGAGAAAAAAACGTGGTTTTGGCACGGCCCGTGCAGGAAGTTGATGAATCAGATGCATGAACCTGGTAAATCTCGCTGAGGTAAACCGCTACCTCGTCTCGTACGAGTCAAGACAGCTTTCGAAACAAACATCTCACTTCATCATACTCGATGGACTCTCACGGAACATTATCGGATTTCATCTAGAAGAAATACGAAATAATTAGAAATCCGAATCACCTGATACCGAAAGACGGAGAGCGCGAGCGGCTAACCTAGTAACTAACTAGCCTAAAGCTCCTTAGCACGATTCCCCACCTCGTGTAATCCTTTTGGTGACTCATGTCACTTGTGACGACGACGATCTTTCACACTATCGTTGCTATAAGTGTGTGCCACTGTGCCTGCATGCATGATGCCATGAGTGCCTAACACATATGTTGTACGTCGTACTCAGTAGATACTTGGAGTCAGGTTACGGAGTTTATAACGCTCCCGCTTCCGAGCCTTGTATTGGAGCTGTATTCTGTAGGTACATACGGGTAGTCAGCGATCCTGCACGTGAAGCTATCCATACATTTTTGGCTGTCTTTGTTACTTCCAGTCCTTTGTCCTTTGTTCTTTCAACAAAGTAAAAATTCTTTATCTTTGTTTTACTCAATTTATTTGTTTATCGCAATATTGAATCCACATTTCTGACTTCGTCTCGGTTTTGTCTTTTTTTTTTATCTAGTGGCTGACAAGCCACTAGCAGCCTGAATGCCATTTCCACGTGGTCGTGGGTTCCTCCTTACCGCTTTGGTCGGATGCATCTTGTAATTTTTCCCTTCGCGTACGGTATGTATGACAGTGTATGTATAGTAGAGCAGATTAGCCTTTACAGCGAGATTGTAACTTACAGATTCAATTTATTTCGTCTCGATCGCTGCGTGGAGTTAACTGGAGGACCTACCAAATCACAAACCCCGAGAGCCCTAATACCTTGGCGTGGGTTGCAATATGACCAATGATAGGGCCTCGATAGTGGTTACGGGGTTGAAAGAAATTAACTTCCCCCCTATCTCCCCATGCCGAGAACACGTGCGGGCCAAGATGGGTTTCTTAAATTCTTAGTGGTGCTTTAGTTGAACTTTGATGTTAGGACTTTCAAGCCATGAAAGCTTTTTCCTCCCTCTACGTATTTTGCCCGCGGCTTAACTTTACCGGTATGTACGGAGTATGTATGTATGTAAAAAGGGGTGAAACTCAATTCGATTCACGGGCTTGGTATTTTACACTCTTTGTATACGTACCTTGAATGTATACTCCGTAGTAGGAATCTGAAGATGGCTTCATTTTTCTATTCCTGTTTTCTGGATCAGCTGTTTATTCACCTTTCGAGATGCGTGGATGTGAGTGGCAAGTGAAGAACACGCGTTGTACGTCGTACAGAAAACAGCTCGTTTAGAACAGAACTTGACTAATGGGGGAAAAGCATGGAGTATATAAAACCTTTCAATATAAGTAACATTTGAACACACGAAGCCCCCATTGTTATTCTTGAGATGTCTTGAAAATCCATGTCGACGCTATGATGCTTCCAATACTTACCCCCCGGTCGATCATTCTGCCCATCCGTTCTCGCCCACCAGTAACATTGTTGATGTATAGGCATCAAGTACAAGACGGACAGGTTTAGAACAACGACTACGTATTATCGTTATGGCTTTCTAAGATAGGCGCTCACATTGACACGCATACAGAGTACGTACACCTTTCTCTTGGCAATAGATGAATATCCTCCGTAGTGGTTCATGTAACTATCGCATTGTTGGGGTCGTCAGCAACGCGGGAATGAGTTGTGTAGTTTGCGCCCTAAACTAAATAACGGCATGACGAGTTTCTTCTGTAACAAATCAGTCGGAATTGCAATTATAATTTTGCAAGGAATCGAGGGAGTTTTTCGAGTTTGGTACTTTTATCTGACCCTTAGGTAGAAGATGATGTATTCTGTCCACATGTCGTTCTTCGAGTCATGATTCATGACCCAGATGGAGCAGACAGATAAGTCGATAAGTTGATATGATACATCTAATTAAGGTCGAAACTAGTCAAGCATTACTCAAAACTTCGTACAAGCGAGTCTAGATACAAGATAGAGTAATATCGTGTGCAAGTACTATGTAAATCGTAGATACATGATGTACTCCGTACAGCCCGTATTGGAAACTTGATACTTACGGCATTCCAAGTCTAATATGATTGCTCGATTCTTGCATGCCTGCAGATGCGCCCCAGTGATCTTCATAAGGCGGCTGCTTTTTGGGTCAAAAGCTGGCCTATCATTGGCCACCACACTGATCCAGAACTGCCCAATCGGGGCTAGCTCAGTCCCACGTTGTTTTTTGGTGTCCGGCACTAACACCATAACATACGTACCTAATGATACCGTATTGATCATACAATACTATATTACTTCATACCCACGTTTTCATTACCAATGCCCTCCCAAAGCGGAATGTCCTCTTATTCTTCGAAGGAAAGTGGAAGCTGGAGCCGTAGTTTACGGATAAAATTCCCTCCATACCAAAGTCAAAAATTTACCATCAAGTGCCACTTGCCCGCCAATTTATTGGATTTGGGATCCTGTGCTTTGATGTTTCCACTCCTCCAGTCGACGGCGACATGACTCAGTCTGTGCCGTGGCTGAATACCTGGTACCTACATAGTCATTCTAGTGATGGACTACATCGCGTGCTGAAAAAGCAAAGAATAACCCTGCCCTGCTTTTATGCAAAACTTACGACGTATGTAGATAGTCATAAACACTAGCCCAATTAGGTTACTATGTAACATGTTAGGCCCGCTTCTTTAGTTCACAACAAGGGAACCTGTCTCCACCGTCCCGTACATCGTTCCATACGGTATTTACAGAATACTCATCCATTGTAGCCAGCGTGAACGAGTCATCGTAAATACACGTTCTCGTATGCATACGCACAGCATGCTGCAAGTAGTTGACAGGGTAGTACCCGCTGAGGAGTCTTCACACTTCCCGATTGTAACATTTTCCCATCTCTGACTCTATTACTCAATAGCAAAACGCTTTTATTACCATTATTCATAATCCTAGTACTCTACTCCGTACCTTACTCACCTTATTTCGCTGCTGTACCGAGACCTCGTAAATTACATTACCTGCCCGCCTGCCTTCTCGATTGCCTCATCGCAATATCTTTTCCTCTTCCTTCCCTCCTTACTCTTACTTTTCCTCCACTATATCCCCATCCCACCCCTGTACCTGATTTTCTTCTTGCCTCTTTCAAAACCTTCGTCGATCTTCACCACACACTTATTACTCCAATATCTTCCCTCCACCTCCCCAAGTCCTCCTGACCTGGGTTCAATGACTGAGATATCTGCTGGTAATTCGCTTCCATCAGATCTACTCACCACCTTACCATACACCACTACCACCGCTGCGCACCCACCTGACACCACCGCAGACCCCTCGTCCACCGTCCCGCCTCCCGCCGCCAAATACTCTTCCACCACCGGCTCGATCTCAAAAGGCAATCGCAGGTCGCTTGCTGGCTTCGCTTTGGAAAAGACATCTAACGTGATCGCAAACCTCACCACCTCTTTGTCCACCATCTCCACGCCTGCCTTGCGGACCAGTTCGTCTACTGGTAGTCTCTCAAGGCAATCACACAAGTACACTCAGGTTGGTGGTGCTTCGCTCTCGGCGGATCGGGAGTCAAGCAACGAGGAGATACCAGCCCTGCCTCTTATTAAAAGCCCTTCGTCGGGTCTTAGTCGCCGGGGTACAGTGCGGCTGATACCACAAGAACCACTCAGTCTGGATAATACCGCGGCCTCGCGGGCCAACAAGATGCATCAAACGTCGTCAAGACTCCTCCGCATGACGGAGGATGAACGTCCTTTTACAAAGGTACGCCAGAGTTCTCGAGACATCTCCAAGTGAACGATGCGCTAATTCTTACAGGACTTCAATGACCTGTTTGCTACTTTGATGGTGAGCTTGAAGTTGGATACCCATCGTGTGCGCTTCACTAGATTCGAGCACACCTTCACATCCGATGAAGCCATCAACAACTTAGGATCTTTGAAATTCTCCCAGTCAAACCGCATGCCAGACCCCAAGGACCCATCACGTATCGTCACCACGACAACTACCACCACTTTCTCCATGGCAAAAGAGATGGCCCGATCTGTATGTCAACGGTTTGCTGACGCACGCTTCATTGAGTCGGTTGATGGCCGAGGAAACACCTTCTTTCCCATGAAAGGAGGCCTTTATCAATTAACTCCCAAGGGAATCAACATTCTGCAACGTTTCTGCCAACGAAATGGTATCACTGCTCGACATGTCATGGATGTCTTGGAGTCTCCACGCAACACCATGCAGCTCGTCAACCTGGAACGCGATTCCGAAACCGACAAGCTTTCCACAGATCGTGCAACTATCGAGGTTATTTTCCGTCGCTTTGCCGGTCAAGACGGTCCTAACATCAAGACCTCCACATCCAGCTCCGACTCCGACTCGCTAAGCGATTACTCTAATGGTCTCGTGGGTGTTAAGATGGCAAAAGAGAGGAAAATTGGTGACAAGTTCTTTGCGAATACTTTCACCGGAAAAGCAGCAGTTGACTGGCTCATGGATTGTTCGACCACCAATGACCGTCGCGAAACCTGCTTGATCGCTGCTTTATTCATCAAACATGGTCTCATTACCTCTGTTCAAGAAGACCGACCTTACGCTGCGCAAGAACCTACCGCTGTTGATTTCCAGCCTACCAAACATGCTATCTACACCGTGACTGAGCATGGACAACGGGTATGTGGATGGATCGCTCGTGATAAGAGCAACGTGTCGCAATATGACGGCCGAGGTGCACGCGATTCCAACAATGCCCGTCTCAACCACATTCTGCACGATCCGGCACTACGCCTGTTGTTCCGGGAGTTCCTACGCTATTCCTTGTGTGAGGAGAATTTGTCTTTCTACCTTGACGTTTCCGAGTTTACGTCGCATTATCACCGATTAGAAAAGGCTGGTGCCTTGAACAAGATCGAAACTGTCCGAGAAACTCTTGCTGCCGCCTACGGTCTTTACAATGCTTTCTTGGCTCCTGGCTCCCCTTGTGAATTGAATATTGAGCACGGCCTTCGAAACAGTCTCGCCAGCCGCATGACCAAGGCTGTTGGAGACGATGAGTCTATGCTTAAGAGCCTTCAGGAAGTCGTCAACTTGTTTGAGTTGGCTCAGACTTCCGTCTTCAAGTTGATGTCAAGTGTAAGTTTATTTTTTGTTATTTCTGACTGTTGCTAATCTTCGACCAGGACTCTGTTCCCAAGTTCGTTCGCGACCCCAAGTACTCGGTGGTCCTACAGGAGCACGAGTTTGACCTCGGAACAAATAGTCGCTCGTATTCACCTACGCCTGCTCCAGTTCCTGAGCGATCCTTGAGCCGATCCGTGCGAACATAAAACACAACCCTGCATAAGCCTTCGAAAAATTCTCAATCTCTCATCATTTGACGTCTTCCAGCCACCATTTGTTATTGCCACGGTAATTTGATAGACATGGCTGAACGATTATCCTTAATTCCACACGAAAATCTCTGCTTGTTATCAGAGCGCTTTCGAAAGAGTTACGATTTTCTTTATTATCTATGGGTCACACGATAGACGTGGGGAGGGGCATTGGTTACATCTTCCTTTCTCGTGTACTTTTCTTTTCTGGCAGGGGGTCATATTCAGACCAGCGAAACGAGTCGATATACGAAAAACGCCTGCATCTCTTTCCTTTTTCCTTTCTCTACTTTCTCCCATGAAGCATTGAATGGGCGTTGTCATTGCACATACCGGTTTGCGGGGTTTTCATTACCTTTTTTTCTCATTTGATATCAAAATTTGCACATTATGCATGTGGCTATTTCTTCTTCTTTTGCATCATATGGAAGCATCTTCTGTTTGCTTACATTTTCTTGATACACAAGCGTATAGTGGGAGGCTGTTTCTTCTAGTTACTACCTTCATTGTTGACTACCGTTTTCGTTTGTCTCGTCAATCTCCGATATTCCATGTCGAAGTATATATTCCAATCTCGAAAATATCATGAACATGGACAGATATCTTCAAATGAATTACAATACTCCAATAGTCCTAAATAAACAACGTAAAAGTACTGCCGCGAGTCTCTAGTCTTATTCAGGGTTCTGATTGATAAAGTTGATATGAGATCACGTGACTGACCGCCCAGCAAGCCGCTAAATAGATTCTCCGAGGCGCATATCATCAATAACCTTACAGTACTGAGACTCCGACAACGAGTCCTGCTCCACGACAGTCAACTTCACAAGTGAGCTACGCACGAATCTCCTCGCCGCTCACTAAAGGGAAACAAAAAAGAGGTGTAAGCGCCATCAGACACCAACCCAAAATGGCGACTGACCCTCTTCTTTCCGACCCTTTGCTGTCCTTGCGACGAGCAATCGCAGCTCAAGCTCTTCCAACCCCGACAACCTCCTCAGACATCTCCAACGCAGCAGACAACCTCACAGACGACCTCGCAAAGGCCAACCATTTATACTTCCCCCACCCGATCCCGCACACCTTACCACTCAACACATTAACGCGTTTCGTCTCGACGGCAAACAACGACGCTCAGGTCGATTTGCGCAGTATCTTCTTTGCATGGCAGAAAAAGGATGTCGCTATTCCAGAGTACATTGCGTCGGCGCAGGAGGTTAATGAAGCGTTGAAACAGAAGAAGGAGCAGGAAGGTGGCAGTGAGGAGCAGGTGTTGAATTTGGTTTTCGTTGAGCGCTTGGATTTGATTACTTGGCTTGAAGGTGCTTCGGATGATAGTGAATATATAAAGCCGTTGGAAGGGGCAGCAGCTGCGGCGGCAGCGGCTGCTGCTGCTGATATTACCGCTCCTGTTGTAGCGGCTGATGCTGCGACTGCTGCTGTGCCCAAAGTAGCGGTTACAGCGGCAGCAGTACCAGGAGCCAGGCCGGCTAAAGTGATTGATCCTCAGCTACAAGAGATTTACAATGGAGAGCGGAAGTTGGGTGATCGAAATACTGTCCTGCGCGGCATCAAACCAACTGTATGCTTCTTACTATGGGTCCTTTCTCTACCCATGTATCAGCTAACAAATCTTATAGGACTTCTCGCATATTCGCAAAACCGCAGAGATCTTCCTTGGTCGCAACCGCAGCTCGCGCGGTCAATATCCACCCGGAAGCAACAAGGCCCCTCCAGGCAAAGGAGGAATCATCGTTCCAGCTCCTTCAGCAGGCCTTGCACTTCCAAAGAAACCAGTCTCTTCCTCGTCATCAAGAAGCTCACGACATCCCGACCCCATCATTCTCCTCTCTCCATCCGCCTCATCACCCATCCGTCTCTCCAATATCAAGACTTTCCTTCAAGATGGTGTCTTCGTACCCCCTGACCATCCCACACTAGCATCTGACTCAGGCTTGAATATGCAAATCATCACCCGCCAAACCCGGATCGGAAACACAACAAGCAGCCAAGGCGGTAGCGGTGGTGCAGGTGGCGCTGCACCGTCCCGAAGACCAACACGCTTCATCCTCGCCGACAGCACAGCAAACTTCAAACCAGATTACTGGCAACGACTCGTCGCCGTCTTCACGACTGGTCAAGCATGGCAATTCAAGACGTACAAATGGTCCAACCCGCCTGAACTCTTCAGGCATGCTGCCGGTATCTACGTCGGTATGTCCGGTGAACATGTCCCGAATCAGATCAAAGATTGGGGTCGTGGTGTGAGCACTTTCACTCTATCTCGCTGGGACGAGAAGA
Source organism: Talaromyces liani (assembly GCA_022814505.1). Lineage (NCBI taxonomy): Eukaryota > Fungi > Ascomycota > Eurotiomycetes > Eurotiales > Trichocomaceae > Talaromyces > Talaromyces liani. The sequence goes on from JAKLNL010000033.1 coordinate 259,960, forward strand.
AGGGTGTTGACGGTGCCGGACGATGGCTTGACAGAGAAATAGTTGAACATATTTGGGATGTTATCGAGAATAATATGAAAGCCAAAGGGTGGACGAAATGAGTTGGCCCTTCAATGTCTCATACTTCTTTCCTACAATTCTTCATTTCTTGATCTGTGTATTTTGATTTACTATTTTTTCATTTATTTCTTTTATGTTTTGGAGCGAGGGTATGACAAAATCATTTGCAGTGCATTCAGTGGCTTTTTCTTTTACAATGTGACATTTAGACAGGATCAGTGCTTCGGACCAGGCGAGGTATCAGGTCAAATCAAATATTTTATCTATATCCATTCCTTGCCCTTCCTTTTACTCTTACCTCGGTATGTCAGAAGTAGAGGAGATTGCGGCTGGGCAACGGATAATCCCGTTGACAGGCTCCTCAATGTCGATGCTTGCTCCTCCTAGTTGAACCTTTTCCAGCAGGTGGCTTTGTTTTATCCATTTGCTTTCTTTTTCTTCTCTCTTAATCCCTATCTTATCAACTAAACCTCTCCCTTTTTACCCCTTCAACCCCCAAAATATTTTGTTGATATTCCTCCCTCAATCGATTCTGTCAGTCTCGCACTTTTCATTCGCGCTCGATCTTGTCAGGCTTCATGCTCAGACGACATTATTTTTACTAAGACAAATGATACAATCCTGAGCTTGTTTCGTACGAAAGCATGGCTGGTCCTAATATGGCATCGACTAATAACCCTCTGAGTGGTACGCAAACAATCAATATCTGGAGGACCATTTCTACAAGTTGATTAATGATTTGAACTGTTCTGACTTCGATTTTCTATTCCATAATAGGCCATTCATTCCCAATTGACTATCTTATTGAAAAAGCGGTTGAGATCTCCGTGGACAAAACTCTCATGAAAGTGGATGAATTCGTCGACAAAGCGATTAAAAAGATTGATGAAGCTTATGGGCAAGCCTCTACCAAGTTTTTGGAGCAAGTGAATGAAGCACAATCAGTTGCTCAGAATGTCGATGAAGTTGTCAACAAAGCTGTCAAGAGGTCCTATGACCAGGCTCTCGCCAAATTCCCAGAGCAAGCCACAGAAGCGCAATCTTCTACCAAGAAAGTACAGGAACTTATTCAGAAGCCTTTTGACGAAGCCTTGGCCAAATTCTCTGAACGGCTCAGTGAGCTTTCAACATCTCACAGAATCCAAGAAGCAGCAGAGACTGCAGGGCATACTGCGATCGAAAACTCTAAAGGATCGGAGCAAAAGCCCATGGAAATTGAGGAGGACGAAATCGTGTCCGCGGCAATCGAAGGCGACTCTGAAGACGAAGATTCAGAGGACCCAGAGGACTCTTTCGACAAAAAATGTGAACATCTGCGCCCATGTTCGATATATGCGATTCACACAGACAACAGCCGCAAATCTATGCTAGCAGCAAATAAAGATTCCGAACTGATCCTTTGCGGTTATCTGAATGGCGAAATTGGCAAAAATGAAAGCCAGAATTGTCATTGGAAATGTATTAGTGGACCAGATGACAACCTCTATTTCCAAAATATGAAGACTCGCAAGTCCATGGGCGCCAACCCTGATCGATTTCACAAAATGCGACCCTATGTAACTTCGATGTTGAACGATCCAGGAGACAACGCGAAATTCTCTATACAACACATCGGATTTGAGCGCTTTCTGCTCCAGACCACAATCAGTCAGAACTTGTATTATGTGATGGAAAGAAAAAACGATGGCCCCGTGCATAAAAATGGACCCCAAGTGGTATGCAGTAAGAAACTTTTGGAGCGTTCTCTACCAAAATGGATGTTTAGGAGGATTTTCAATCAGTGAATGATGACATATAAATCTTGAGCAGAGAGAGAGGCAAGATAAGAGAATATATCAGCCACAAAGGTTGAAATTCCATGTCAGAGGCATTTGCAATGCGCTTAAAAGCCTTTTCTTTACCATGTGAAGTTTAGACAGGGTTGTCAACTCGAAACCAGCAAGATATCGAGTCAATTCAAATGTTAACTAACATCGATTCCTCCGTCTTTCTCTTCCTGTGGCTTGCAGGTTCAGTTTGCTAGCCAGACAAATCAATGGCCAAGGGACACAGTGACCTAGTCTCATATCAAAGCGACAAGTTGGCACCTGGGCAACAGAAATCCCCGTTGCCAGTCTCTTCTCCCAGTCTCTATCAAGTTTGATTGCTTGCCTCATTTGGACGTTTGTTTTCTTTCTTTGTAATATTTCTTGCCTCTTCATCTCCTCTATTTTCACTATCTTGTCAACCCAACCTCTCACTTCCCACCTCTTCATCTTCCCTTGACAATTCTGTGCACCCTTGCTCCTACTCAGCTCGTCTTCTCATTTAAGTCTCTCATCTTTGGTGTCACCTATTTCCAATATCACTCTTCGGCCTAGCTCTTCTCTTCTGCTGTTCGAGCTGTCCTCCTGACAAACTGTTCAAGCCAACGTCTGAAATCAGTCTTCTGTCTCTTTTTATCATCACTTCCTCTCATCAGGACCTGTTTTCAGATGAACTATCCTCACTAAAACAAATGAAACTCTACTGAGCCTGATCCTCGTCAAAAACATGGCTGATTCTAATATGGCTATGACCAACAACGGTCAGACTGCTACGTACGCTATCAAGTGTTCTTTTACTCGGTGTCTGATTTGATTTCTGCTAACTTTTTTTTTTCCTGTTCTACCCCAGGCACAAGCACTATCAATCGAGTATCTGATTGAGAAAGCTGTCGAGAATGCCATGAATAGAGCTCTTATTAAACTTGACGAATATGTCTACAAAGCGGCTAAGAAGATTGATGCAACTGTCGAAAGGGCTTTGGATCAAGCCTTTACCAAATTTTCGGAGCATGTCAACGGAGTACAAGAATCTACCCGAAAAGTCGAAGAAGCTGTGCAAAAGGCTCTCGATGAGGCTTTATTAAAAATCTCAAACCGCTTCAAGGAGCTTCCACCAACTATCCGAATGGAGCAAGATCACAAGAGCCTGTGGAGGTGAAAGAGACAGGAATCGCACCATATAGTGTGATCAACAAGCCCGAAGAGCCGGGGTCAGAGCCCATGGAGCTTGAAAAGTCAGAATCTACATCCATAGCGGATATTGAAGAAGATGACTCTGATGATGATGACTGCTCTTGAGAATTCTCCCCAAGTTATCTGGGAATACCCACGTCCTGATTTGACCGACGCAATTCACCTGGATGATAAGCGCAAAGCTATGCTAGCAATAGACGAGGATTTTACATATCCTAGTCTGGAGGCTCTTGCTTATGTCAATGCTGGAGTTGACAACGAAAGTCGCTTTTGCCATTGGAAGTGCATCAAAAGAGGCAGAAAAGAAGGGTTCTATTTTATGAACGTAGCAACTCTGACGTACCTGGGCGTCTCGTTTTGTGGGCATTCTCCCGACTTGAATGCTGATTCGAAGAATTATAGGGGAAATACAAGATTTTGTCCAGAAAGCGTGAATGGTGACAGCTATCTGCTCCAGGCCCGAAATGATAGGTGTTCCGCTTACGTGACAGCACATATGACGCGTATGACAAGTGTACACCTTTCGATGAAAATGATATCATATTTTCCTGTAGAAAGGAAAAGGCGGACTGGCTTATGAAATGGAGGTTCAGGAGAATTTCCAACCAATGAACAGGTGTGATGAAATAGAGCCTGGGCAGACGAAAAGGGACAAGGCAGCAGGGAATATCTAGAAGGAAGATGGGTAGATTATCCCAAAATCATTTGCCATGCATCTAAAGTCTTTTTCTTTTGACATGCAACATTTAGACAGGATTATTATTTCGAACCATCAAGATAGCAACTTGAATCAAGTTCAGAACAAACATTCATTTCCCCTTGCCAACTGAATTAGCTCATCCAGCGAATCAGAAAGAGATAGTCGTTATGCCGATTGCACCAAAGCCAACAAATCTGATATCAAAAAGCAGAAGGTAGTTTTCATTGACGGTACTGTCCTTGTCTGCCTTTTCATTTCAGTATACCCTTTCAACCGGTCGATCTATATAATCTTGCTCTTACCTAGGTACGTATTACAATTTCATATTCTTTCCCTTCTTTCCTGCTACCGGGATTGCCATCTATCTACGACGGAAATTCGAACAACCGTACCAATACCCCTGAACATTCATCAACAACTATGTCTGACGCTCCTGATATGATGCAGAGCGCCATCTCCGCAAATGGTACGTCCGCTATTAAACCATTTTCTTTGCTCAAGGATTTGATAATTGATTATGTGCTGATTTCCTTGCCTCCGATTCAGCAAATGACCTGACTTTCGACATGTTAGTGGATCAAGCGTTAGAGAAGATTATCGGAAATGCCGTGGACAGAGTTGTCGACAAATCTATAGCTGGATACTCCACGCATCCTCCCGGATCTGTTTCATCTGACCTGACCGAGGAGCAAGATGCGGACGAGATTGAGTCAGGAGAAGATGACTCTGAACAAGAGTCCTTGGACGTCGATGAAATGGCAGGAAGCATGACAGAGGCCGACTACGATGATAACGAGCCCTCGGAAGACGACGATGATGAAATGGCCGATCTTTTTTTACCAGCACAGATCAACCTTATCCAATCCCTGGCCAGGCTTTATATCTGGGATCGATGTATTCGACAATAACGAATTTGATCTTGCAGTGAACAAAGATATGCAGCTAGTGCTTGTATCGACTCGTGAAGGAACTACTCATCCCGATCATCTGGAGAACTCACGGCATTGGATGCATCCACGCAAAGAAATGGCTTGGTTTACACAACGTAGCAACTCGGAAGTATCTAGGAGTTGATCAGCGTGAGTCAAAGGAAGGCTATCATTCTCTGCTGTGTCTCTTCGACCGCCCTAAATGGCAGATGAAGTTCTCTCTGGAACGACGCTCCACGGATTGTGCTTGGCTTGAGTCTCCCTTTGGGGAATTGTGTTCCCTAATGGTCAAACCGGAACTTGAGGAGGTTCGTTCTGACAACTTTGTAGGAGGTCTTATCCATGTGGCGCATAACCACAATCCACGTCGCCCTGGACAAGCGATGCAACTCCGCCCTTCCGAAAAGCCTGATGAATGAGAGATCTTAAAAGTTAAAGTAAATCAGTTAGAACTTTCTAGGATGTCAAGTGTTATCTAATTCTACCTTATTATCACCAATCAAAAAGTCGATCAAAACAAGTTCCTTCCCTGCTTCTCTAGATTCTTAATTACTATTATCAATACCATTAACTTTTCAGTTTATTTGTCTTTTGCTCCTTGTTTGTATTTCATTCTATCAATGTAACGGCCGTGATGGCTCTTACCAGTGAGTTAGGGCTTGGTGGGTTAGGGCTTCCGCTGGGCAGCAACGGAGTTACATCGGACACCGCGTTCCTGTACACAAGGGGATCTTTGTTGTTTGTATGTTACGGAGATAGCCGGTGCAGTACAGCTCACTGCACTAGAGGTCACATGTGACTGAGTATTTACACAGGCCCAGGCCTCATTTCTCGATTCCTGGACTTCTTCCTTTTCCTATCCTCGACTGTCTCGTACTGACTTCTACTGGGATATCTTGTCTTGTCAGCCTGAGCTCTCGCAGTTCTCTTCTTCAGTCAGTCAGTCTCTATCTGCCCTCATACCAATCTTTCCTTTTCCCCTCCTACCACATTTCTATTTCCTCTCAGAGAAATCAGCATAACCGTACCGACATCTGAGATCAATCGTCAACAACCATGTTTGAACTTCGCAATCCTAGCGGCTCTGCAGGTGGTACGTACGCTATCGAAGATTCCATTCCTTCTTCTCCTAGAGTCTCTTTGGATCAAGTCGTGCTAATCTTTCCTTTCTCGACTCCCATTTTAGCACAGGACCTTTCTTTCGACATGCTGGTGAATAAGGCATTGGAGGAGATTGTCAACAATGCTTCTGCACAGTTCATCGACATCATCGACAAGGCTGTCGACAGACATTCAAACCATGCCAAAGACCTCCAGATACCAACTTCCAAGGATGCAGGTCAGCAGCAAGCCGTGGCAGATGCAACGGCAGCAACGGACGAGGGAAACAGCGGAGGGAAACAGCGGCGAACAGCCAAAACAGGACGCCATGGAAGTCAAGGGTACGACTGCAGTTGTTCCTATGCAATCCATTAGAAGCGAAGACGAGTATTGTGATACTCCTCAAGTAAAACAAGACATTTTCTAATATCCCACCAGATGTCCACGTCCAAATAACATGTACGTCATCCACCTCAGGAACTACCACAATTATGCCCTTGCTTCAGACTTTGACTGGGGCACATTACTTCGCCCACCTGCCGATGCGCATCCGGCCTTTTTCGAAAGCCTTTACTGCCAGTGGCTATGCGAAGAGTGGAGTGGATGGCTACATTTTCGTAACATGGACACTGGAAAATACCTAGGAATCGAGTATGATGGGCAGGTTCCAGTGTTGACTGCAGACCATGATGGATCTGATATGGTCACACGGTTCTGTGCGATGCGAGATGAATTTGGTCATTGTGTACTGCGAGTCCCGATGAGCGATCGTTGCCTCGCTCCGAGCGATCGTTTGCTCACTGTACAAGCCGTGCCATGCCACGATCGGCATCTTCTACTCCAGCTGGGTAATCTGAAGCAGAAAGTTGCCTTGGTCTGCAAAGACACGACAGATAGAACCTGCCTACCCAGCTTTTGGTCCTTCGAGGAGGTCGAGGAGGTCGAGTGAGCTCTTGAATTTTGGAATTCGCTAGGATGAAACGATTGAACAAAGGGAAACCGATCACACTGGAGGGTGAATCCTTACTGTTACATCTCTGTGAACACCAATCCTCTTATGATGTAGACTAGTTTAGTTTACTATCACACATGCTCTGAGACACAACAATTTGTAAAAGAAAGTTCGCATTCAGTATCTTCCATCAAGCTCTATTGCGCTTGACCCCTCTTGCTTCTTAGCAAGTCAAACTGCTTGCTCATCTTTCTAATCTAGTCTGTTCTTTCTCTGTTTGCTATATTTGTTCTAAACAGCGGTCGGTATCTTCCTTCTCTTACGCGCCCCGCGCCTTCCTATTTGGGTTGTTTGTCTTTGGCCCTTACCCTCTCTCAACCCACCACCCCTTTCAGTCAACTTCTCCTCGCTCCAACCTCTCACTCTTCCCTCATCTTCTACCAACTTTTCAGCTTCCTTTCAAGAACCAATACAATCATACTATCGAGACTCTCGTCAACAACCATGTCTCAACCGCCCCAACATGACGCAGAGTAGCACGTCTGCCAGTGGTACGTACGCCTTGGAGTTTTGCCCTCTTCAGGTAACTCATGATTCTGATTATGTGCTGACCTTCCTCTTCGATTCTTGTCCAGGACTGGAGCCATCGATCGACATACTACTTGAGAAAGCACTAGAGAAAGTCGTCAACAATGCCATCGTCCAGATAAACGAAGCGACTACAGAGGCCATCGACAAGACCATTAAGAATTCTGTTGAGAAGATCCTCGGAAATTGCGTCGAAAATGTCGTTGAAGACACCGTGCCAAGGGTTGTTGAAAATGCCGTCGAGTACGCTGTCCAGGATGCTGTCTCAACTACCGTCGAAAGGGCCATCGAAGACGCTGTCGAAGATGTGGTCAAGAACGCAGTCGAGAAGACAGTTGAAGCTGCCGTCCAAAATGTTGTCCAAAAGGCGGTCGAGAAAGCTGTCGAAAGTGCTGTCGAAAACGCTGTGGAGAAAGCTGTCGAAAACTGAATGGCCAAATACCTCGATCGTTCTCAGGAACTTGGTCCATCCCATTCAACTGATCAACGAGACGGGAACCAGATTGTTTCACAAACCGATGTGGTTAGCGAGATACCAGAGACTCAACAGGAGTCTATGGAAATCGACCTAGTGACAGGGAACATCACGAAAGTCCCTGAGCACAAGCATGACGACGACTCTGACCACGAAAAGGCTGCTTTGGACATTCTCTTTGGCTCAACTCGCCATATTCCCTGGTCAGGTTTAACTCTGATTGAAATGTTCGAAGATCTTTTCCTAGCAGTGAACAAATCCAGTCAGCCAGTCATTCTATCCCCTGGATCTACTAAAGGACATCAACTGAAAATGTGCCTGTGGGAATTTGTCGAAGCAGATGGATGGCTCCATCTTCGCAATCCATTTTCTGAAAAGTTCTTCGGCATTGAGGCTTGTCATGGGGAAGGGCGATTTCGTTTGTGTCCTTCTGGCAACATTAAGAAGGAAACGAGATTTCGTGTACAATTACGGAAACCAGACGGGGATGATGGTTATCTTAAAATTCCCATTGGCAGTAAACTGTGTTCAATGAAGGCCATGCTAAACATGCAAGCCCATCGCCACGACAGCTTCATTGAGGGAGAAATTCATCTTGCAATTTCGGACTATTCAGCAGGAGCGATACAAATCGCCCGCTACAATATTATCCGTGCGGCCCAGAGAATCGGATAGTCAGCAACCATGATCTCTATGCGCTTATGTCGAGCATTCATTTCTGTATGTAGAACAGTTCAGTCTACAATCAAAGCAAGAATCGATCATTCCCAGGACAGCTCTACTTCGTATTCATACGACGGGCCCTGCTCTGCCTTAGCATAACGCCTAAAGGGGTTGGATATCATACAGAACAGTAGTTACTCATCAATATTTCGAACAAGGTAGATTGGATTCTTCCTAAATGAAAGAAATCAAACTTGACTCTCGGTCCAAGTAAATAAGCCAAAAACGTTCCAGGATATCAAAAGCTACACACACACACACTAACTTCTAAAACTACCTTGCCCACATCATCATTGACCAAAACAATGATCCTCAAAACCGGTCACTCAATTAAACCCAAATCCCAAACGAAGTTTGCAAAATTTGCCAAAAAGAAGTTTCAAAAAGAAGAGAAGAAAAAGTAGAATGAATTCGCCTGCCTCAATTCAATTACGCCTTCGCGCCGCCCCTGCCAAAACCCCGCCATAACAATAAGAACCCTTTTCGAGCAAGACTCGTTATCATAAAATAGATAAGACAGTACAAAAGCAAACGCCGATACACACTCACACACAAGATCCAATACACTTTCATTAGCGAATATCAAAATGAGAAAAATAGATAAGATATAAAGTATCATTCCGACGAAGCGAAAGGAAGACACAAACAAACAAATAAAAAAGGCAACAAATCTAGGGTATCATGTCGTTGGCGGGACTTTGCTGTCATCCTGCATTCCAATAGAAGAAACATAAGGAGGTGATATAGGGGGTTTGCTAGGGACATCCTTCATGGTAATATCCCGGTCGGTCGGTGAGGCTTCGTTCTTGATCGTCTCCGCTCCCTGCGTCGGTTGTGACTGCGGTTGCGGTTGGGACTCGCCATCTGTGGATAATGGTGGGGTGGTTGATTGGGCTTGTGAGGTTGGCTTGCTCGGTGGTGCAAGAGCCGATGTTGTGGCTTGAGCCTGAGTCTTTTCCGTTGTCGGCGTTGCCATCGTTCCTCTACGACCCATGTAATCACCCAAACTCATCTTCTTCTTGACAGGACTGGGAGCTGTTAGGCTGCCACCGGGCGTCTGAGCTGGCTGCGATACAGTATCCGACGGTGACTGGAGCGATCCCGGAGTTGCCGCACCGGGTGTCGAAGGCACTGCAAAGTGATTAGGCGGTAATTGAACATGAAGATTGCTCATCCGATTATTCAGAGGCGACATCCCAGGTACGAGCGTGTTGTGTGCTGCTGTCGATGGCAAGGGTGGTTTTGCCATGACCTCATGTGATGCAGACTTCACAGAGGCTGTATCGCTTGGACCATCCTTCATATCAACATCTTCACTATGCGAGGACGATGGCCGTACACCAGAGCCCCAGGATTGTGAATGGGTCACAGAAGACGGAGAATTAGCAACATCCGCGACTGATATACCTGCAGACAGTTGTTGACGCTTAACCGGCCATTGGGTCTTTGCGCTGTCTTCAAGGCAGCGTTTCATGAGCCGTCGACTCAAGGGAGAAAAGGTAGTCGTCGAAGGATGCGTTTGTTGCGATTCGTCAACGTAGGAAGCACGTGAGAGGGGTGATCGCGTGTTTGTGGGATCAGATACTTTGCGTGAAAAAGTTCGTGAGGTAGCTGTGTCCACTTTTAGAGACTTGCCCGAGGCCGGTACACTCGACTGTTTCTATGTGATGTTAGCGACCAAGATCAGAGACGAAAGACGCATGGGTAAGGAAACGTACAGGTAACGGAGCAGGGTGATTCGGATGTGCAGATGTTGCACTACCTCGCTTCTTCTTGCGCTGTCCATGCTGATCGTGCTCGAGCTGCTCGAATTTCTTTTCCACTGCTGCGATTTTGCGTCTATCTCGTGCTGACAATTCCGTATCTTGCAGGGCCCATTCAGGCGGTGGATGCGTCGGGGTCAAGTCGCGACTACGGGTCTGCCCACGTACAGAGCCAGATGTTGATCGACTATCGGCATTATCATCCTCGATGGCTACCTCACTACCCGCACGACTCGTATTGGAACGACCAACACTAGTAGGCGAGACAGCAGATTTGGATTTCGCTTTCTTCCGCTTGCCATTCATTTGTTTCAAGCTTGGATGACGACGGCGATCAACGGCGGCTAAGAGACACGGCTGAGGTGGGGAGCAGGCACATCCACCGAAGTTAGCTAAAAGATTGCTCATGGATATCGCTCGGGCTTCCTCCTGATCGCTGTCTCCGGAGAACTGGCGGTCGATATACCACATCGCAGTAACTTCCGAGTCCGCGGGAATATCCTGGTTGGCGACGAAACAAAAATGATACTCAATCCCATTGGTGATATAAGTCTTCAATGTGACGTTAGGGCGACACGAACGACGGACGTATCGAAGTATGGAACCTTCCTGACGACAATCGATATAAATAGGAAGTTGAGGATGGAAGAATACAAAAGGTTGAGGGTGATGTAAGTCTGGCCACCGGTTTGCAGGATCAAGACAATAATCACGAAGCGCGCCTATTTTACCCGTGACCTCGCCGACAATCTGATCCTTGTGGACAGCGGTTTGAGTTCTCAGCAATTTCCAGGTGGGATGTACACCTTCCATCTCGATATCCTTGTGGATCTGGGTGTCTAACGATAGTTGGGGCCATTCGGAAGAATCCAAAATGTCTGCATATGTGAAAACATCTTGTGGAGGACGACCAGTTGCATCTGGTGGGATCGTCGAAGGATCTTTGACCCACGATCCTATGTCATTCATCAGGTGTATGTTGTTGACCAAGTTGCTCTTTATGTCTTGATAACCACGGTCGTTCTCGTACAAATGTAGGAATTCATGAGAGTAAAGAGGGATTTGCGGTGAAGTGGAGGAAAATTTCGTCGGACTCATTGAGGTAGTCATGGATCCCGATCGCTTGCGGGGATCCGGCTGCAGCTTGGGTGGTACGTTGACGGAACTCACTGACGCTGATGGTCTATGAGAGGATTTTGGCTTTTTAAGTGTACCTAGCTGGTCCCTAGAAGTGGATTCACTGCGATGGTGGTGTCCATTGACCAGTTCTTCTTTGTGGTGTTTTCTCTTGTGGCTTTTTGACCCAGAGCGTTTAGGCTTCCGGTCACCGCTATCATTTTGCTCCCGTAAACGACGCTGTCGCTCAGTGGCCCGTTTTCCGTCCAAATACAATGGTGAGGGCGAACAGTCTGTACAGAAGTGTACGTCCGGTACCTCCTGGCCATGGTAGTAACACTCGATGTGTTGCCATGTCTCGCACTTCTCACAGAAGACAGTGTTCCCGTCATCGTCCTCAAAGGCACAAATGCACTTGATGGTGTAGGGCTCTTCATCTTCCAGAGGGACAGAGTCGGATATAGCGCCATTCAACGCCGGGGAGTGGATAGAAGCAGTGACCGGATACGAATCTCCGGTCGAATGCGTTGTTGCGAGCAAGGAGGTATCTGTCATAATCCGACAGATGACCCCCTTTACCTCGACAGGTGATGGTAAAAGTTCCTCAGCACCCAGCTTGATGGTTTACTTCCTCAACGCGCATGTCAAAAGCGGCTGAGGTCGTCGTCGCTTGAGTCGGAAGAGAGGTTCGTCTAGATAGCTGCACGCAGATGTCTAGAAGAATCGACACGACGACAGCGAGATGGGAACGAGATGACACGTAGGATTCGTGTAGCGATTTCTTCAAGTACGACGAGAGCGAGGTCACAGGAGGTCACGTCACGCGTTAGTAACAGTCACGATGATAAATGACGATATCACGATGAACAGGTCCAGTTGTGACGGCTGGTGAGGAGATCGAGCGTTGTGGCGAGAGAAGGAGACGATAAAAGTACAGGGTCGAGTATTCGCGTCGTCGTCAACGAGTTTGAGATTTGCGACCGTAAGCTAGAGAGGAATCGAGTCCAGGAAGGCGACCGAGAATAGTGAAGGAGTCGACGCGCATCAGGCGGAAGACACGAAAGAGTTGAAAACCTGCAAAATTCAAGCCGTCCAAGCAAAACAAGGTCCGTTTCGGTATTCGAGAAACGGAACGTCGAAACGGTCGATGAAGGTGGGAGAAGAGAGAAAATAAGGTCGTTCAAGTCGAAGAAGATGATTAATCGAATAAGGAAAGAGAAGAATGAAGAAGAAGAAACACCAAGGAAGGGAGGAAGAGGTGGTGAGATTGGCGAGAGAAAGAAGTTGTGAATGGTTGAGGATCGAAGGAAGGAAGAGAAGGAGAGGACGAAGGGAAGAGCAGCCTAAGGACACCAGGCTCTCTCGGTCGGTCACTCTGAATGGCTACTGCTGAACCTGGGCCAGCCAAGCGAAATGAGCGAAAAGGGAAAGGCGCGCTTTCCGGGCGAGGGAAACCACACTCAGCAGGAGGAAAGAGCGGCGGCGGGAACGAGGGAAAGGGCGACTGATAACAAAAGCCTGCCCTTTCCACGCAACAGAATGCCAGGAAACATGGTAGCAGCAAGTTAATACTCACAATGAAACAATAATATTGTAAAATGTACTAAGGGAGAAAAAAAGAAACCAAAAATGGGAAACGAAAAAAATGAAACATGGGGAGACTCGAAAACGAGCAGAGGGGAATCTCGATGCTCAACGGCGCGAGACTCCTCACAAAAATTATTTGTTCCAACCTCCATGTTCATTCTTTTTGCTTTAGGGTGTCAGGCAGTCGGTCGCAGAGGGGAGGGCGAGCGAGGGCGGTCCGCGTTGGGTCGGGAATGAGAGAGACACACACACACGCAGACACAGGCGAAGGTTGACTCACGGCAGAAATGGCGCGGCTGTAGAAACAGGTTAGACACGTATGCCGACAGCCTCCGAGTAGCGAATGAGCAGCGTGCAAATAATTGGGGTGTCACTGGTCGAAGGCTTGGCAACCTGTTCTACCAATGGCAGATCAGTAAGCACATAGTCACCCCACTTCGATCGGCCATTTGCTGTCTCTTTCCGGTATGGTGCCAGAGCCCGAGATTTGGCACAGTATTAGTCAGCCAACACGAAAGCCAATCGCGTTCAGGTTGCTGAGTCAGCCGGCAGCTTTCGCTTGCTGGTTTCGACCAGTGAGGCGCTAGCCGTTTTGAGCTTGGCGTCCAACAAACACCACGAAAGTGCACGTGCCATCGTTGTGGTATCAGTCTATCAGATGACGAGAGAGGCTAAGCAGTGTGACTGACTGCAGGTCTGTAGCGGATGGAGTGGAAGAGCAAGCAGGCACAGTGGAAGGAAAAGACGGATGGGTTGGGGAGAGTGAACAGAATCGATGGCCAAATATCGATGAATCTTCAGCGGCGTGGCCAAGCCATGATAGCAGTAGGCGTAGACTGAGCACGATCGTGTAGCACGCGTAGTCAAGGTAGAGCGTCAAATTGACAAAAGAAAGATGTCAACAAACTCGAGAGAAAGAAGAAGAAAATTCAGGAACAGGCTCAACCATCAGAAGTAGCCATGTGTAGTGCGTGCCAGCCAGCATGCTGCCGTGCCAAGTCATGGCTTGTATAGGCCATGACAAATGACAACAACAGAGACAGCTGTGTAGGTTGAGATTCGAAAAGAATGAAGAATCAGGCACGAAAAGGAGAGAAAATAGCGGTCGAGTCGCTCAGGTTGACAGGGCACAAGAGTATGCCGTCGGGAAAAGGGAATATCAATAAGCACGATAGGATCAGTCACTCAGTAGTGTCACAACGGGGGCAAACCACGCCCCCGTCCATAAGCGGTCGATTGCCTGCAGGATTGATAATCAGGCTGAGTAAAATTTGGCAGTGTGGATTTTGAAAATTGAGGGAATGAGGATAAGAGAAGAAGATAAAGTTGATCAGGATTTCTGATGAAGCAGGAAATAGAAATTCTTTGAGGGGCTTGGTGTGTGCCGTCTCTGACCGTGTGTGTATGGATGTGGACGGTGTCCTCCGTAAGAAATTGATAGTACCGCAGTAGTGCAGTTTCGGGGGTTAAAAAAAGTAGACGAGGGCAACAAACCCACGCAAGGGATATAGAAAAAAAGAAACAGCACACAAAGAGATCTCAAAGTCAAAATGAATTTCAAAAAGTAGTACTCTAGGACAAAAGAGTCCCTGCGAAAGAGAAGACTGAGTGCTGTGATAGCAACGAACTTAATTCCCATTTTTTTGCCACAATTAGGCTCGCTTCAGCGGGAAAAGGGAGCGGCCCTCCCGCCGTAGTAGCCGTCGCTGAACCCGTGGTCATGCTTATCCGCTGGCCAGTCAACGCTATAGCCACTAGTTTTTTGTATAGTTTGGCATTGATCCGGTGTCTCAGTGTAACGATTGTGTTTCATTTGATTGGTGATGAGCTTAAGTTACTGACTACAGTCATAGGATGAAGCTTATGTTTGTGTATTATTTTAATGTGAACCATGCTATGATCGACAACTCAGAAGCAGGACCTTGAGATACGAATACAATACTGCATCTGGCCGAGGTTAATGTCTGCCATAGATGTGTGGCCACCGCCACATATCAAAGTCCAAACCAAATGCTAAGTTTATTACCTTCATATTCACAATATTAAAACAAACAAACGGGTATCATTTCAATCCATACACAGCCCAAGCTAGGTATGCCGAACAGATCGCTCTCAACCAACCTCACTGTCAAATCACACAAAATGCCCAACTCCGCCGTGGTATAGTATTATACAATTTCCTTAATCGACTCCGTAAGATTTCGCTCAGGTCGGTGGTTCTCTGTTTCGTATGTCAGTTGAAAAATCATACCATGTGGTCATCAACAGTACGCACTCGTCTGTCATGTCTGTCTCGGCAAATTCAAGCCATTCTCCTGTAAGAGCCTTTTTCCAGAATCGTACACTTCCATCGTCGCCTGAAGATATCAAGCAGTCACCTATCACAGGCTAGGTCAGCAGCAAACCTTAACATGAGCCCATTGTATAATGGTAGCATACCTGCAAACGACCATTGTACCTGCCAAACATCCAAATGATGACTATCAATACAAGCAACCTCCCGATACTCATGGCGAAACGGTGTATCGACGTTCGTCGGACGAGGAGAAGCCGTTACTGGAGCTCGATTGGCCAGTGCAGAGCCAATCCCGGATTGTGCCGTAGCGCGATGAGACGGTGATTGTGCCGCAACTTGTCCATTGCGATTATGATGATGGTTTCCGTGGTTTCCATTACCCGATATGGATGTATAAACTTCGAATATGCGAACGAATCCATCCTTGCAACCACTAGCAATAAGATCGTATCCACGTACCGAGCCATTGGCCCATGAAATGTCGCGAACAAGGCCACCGTGGCCAGTCAATTCGACAGCGTGGTAAAACCGACGACTCGAGTCCGTTCTATAGATTTTCACCGTGTCCATGGCAGCGACGACCAGAGACAAGCTCTTCCGATCACTGTCCGGTTTCAACGAGTGCGTGGCATCAAACGAGTCATGGTGGAACTGCACCCGAAAACTGGTTTCTTCTCCCCGTGCTGGCGCCTGACAAACTCTGAACTGGTCAAGCGCTTGCCATTCCCCGAGCGTATCCGGCATAACGGGCTCCATGACCATGAGATACCCATCTCGGGTAATGAGAGCCAGCCACGTGTCCAGGTCAACATTCCGAAAATCCAATGACACAAAGGGCACTCTATGAGGAGCCGGCAAGCGGAATATGGACTTGAACCGGCGGCCTGAGTTGGGAGGCTGCGTGACATCTTCTTGCCAGATTTTGAGACGCATATCCTCTCCTACACTGCCAATGTGCTGTCCTGTAAACGGGCCATTCCAAGTTGCCTGTACATAGCATGTCAAATCAATCATACATCCTTTCTATTAAAACACTTTAGCAGGTGTCGTAGCACTTACATCTCGAATCTCAGCATCATGCGCACGCCACGTATCAGTCAACTGCCACTGCCCATCCTTCTGATCCCAAACCTTTAACCTATGGTCCGACGACCCCGTAACAATCCGATTCCCATAAAAATTGAATTTTGTGACAGTGACCAAGTCGCGATGGCCGGACTCGAAGTCGGTGAAGTTCGTGCCCATTCTGCGACGGACGCGTTATGCTCAGAATTTAGACCGTAGTTTTCTCCCATCAATTTCATAACACGTATGACCGGTGTAACTCAATATGGAATTAGTGCGTTGCTCATATGCATGACATACATGCAACAACTAAGTGTGGATGTGGATGTCTGAATCGCCTCGAGTCAAGCAAATCAACAACTCCAAACCCCACGAAGCTGCTTCGGGGAAGGTGCCGATCAATAATGCACAATATCATGTCTCTGATTGGCTGTCGCAAGCTGCCGCCGCGTTTACAAGGCGGTGAATCATTCATCCGGCAGAAACTATCAGATAAAGCCAGATTGTTTCTTTTTGTCAAGCATCTACCTCATATTTACCTAGCAAATGGGTTGAATCTTTGGAAAGAAAGGAAAACTGCTTCGGCAAGTATAGATCTGAAGCAAGGCTTTTATAGAACATGGCGCCGTCAACTACCCTCTCGACGACGGAAGTCTGCACCCTCTGGGTGCTCATAGGCGCTTCCATCGCTATTGTGGCCAACTCCTTTCATGGTGATGGTGAACCGCTCATGGTGTCTTTGGCGTCTAGTCTATTCGCCTTCGCTACGACGTATAGTTTAATTCGATGGCTGGGACCAAGTTTTATGAAGGTTGGATTGAAAGGGAAGGATATGGCTAAAGCCAAGAAACCGGAGATGTATGTCTGACCCTAAACCCCGTTGCAGGAAGTCGCTTACTGATCTTTGGTAGACCCGAGACAATGGGCGCAGTGTGTGCGGTGGTGTACCTCTTGCTTATGATTGCTTTCATCCCTTTCCCTTTTTACAAGGATATTGTGGCCGCAACATCTGGAGGCGGAAATCGCGATGTCGTCTTGCATATCGAACATGTCGAGACAGGACGTTTCCTCCATCGCTTTCCCCACAACAAGGTTCGCCCTTACTCCCTTTTGCTTTAGTAGTATGGATGCTAATGATTGCAGCTGGCATCCTACCTCTCCGGCCTTTTGTCCCTTCAAGCCATCACCCTCCTCGGCATCGGGGACGATCTCCTCGATATACGCTGGCGCCACAAAGTCCTCATCCCAGCCCTCGGCGCCTTCCCCATGCTAGTCGTCTACTTTGTCGATTTCGGGGTCACTCACGTCGTCGTCCCCATGCCTCTGCAACGCTACTTTGGGCAAATCTTCGACCTCGGTTTTTTGTATTACGTCTACATGGCTGCCGTGGCAATCTTTTGCCCCAACAGTATCAACATGCTTGCAGGCATCAATGGCGTCGAAGTTGCGCAGTCACTCGTCATCGCTGTCCTGCTGCTGCTAAACGACTTGCTTTATTTAAGCCCGTTTACACCCTATCCGCATCCAGCCATGGACTCGCATTTATTCTCTATATACTTCCTCCTTCCGTTCATCGGCGTGTCGCTAGCACTATTGTGCCATAATTGGTACCCATCCAAAGTCTTCGTGGGCGACACATACTGCTATTTCGCGGGTATGGTCTTTGCCGTCGTCGGTATACTGGGCCATTTCAGCAAGACGTTGCTCTTGTTGTTTATTCCGCAGATGTTCAATTTCTTGTACTCGTGTCCGCAGCTTTTTCATATCATTCCCTGTCCTAGACACCGTCTACCGAAGTTTAATGCTGTGACGGGACTGTTGGAGAATTCGGTGACTGAGTGGCCCCTTCCACCGTCGCCGGTGATTGCTGCAGCACTACATCTTCTTCATCGACTGAGGCTTGTCGGAATCAAGACGAACGAGAATGGAGAGATTACCGAGTCGACTAATCTGACGCTACTCAATCTCTGGATTCTGTGGTTCGGTCCTATGAAGGAAGATCGACTTGCGTTGAGTATTGTGTTGTTGCAGACAGTCTGTGGTCTTATTGCGCTGTTTGTTCGGCATCAAATGGCGTTGCTTGTTTTTCCGGCGGATAATAGGAGTTTGTGGTCTTTTGTATGATCTGATTAGGTATCGACGATTCGATTCGCTTGTATAGTTCAACATCTCTGTACATAATCATCTTCATTTATTTCATGTAACATACACTCAGGTTGAGACGACTTGTGCATTCGGGGCTATCTACAACAATGTGTCTCGCAAGACTACAAGATGCTGCTATGGATAACATGGTGAAGTTCGTCCTTTCTACTTGATCCCTTCCCCTGACTCCTGCGGAGTTTGATATTTAACCAGAGTACAGCATCAGACCTCCTCAAAAGACCTCCCCATCTCATGTTTCCTGTATGGCATCGGACGACGATCGGAGGATGACTTCATGTGTAGGAAAGCGAGGACGGGATTCTTTGAGTACCTAATGACAGGTTTTTATTGGTTAGCCTGGGATAAGCAGGTGGGAAAAAACGTGAAAAAACACCCCCATCTCCTCGCCGCACTCGCGAACGAGTGTGTTTCTCAAGTTCAGCCGCGCTTTGCTCATCACAGTATCTCTCGACACTTAGATCTAGTATTTTTCTTCATAGTTGGGTCATTGGAGTGGTAACCTGCCTTTGCACCTAGTATATGTCCACCACGACCAGAATTGTGAGTTCGAATGCGAGATAATATAGGGCTCAACAGCAACGATCGGCGACCAGGACAGAGGCACATGTCTTCAATATGCTCAAGGACATGGGAAACGAAGAAATGAAAGGGTGTTGTAGGTGGAAGAGGGAGATGGAGAAGATGAGGATGAAGACAACAACCTGGGGAGGAAGGTGCGCGTTTGGCTTCCAAAAGAGGCAGGAGCTACCCAGAAGTAGCAACCACATGACCGTCTCAGCTATGGACTACTGAGCCGGCCATTACACTTGCGGACTCTGTTTTCTTTCCTCGCTGGCGGTTCCCCTATGGTCGAGTGGTACTACAAATTGGAAACTCTGGTGGTAGCCCAATGCGGTCCTCCATTCACCACTCCATTCCAGCATCTTCTTTTTTTTTTTTTATCGGTGTTTCAAACCATATCCTGGCCATCTCTCTTTTTTTTTTTAGACCCGGCCTTTTCTTTTCTCTCTCTACCTACTGCTGTTAGTTCTGATTTAGGTCAACTCAGCTCATGAAGCAGGATCATGCAACGCTCAGCCTGGGTTTCTTCAATGACTTCATGGCTGCCTTAGGACATCAAGGCATCAAGGCTCCAAGGCCATCAGGCTGTCAGGCTTTCCACTATTCCTCGGTACATCTTTCGATAGATCGGAGTTTGTACTTCAATCATATCACAAATGTCGCGATAGAGAATGCACAATATTAGTAGCACATATCAATGATTACAATAGATGATATATTTACATATGTAGGCTGACTTGAATTCCAGACGCATCCTAATGTAAGTCTGTTCGGCTCGTTTATGGCTATCGTAGAACTCGAATGCGACACCTAGATCTATTCGAGGGACTAACTCGACGATTCGGTCTTGCAGTTACATATGTACGTAGTGGCCAATGCGGTCTCATTCCCTTGGCACCCTCTTAAAAGAAAGCTCGCGTACGTTAATATTTTAAAGTTGGAAAGGTATGACTAGAATTTTACCCGTCATATGCGACATCTGGAGCGACCACGTGCATTGTCATACCCTAAAGTCGATCGATCTACGCCATCTTTCAAATGTGGCTACATGGATTATGTTACAGGTCAGACTGGACTGATTCAAAATGAGACCTACATATGCACAGGGACGGCTAGTTTTGGATAGCACTTGTTGAACAAACCATAATTTCACAAGCTGATACTACGTGTCGACAAGAAGTTGAAAATCAGACATGGATATGGCTTTCTTCAAATAATATGTAGTGGTAACCTTGGAACATTGAAGATATATAGTCGTCTCGAATCTAAAGATGGGTATACAACTATCCATGGATATGTTCCAAGAAGTAATGGTCTGAGCTCCAAGGTTAACTGCGATGGACATCACCCGAACAAATCATATTTACATGAATCAATCAAAACGACGACGTAAATCAACAGATAGGGGATATACTTCGAGGGTAATGCATCAAATTATGAATTTCGTGTCGTTCGTAAAATCATTTCACCAAAACCCTTACACCTTGACTGGAAAGCTTGGGGAATGGTAGGAATAGCTCATGTGCCAGAGTGACGTCCTCGCGAGTCGTCTCGTATAACTCAAATTCGACTTCACGGAAGACCTTGGATAAGGCGAGCAGCATCTCGGATCGGGCGAGACTGGTTGATAGACGTTAGTAACCATTCCAAAAGAAAAGAAGGCGACGGGCGGCATACTTCATTCCAATACACTGCCGCGACCCTTTGGTGAACGCAACCATGTATTTCTCAAGGTACTTGCGCTGTTCCAAATCCATCCATCGTTCAGGGACGAACTCGTATGAGTTCGGGAAGATGGTTTCATTGTGGTGCATGAAGACGCTTGTCATGCTAACAGCAGTCTTTGAAGAACGTGTTAGATTAGTCGCGAGAAGAGATTAGCACGCAAGACCTACCCCTGCTGGAATAGTCCATTCTCTAAACTGGAGAGCGTGGTCGGTAGAAATTCTGGCTAATCGTGTGCTGACGCCATATGAAAGTCTGGTAGAAGGGAATGATGAGTATAGACACATTACATTTGAGTGTTTCTTCTACATACCTAAGCCCTTCTAGCATAACCGAAGTCTGACACAATCAGTAAGTAGTAACATAGGGGAGGTACAACTTACCAAATACGGCAGCTTCTCCAAATCTGCCAACGATGCAGTCTGATCCGGATCTCTCTCGTTGAGTTCGGCTTTAAGTTTCTCCAAAGTTTTTGGATTCTCCAAAAGGTAATAAGTAATCCAACTCAAAGCTTTGGCGACCGTTTCGCCTCCAGCGCCAATCACCACCTGGATCTCCTGCGCCAACCGCTCCGCACTCTTCTCTTCCGGCGGCAAGTTACTATTCAACACATCATGAAAAAACGTCGGATGCGCAAACTTGACTTTACTCTTCTCATCTCCAGTATTATCCTGACTCTCAATAACAGACAAAATAAGCGCCATGCACCGGGCCTGGAACTTCAACATCAACCCCATTCCGGGATTAAGCCACGCAACAAACGAATCCGGTAACGATTTCATAATCGTAAGCAGCCACGGAAACGGCTTGAAGAACGCACTGCTCTTCGCAATCCCACTCAAGGTTGCGCTCCACTGTGGGCTGAAATCCGGGGAATCCAAAAAGTTAAATCCGATCCCCATAGTATAATCCGATATAATATCCGTTGCGAAACAGCTGTACGCATGCTGAGTGTTGATTGGCACACCCGTCCCCTTGAAGCTCTTCAGACGGTCGCAAAGCTTATTCGCTAGGGTTTGGATTTCCGGCTCGAGCTGGCGCACCCGCGCCATGGAGAAGTATGGATTCATATTCGATCGAAGAAGGCGGTGGTGCGCATGGTCCAAGACGGCAATTGTTGCGCGCTCGTTACCAAACATGTTGGCATAGAATTTGTATTTGTTGCGCGGACTCTCGCGCGAGTATAGCACTTCATAGAAGCTTGGATCATCGACGTGAAGCTCCCACGGACTGATGCGAACGATTGGGCCTACATGACTCGAACAAAGAAACGGTTAGTTACCCGTTATTGGACAAAGGTGAAGAATCCGATCTACAGCACTGACCATATTTTTTGTGCATTCGGGCGATCTCGAATGTATATTTCCCATGACAGATCGCATCATACCAAAACTCATACCATGCAGTAGCAGCAGCAAGCTTTGGCCCAGGAAATCTGGACAAAGGCGACAGCCACAGACGATAGACGACCAATCCAATCACATACACCGAGTAGGCGCATACTGCGCCGCAAAGAAGATGCGAGGTCTCCATTTTCTGGAATTGCTGCACCACTTTTTGTGTGCAGGGATTAATCAATTGGTACTGGCGGACCAGTAACCGTTACCACAGAGATGTTTCTTTGTTTCGAGATTCAAGGATCATCCACTGGGTAGGTCAATTAACCATGGAACCTCCGACCTCCCCTATCACATGATTTAAAACTAGCAACTACTTTCTCAATTACGTGTTCGACTATATTAAACTGGAGCTTCTAAGTTAGTCCGAGTACGGAGTACTCCGTCGAGGGCTTATAATACGACGATATTATTGGAGTATTGAAGTCGTTGGCCTGCACCTAGAGATCTAGTGGCCGAACCCACGGCAGGAGTTAGGGTTTGCATGGGTCACAACACCACCGCGCTAATCCTGTTTTGGTAAATTATGCTTGGTGCTAAGCTATCATTGGCCAATGGCGCCGGAAAGAGCCATCCGGTGAGCCCATCCCGAAGGAGACTAGGCCTGTTTAGGGTTGGTGAATCCGGCACGTGCGCTGGCGCAACGGTCATCCGCTCTTGCCATCCATAATATAGTGTATTTGAGACATGCCACCCTTTCTATCTTTCTTGATCAATTCTTTGTGTTATTGTCTTCATAGTCATATCAGCTTCAAATTGTCGTTCCCGCCTGTCATCATGCCAGCCGAAGGATTGGAATCGCAGTCCACCGGGTCCACTATCACGCCTGAGGTATAGTGGACAGTCAATTCTGCTAAGTTTTAGGTTGTTGAGTCTAATTCCTGGTTATAGGAGGGTCCCGCTCTCTACGATGACCTTAGTGAATTTTCGTATGTTGTGGGCGAGTTGGAATTCATCTAATCAGATCTAATCGGTCTCGAACAGAGATGCCGCAAGCTCGACGGCTTCGTTAGCATCGAGTGTGTTTAACTATCAGTAAGTTGAATAGCTATGTATCGATAATCACCTCTGATAGTCACCCAGATATGAGGTATGTTTGATATACCGAAGGGACCTTTAAAAAAGATCCCTTTCTCATGAACATTGAACGACAGAATGGACGTCGATATCATGCATACCGAGAAGGCGAATACGTCATTGTACGTGTTTCCTAGCGCCTCCATCTAGTATCTACAGCGATACTAATACACCGAAACAGCCCAATGACGAAAGGGAGCAAGACCGCCTCGATTTGGTGCGTATAGCCATGTGTACTGCGAACGATATGGCCATTGCTAACCCATGGCAAGCTCCATCATATCTTCCTGATGGTCTTGGAAGGAGAGTTATATACCGCTCCAATTCCAGAGAATATATCTCAAGTCCTGGATCTTGGCACGGGGACGGGGGCTTGGGCAATGGATTTAGCAGAGTATGTCAACCCAGCCCGCAACAAAGGGCCCATGAAACTAACACGAAGGATAGCCGGTTCCCCCAAGCAATAGTCACTGGTTAGTGAAAACTTCTTGTTGATGCCCATGACTATGATTTTGACTCATATAGGAACGGATCTAAGTCCTATACAATCGCCTTGGTATGCCTTTCAGGGTCGCAATGAGTACTAAGGCACAACTAATATCGTCATACAGGGTCCCAACAAACTGCCAATTCCAAATAGATGACTTCGAACTCGACTGGAACTTCGCCTATCCCTTCGACTTTATCCACGCCCGCAGCATCGAAGGCTCAGTCAGGGACTACAAAAAACTTTTCAGTCAAGCATTTGAGAACCTCAAAGACGGCGGATGGTTCGAAGTCGACGACGCCACGGTCGGTGTTTTCTGTGATGATAATACCATTGAACGAGCGCCGAATTTACTTAAATGGCGCGACAAATTGATTGAAGCGAGCCATAAATTTAATAAGCATATGGGGGTTTCGCAAAATTATAAGCAATGGATGATAGATGCGGGGTTTGTGAATGTGAAGGAAAAGATTTATAAGGTATGTCGCCTTTATTTATAGCCTCTCCTAAAGAAGGAAGCGGTCTGATTGAAACGTTTCGTTGACATCAACAGGTCCCCTACTCCCCATGGGCCAAAGACCCAAAGATGAAGGAACTAGGAGCCTATCAACAAGCAATGATGCTCGAGGCTTTGGATGCCTACTCCTATGCACTGTTCACCAGGGTGCTGGGATGGACCACACTCGAGATCCAACTTTTGCTCACCGGAGTAAGAAAAGAGCTCCGCGATCGAGAGTTTCATGGCTACTCACGGTTTTATTTTGTATATGGACAAAAGCCGTCGCCTCAGGCCTCTTAAGGCCGGCGATTTGGCATATGAAGCCTCGACTCTTTTGGGCTGTCAGTACATTTTCACAAACGTACATACTTTCGGAGTACATACAAACGAATCTCTTTCCAGCGTTCATCGCTATTTTTACTTGTCTTGGGCGTTCTCTAATGTTTTGCTGTACCTATGCTTAATAACACATACCCTCTAAGCCACCCCGAGTTCTTTTCGAAGTAGGGTTACGGATTACCGAAAATGGCAACGATTCGATCCTCCAGATGCACAATGACGAGACCAACACCATTAAATCTCTCAAGTGTATCAGCTTTTCTAGCTAATCAAATAGACTGTTTCGTAAATTCTCGCATTCTTCTTTTTGCGGTAAATTGACTCGGTACTTTACCGACATCCTCGAAAAGTAAAATCGAAGCGCTCTGTACAGTGGTGGATCTTCCCCACGAAATCAAAAGTCCTTGGGCCTTCGGATCACACAAAAATACTTCAAAGATGCGTGACATGTGACTAGTCCACGAACCAAAAAGGAACTTAAGCACTCTTTTCGCCAGTTAGAGAGTGCCAAAAATCCCATCAAAGGTTTTAAATTTTTAATGCATAGGGCGCATTTTCTAGTGTGGGACCGCTTTGTCACATGGGTTACGCCATCGATTCCTCTGATACTACGTGCTCCAATACTTTTTTCTCAAGAGGTATAGCATTTTTGTTTCTTTTCAGGTATATAGATTTGAGTATTCCCAAATTTCTTCCTCATTTCTTCGATTCTTGTCAATTGCGTGTGAATATTCGAAGAGTGGAACGCCAGGTACCAGGGGTACCCGAGCCAGATTTTCCTAGGTATCCGCCACTTTGTTTAGATCCGGACACCCAAGGCCAGAAAACAACAACTTTTGATCATCAACACAAAGACAGAGAAGGGATAAGATAAGGAAATATGAGAGGGGGAACAACCCTCGCCATCATCGGCTGCGGACAAATAGGAACCTCCATCCTCGAAGTCCTACTAACAACTCTCTCCCAACCATGCCCCAACAACCAACACAACACCTTACCAATCCTCTCCATGAAACTAAAACCATCCCGCTTCATCGCCTGCGTAAACACGCAGGACTCCGTGTCGCGCCTACGCACCAAATTTGGGCATTTCGCGCGCAGCTCGTATCCCAATGTGCAAATCTCGCAGGGGCGGATAGTCGAAGTCGTGGCGCAGGCGGACATAATCCTTCTCGGATGTAAAGCCAGTCAAGCGGCGGATATTCTGAGTGAGCCGTCTTTGAGAGAGCATTTAGCGGGGAAATTGTTACTGAGTACTTGTGCGGATCTGTCGGTGCAGCAGATTGAGCAACTTATATATAATGATGCCATTGATGAGGAAGGCTCGGAGTCGGAGAGGTGTTATATTGTCCAAGCAATACCAAACACAGCAGCAAGTGTGCGACAATCAGCGACGTTAATTAGTGAAACAGTCGCTGGCGCAGATACGACCCTTCCACCAGACCTACAGATTTTGACGACGTGGATATTCTCCAGTATCGGGACGGTAACATATATGCCCGAGTCGCTGATGAATAGTGCCTCGATAATCAGCGGTCTGGCTCCCGCTTTTTACACCGTTGCGCTGGAAGGTATTGCCAAGGAGGCGATAGCCAGAGGACTTAGTGAACCTGATGCAATGTTTTTGGCTGCTCAAGCCCTCAAAGGAACGGCAGAGATGATACTCTCCAAGAAAGAGGAGAATAAGGGACTGTTTGCGGTTGATGAGGTTAGAGACCAGGCTATTGCTTCGTCGACGGGGAGTGGTGCGAGAGGTGTTGTTGTGTTGAGACAGGCTGCTGTTAAGGATAGTTTTGCGGAGGCGATGGGTCAGGGGATGGAGAAGAGGGATGCAGATGGGTATCTGTATTCGAATTGGTGATTTCATTACTTAGACTAGATTTCTAGGTAGACTACATAGACTGCATGGCCCATAGATCTTGAGAGTGATATGACATGCTACATTTCGGGTTTGAGCACGTCTTATGTTCATGACAAATGGATGTGATATTGTACGCTGTCAATGGGAATATAGATCTATTACAAATCATTCCGGCAGCTTCATCGTTCTGATGTGTCCGGGTCATTCAAGTCTTGTGATAGATGCTTGACACAATGAGATGCTTTGAAGGTCACGCAATGCAAGCACCACAAATCAATCGATTCCTGATTTCTCATCAAAATGCTTGTAAATGGTCGGTTGGAACGCAGTCATGGCGTTGGAGGGAGATCGGATTGCGTGCTGCTGGTTATGAGGGGAAGCATTATTAATGTGATTTCTATCAATGATCAAGTAAGTTGAAACAACATGCTCTCAATGTAAAGAATGTCCGGATATAAAATAAATGCAATTCCCATGAATGAGGCCAAATATTCTGCCCTGTATATCAATCAATAGTCTCTGAACCTTCAACGGAAATACTATAGCAAAATGGCTTCTGCCGCCGTCACCTCCATCTCAAACCAGGCCCAGCCCGACTTCAAAGTCGCAACATTCCCTGTATCTCCAACTGACTCACACAAACATCATGTCAAAACGACATTGAACTACTACAAACCCGCCGCAGACGGCTCACCACCCCCGCCCAGCATCAGCGGCAAACCAGAAACCTATGAACGCGAAAGCGAAACCCTAGAAGTAACTGTACACGACATATCCGGGAACGAATTAGATTATACACTTGACAAAAACGGATTTCAGCTTTACTATCATGAGAGTAAGCAGAAGCTGTTTGTCGATGAGGAGGAGATCAAGAATGAGTATTACCCGGAGACGGAGCAGTTGTTGAAAGATGCGTACGTTGCTAGCCTCGGTCTCAACATTTAAGTAAAACTGACAAGATTGGAATGCTTAGAACCGGCGCATCCAAAATTTTCATCTTCGACCATACAATCCGTCGTCCCGAAAACTCTACCGGCCAATCTGTCCCCGGCGGCCTCCGTGGTCCCGTTCAGCGCGTCCACATCGATCAAAGCTACCAAGCATCCAAGAACCGAGTAACATACCACCTCCCCGACGAAGCCTCAACCTTACTCAAGGGACGCTACCAGATCATCAACGTCTGGCGCCCCATAAAAACAATCTACAAAGACCCTCTCGCCGTCGCAGACGCCCACTCCGTGCCTGACAGCGACCTCGTCCCCGTAAAACTCATCTACCCGAACCGCGAAGGTGAAACGTACACCGTCAAACCAAACAAAGCACATAAATGGTATTATCGGTATGGACAGACACCCGATATTGTGACGTTGATCAAATGTTTTGATTCGAAGCTGGATGGGAGAGCGAGACGGGTTCCGCATACGGCGTTTGTGAATCCGGAGACTGCTGGGAAGGCGGAGTATGCGGAGAGAGAGAGTATTGAGATTAGAGCTTTGGTGTTTCATCCTGAGGATACAGAGTGATCTATTGTTCATTTGACTTTGCTGAGTAGTTTTGTCTTATTCGAAATTGAAGAGCGGTTGGAAGAGCCGTAGCTAGTTTCTACATAATTGCGTCATTTAGGGCTTTTTTATCAATGTTTAATGTTCAAATCAATACCTCAAGATATAAGAGCTAGTGTATGCATATAAATTATAGGGCAAGTGTTGACAGATATCATCGAGTTTGGAGGACTAGGCCTGTACTCACATGCACCCTTCTCTTCCCATTCATCATCCACGACAATGCGTGACCAAAAGCATCCTCGCCCCTCGTGTACCTATCTCGCGCACCAACACCTCCTCCAGTTGATTGGAATCAACATTTTCTAAGGAGTGACATACAAAAAAATAAGACGACCAGAGTGTAGTGAACACTTTTAACATCGTTAGCCTTACGGTCTGGATGGTTTTCTGGTATGAAATAGTGGGACTAACCACGCTCCCGAAGGAATCAGCTATAATTTCCATAGAAGGTTCAAAACTGACCTGTATTCCTCTCTTCACAACAAATTCTGGATTTTACGAGCATTGGCAAGAGCTTACGCATTAGACCGCACTGCCATCTGACCCGGTCTTTACAAAGGTCCACTTGGGACGCGGCCTTAGAAAGGGAGGATATATAACTTCAATGTTAGCACTTAATAACTCTAATGTACTTCATATATATCCAAAACCGATAGAATGCAAAAGGGGTTCGGAGAAGGGTAATAATTGGGCGGGGATACAGGTGACAGACTGTGTATGGATTGATGAGTAGCTAATCGCTGATATACATGTACTTATAGATGAAATGCTTGAACCACCTGCTATGTTGTAGTGTGTACAGAGAAAAGGATGTGGCCTTGAGTGCTATTCAACAAACGCCGCACTGGGTCGTTGTTCAGATCGACTTTTGAATCCTTTGTTCTGTATAGATCGTTTCGTCTAATCTGCCGGAAAGAGTTCAGACGATCATCTAAATCGCTTTTCTTTGGTTGGCCTGACTCATATGCCCTCGCGTCATGTCAATACGCTCGTCTCCAACAACCAAAGAAAATGAAAATTCGCTTGTGACCCTGATCATACTGTCTACTTAGACCATTTTATATACGACAGGCATTTCCTCGATAGCTGATAAAGACTTTCAGCACACGAGATCAATATGGTGGACATTCAAACTCGCCTCAAATCCATGACCCCTATCATTCAAGAGCTACTCAAAACCTCCGGCTCAACAGGTCTATCTCTGGGAGTTCTCCATCAAAACGAGATTATATACACTGCAAATTACGGGTATCAAGACGTCACAGATCAAGTATGCCCTACTTCCGACACCCTCTACTGTGTAGGCTCAATCGCCAAATCCCTAACGGCCGCCGCAATAGGGGCACTGGTCGAAGATGGCAAGCTTCAGTGGGATTCCCAAGTTTCTGACATATTGCCCGAATTCCAACACCAAGACCCCGAAATTCGTGACAAGGTCACCGTCGTCGATCTTCTAAGCCGCAAGAGCGGTTTGGGAGGGAAAGCAGGAATGTGGCAAAGGGATCATGCTAGTGTGATGATTGCCCGCGAGAATTTTGTCAAGACGACGACATACCTGCCTGCAATCGACAAAGTCGGCGCCGCGTGGAGTCCATCAAACTGGAACTACGGCCTTGCCGATACCATTATTGAAAAGGTCACTGGCATGTCATATGGCACATATATTGAGAACAGATTTCTGAAGCCTCTTGGTCTTAAACGAACAGCAACCGACCTGAGCCCAGGAATGGACAATATTGCCGACGCGTACTTTTGTTCTGAGAGCGATGGAAAAGCTTCATATCGAACAGGGCCGCCACAAGTTGGAGACGACACTATTATGGTAGGGGCAATGGGCCTCAAAAGCACCGTTAATGATCTTCTTAGATACTGCTCGCCTTCATGCATGCGTGGCAAGATTAGGTTACTACCAACAAAACGACCACCACCAATTCTCCATTCGCGCAAATGAATATGTTGATGAAACCTCACATCAGTATCGACAGCCGTATCGAGGGGACACCAATAGCCGCTTTCACGCTGGGCTGGGTTCGGACTCGTTTACCCAATAACCCAATACCATGTCAGAAATGGGTATCAACGAATTCTACGTTGACAAGTTCCCAATCATTGGGAAGAGTCTCGAGAACGACGGGCCAGAAGTGTATTACGCTGGGAGTGTGGTTGGATTTCTTACTTCTGTCACACTTATACCCGAGACCAAATCTGCAATCGTCGTCATGTCGAATACGTTGGGTAATCAGGATTTACCTGATTGGGTGGGCTTGACTCTTCTCGAAGCTGTTCTAGATGTTCTTGAACCCGTTGAATTTATTCCATACGCGAAAGAGGCCGCAATAACCTGGTCAAAGGGATATCCAGAGATGAAAAAACAACTCAATGAGGGACGCAGACTCGAAACCCCAATGAGACCATTGCATGCCTATGTGGGCCAGTATTGGAATGAAGTGGGCACTTGTTACTTTGATATCTTTCAGGAACACGAATCGGACAACACTTTGTGGATGTCCTACTGCGACGATCGATTTAACAAGTATAGACTGCAACAGTATAGCGATGACACTTTAACGTACGAGATTGACTACGAGGAGTCAATGAAACGAGGACTGTGACCTCTGACGTCGGCGGATTTTTATCTCTTGCATTTTCGAGAAGAAAATCAGGATGGTAGAATGAGTAGGATTTTATGGAAGTATGATTGGCAAGAGCCTGATGGAGAGATTTTTACGAGACGCGATGGTCTAAGGGGCGGCAATCAGAATGTCTTGGTGGAGCTGTAAGTAACGATATGCGTAATCTGCCTCAGTATCTGGTATAGAGTACTGTCTGATCGTGGTTGTTCAAGATGAATGAACAAATGACCAGGCTACAAGCTAGAGAATTTTTATTTCTTTATCACATGTTGATATGAAAGAATTAAACTTGCAACTTGTCAATTAAAGAAAGACGAAGTTGATCGCCCTATTTGGGCCGATTTTATTCTATAAAACGCGGCTTCCTAGCTATATTATGTTAAAATTAACATTCAACTTCGAACTAAGTCAAAAGAACTTTTTAAGCTTAAACCCATGACAACGACCGAACCTCCCTTCCTCTTCCCCACGGAACAATCTCAACAGCACCGTCCGCCGATCTGACAATATCCGGAATCTTCTCTCCCTTCTTCTCGAGACGAATCTTCTTCGTCGAGCTCGCAGCAGGCAACTTGTAGAATTTACGACCAAAGCCCGATAAAAACCCTTCAATGGCTTCCAATGTGAGCTCATTGTCATTGATCCATCCTTGCTCGGCTGCTGCTTCGAGAGCTTCGATGACAATCTGAGATACGTATGGCTGAGTGAAGCAGCCCGCTGCAGTTACTCCGGCGCCTTTCTTGGATTGGACTGGGTGAGGCGCTGAGTCGCTTCCTGGGACTGTGTAAGCTGTGTGTTTTAGAGCGTGATAATTAGAGAGGACGAACCGAAGAAGAATTTTCCGGACCCTTCGACGACGGCCTTGACTAAGGCTAGGCGATCTTCAGGTGTCTGTATATGGTGAGAAAATTGGAGCGGTGTAGAGAATAATGATGATCCATCGTACCTTTGCAATTGGCTTACAGAAGTTGAACACGTCGCCAACAGCATCATCGATTGTGAGATGAAGATGGTGTGCTGCGTCTTCGTTAGATTTCATATATCCATATAAGACGGAAGATCAGTACCTGTAATGGTTCCAGCAACCTATATAATGATAAGTAAACATTTCCCCCTCCTCAAGAATAGATATGTGGACTACTCACATTAGGCCCACAAGCACGAACAGCATCCAACCCCTGCTTAGTACTAACATGCTCCAAAATAATCCTCAATTTCGGAAACGCAGCATGCAATTTGGCAAGTTGAGGAATGAAAAGAGGCTCAGCATTGAGTACAGTGACCACAGATTCTGTCTGCTTTCCGACGGCGCTGGCTGGAGTGCTGATCATTTCGCCGTGTAAGTTGAGAACGAGATCGTGTTTCTCCATGGCGGCAAAGACCGGGTAGAGTTGTTCGATGTCGAGGACTCCTTCTGCGGAGTTTGTTGTCACCTGTTTGGATATATGATGAGCCTGATTTATCGTAGTTTGGTCTGCCGGGACCTACACCTGCAGGGTAGAATTTGACCTAAAAGCAGCTTAGTTGAAGATCCATAGACCTAGAGAGAAATACTTACCCCATAAACAACCCCAGACTTGGCAGCCTTCTCAATCTCCTCTTCCGTCAATCCAGTATGCAAATACAGAGACATGAGAAACTTGACATTGGGAGCAAGTTTCTGCAGCTTGTCATGATACTCAATTGCTTGTGCAACATTGCCTATTTTGGGGGTGAGATTGGGCATGACAAAGACTGTATCACAGCCTCCCTTTTCTACCAAGGGAGTGCATAGTTCCATCATGGCATCTTGCCGGAGATGGACATGCATGTCCGCCTATCAATCCCGGTCAGTTTGATCTGATAGTCATGACTGGAAGGGTGGAGTATGTACCGTAGGCGGTAGTTCGATGGAGGCCAAGTCTTTCAATTGCATCTTGAGTCTTAGCACTCTTAAAGCTCTCTATAGTTGGATGTAGATCAGATGTTGCGGCGACACCCAAAAAAGAAAACGTGGGGATGTTCTTGGCGGCCAGATTGCCCCGCCGAGGGCTTGCGAAGTCACGTGCACGTAACCATCAATTTGAGGCGGCGAATTCCCGATGTTGATACCACTTCGAGATTTGCGATGAAGAGGCGAATATGTTGACCTTTTCCTGTCTGTAAATTGTTGAAGCGGTGACTGATCTACGCACAGCTTGGACTATAGCCAGGGTTTGTTACTTGATCCTCACTAGCCTACATGACTCAGTTAAACAGGGCAACCAGTGAGTAGTGCCATCGCCAATACGACATTATAATCAGCTCATATATATTTATATATTATAGAGAGCTCAACAGCCAATCGTGTCTGCGTTGTTGCTCATCTTCGTCCGGTTTGCTGTCAGATCACATGATTTTTCTCGGCCCTCGACATCCGTTCCCGATATCGGACCCCACAATTAGATAAACTTGCAGAGATTCTCAGCGCCCTCGACCAATCGCGGCTGGCCTCTTTTTGCTGACGAGGCCGACACCGGCGCGAGCCCCTCTGGCAGCGGCGGTTAGAAAAGGCATTGTCTTCGCTGCTCTGCATCTTGTCGTGTTCAGGTGCAACTTCACTTTCACACAATTTCCTATTGACAGATATTCAGTTGTGTGTATCTGATTGTTTTTTGTTGATTGTTTTGTCGTGTTAAGATACCATTTCCACAACAATGCCTGGTGCAGACAGAAAACCCAAGACCTTGTACGACAAGGTCTTTGAGGACCATATCGTGAATGAGCAAGAGGATGGCACAATCCTAATCTATATTGGTATGTACAGCCTACCTCTTCGTCATTGTATATGTATTTGTACTAATACAATTCCATTATAGACCGTCATTTGGTCCACGAAGTCACATCTCCAGTACGACATCGCCCCTCAAGAACTCGAGTCAATATACTAACAATCACACTAGCAAGCTTTCGAAGGATTAACAAATGCGGGGCGAAAAGTCCGTCGACCGGATTGCACTTTGTCTACCGTTGACCACGTACGTTTGTCGCATCTGCCCAAAATTGAATATACCGGTTCTAATATTATCTAGAACATCCCCACCACCTCGAGAAAAACGTTCAAAAATGCCGAAACCTTCGTTAAAGAGACCGACTCGCGTCTTCAAGTCATGACCCTCGAAGAAAATGTGAAGAAGTTCGGCTTGACATACTTTGGCATGGACGACGACCGTCAGGGTATCGTGCATATCATCGGGCCCGAGCAAGGATTCACCCTCCCCGGCACAACCGTCGTCTGCGGTGACAGTCACACTTCCACCCACGGTGCCTTTGGTGCTTTAGCCTTCGGTATTGGTACCAGTGAAGTCGAGCATGTCCTGGCTACTCAAACTCTCTTGACGAAGCGCAGCAAAAACATGCGTATCCAGGTTGACGGAGAGCTCTACCCTGGTGTCAGCAGCAAGGATGTTGTCCTCCACATCATTGGAGTCATCGGCACCGCTGGTGGTACTGGATGTGTTATTGAATTCTGCGGTTCAGTCATTCGCGCCTTGAGTATGGAGGCTCGTATGTCCATCTGCAACATGTCCATTGAAGCTGGTGCTCGTGCCGGTATGATCGCCCCTGACGAGATCACTTTTGAATACCTCAAGGGCCGCCCTCTAGCACCCAAATACGGATCCGCTGAGTGGAAGAAGGCTGTCAACTACTGGTCTGGCCTCCGATCTGACGAGGGTGCCAAATACGACTCAGAGGTCTTCATTGATGCCAAGGACATCATCCCTACTGTATCCTGGGGTACATCGCCACAAGATGTGTTGCCAATCACCGGTGTCGTTCCTTCTCCCGACGATTTCGAAGATGAAGTGCGCAAGCTCAGCTGCAAGCGTGCTCTTGAATATATGGGTCTAACTTCTGGAACACCCCTCAAAGAGATTCCAGTCGACAAGGTCTTTATCGGCTCTTGCACTAATGCTCGTATTGAGGATTTGCGCTCCGCCGCCAAGGTCGTCGAAGGCCGCAAAGTTGCGTCAAATATCAAAGCCGCTATGATCGTTCCCGGTTCCGGTCTTGTCAAGAAGCAGGCCGAAGCCGAAGGTCTTGACAAGATTTTCACTGATGCCGGTTTTGAATGGCGTGAAGCTGGTTGCTCCATGTGCTTGGGCATGAACCCTGATATTCTTTCCCCACGTGAGCGATGCGCCAGTACATCCAACCGTAACTTCGAGGGACGACAGGGTGCTCATGGCCGAACTCACTTGATGTCGCCTACAATGGCTGCTGCCGCTGCCATTGTTGGCAAACTTGCTGATGTACGAGACTTGGTGCAACCGGAAGTTTCTAGTCAAAAGGCTGCTGCTCCTATCACTATCCAGCCCGAGATTGAGGAGCTCGACACTGAGAGCGACCTTGAGCGCATTCTCGACATTCCCGAGGACAACGAGCCTCACGCAAACACTTCCGGCACTGGCTCCAGCGCTGGTCTTCCCAAATTCACCGTCCTCAAGGGTATCGCTGCCCCTATGGACCGCGCCAATATCGACACGGACGCCATCATCCCTAAACAATTCTTGAAGACCATCAAGCGAACCGGTCTCGGAAGCGCACTCTTCTACGAATGGCGCTTCAACACCGAAACTGGTGCAGAGCTGCCAGAATTCGTCCTCAACAAGGAACCATACAGAAACTCCAAAATCCTCGTGGTAACAGGCCCCAACTTCGGTTGCGGTAGCTCCCGTGAGCACGCACCCTGGGCTCTGTTGGATTTCGGCATCAAGGTAATCATCGCCCCTTCATTCGCCGACATCTTCTTCAACAACACCTTCAAAAACGGCATGTTGCCCATCCCCATCACCGACGAAGCCGCTCTACAAAAGATTGCCGCCGAGGCCCGTGCAGGCAAAGAAGTCGAAGTCGATCTCCCCAACCAAGTCATTCGCGATGCTGCTGGTAATGAACTGGCGCACTTTGATGTCGACGCTTTCCGCAAACACTGCTTGGTCAACGGTCTCGACGACATTGGTCTCACTCTTCAAATGGAAGACAAGATCCGCAGCTTCGAGACTAAACGTACCATCGACACTCCCTGGTTGGATGGAACCGGCTATCTCAAGCGTGACCGCCGCGGTCCCACGAAAGTAGAAGCTGCCCCAGTTCCCAAGACGAATCGCGGCGATGTCAAGACTGAGCCACTCGAGTGGTAAAAGTTCGGTTTCTTTTCTTGCGTGTTATGTTGTTAAGCTTCATTTATTCCCAACTTTCGGTTGTGTGTTTGCATAAATTGACACCACAGATTGGTTCAATCTTTCCTAAAACGTTTATAGTTATGTGTCATGATTGTCGGCTAAAATATGATAATTGCAAGAGAATTTAATGCTTAGTGACTCTATACTTTGTGCGAGTCTGTCTTATGATGATCAAATCTTAATGATTATGAGTTTTAGCTGTAAGTTCGTGAAGTAATTGCAACCGTCATTCAAGTCTGAATATCCATGTAGCTGAGAAGCAATGAACAACAACAAATTGTAAGTTGAGAAAACAGACAAGAAATTAGAAATTGATACATCAATATGAACCACCCTAACTATCACAAAGTCTATATATCGCGCTCATAATATTCGTACATGAAAAACGCAGCCAAATATGCTGCAACAATAAGAACCCCTGCATGCGTGGGCAGGAAGTAGTCTATATAATTAAAAGTAGTAAATGGAAACGAGGAGATGCCTGGCAAACTGTAAGGCACATTAGGGCTTATGAAGCTGCTCTTTTCGGAAGAACATGAAGAACCCAGCACTAAACAGTCACAGTCAGCATATCGTCCTCTTAAAGAATGTACTGAGGGAGAAGGAACTTACCATATCAAAAGCTGAAAAAACAACCCAACCCAAAACCACGCAACCCAAATACTGCTCACCCCGGTCCCAATATCGGGCGAAATATCCCCAGGACCAATCCTATTCGGCGCCGCAGCACGCGCGACAATCGTCGCAATGGAACCCAGTACCTGCGCCCCCAGCAACACAAAACAGATATGCAACCGTGTCAGAGTCTGCAACAGAATCATCCCAAACCCAACACCTTGCAACGAATCCAGCACGCCCAACCAAAGCCACAGACTGCGCGACACAAGCGCGCCCGAGACAAAACTTCCTGCCCAGGGGATGTATTGTCCCAGATTCGAGGTTCCCCACCATATCTGCGCCCATCGCGGTGCTCCGAGACCAATTGCAAAGACAGGCAAGATCCAACTGTGAGACTTGGATAGAAAGAACATGATTCCTAGCATTATGCCCCAAACGAGCACGAAGAATAGCACGACAAGCAGGCAAATCTGCCATATAGAGGCATGTTTGGAACTCCATAGAAAACTCCAATTCCGTCCGTAGGGCGCCGACAAGAAGAAATTCTGTATCAGCACCGTGACGAAAAACCACATGATGATCTTGCGTCGGAAAATCGATTTGTAGAACGATGCTACTTTCCCCGGTGTTTGGCGGTAGTAATCCGGTAATCCGAACGCGAGTAGGATACCAATTGCCCAGAGCATGACTGCAATGGGCACGGTGATGGCGGTGATTTTCCAACTGTTGATTATGGGTTGGATGTTTGTGAGACCGGATTGTGTCTGTTTGGATAGTGAAGAACCCCAGTACCATAGCGCGACAACGTAGAGCTGTTGAGTTCCCTGGATGATGCATGCCCTAAAGACCCAGTCTTTGACGGGTGCGGCGCTTTCGTCGCCGAAGTTGAGCGCAAAAAAGATTGAGCCGCTGGATGAGGCGGTTGCGTATACGCCGCTTGCGAAGTTTTGAATCCAGTCGCGATTGATGGGGTTGTGTTCGAAATGTGCTACCCCAATCAGCAGAAAGGCGAGACCGTAGAAGAACCAGGGTGTTGACAGGGCGACGACGGATTTGAAGCTGCGGAATACGAACCACCAGGCAATTGAGGTAATCAGGTATGTAGTCGCAATTGCGTACAACTTTTCGGGGGTTTGACCAACTTGGCCTGTGAGAAGGGTGACTTGGTACGAGTTCGCGGCGATGATTTGACCAAGTCCCAAGAAGAGGGAGTAAACAGGCCAGTCACCGATCCGAAGCTGCATCCATTTCTTGAGTCCGGTAGGCGGTTTATAGTCTTCTCCCAGGAAGAACTCATCACCACCCTTTTGAATGTCACTGTTGCTATCGCCATTCGAAACGGAATTCGTCGGCGACGTAAGCGTCCCTTTCCCCTTAATCGACGGCACAGGTGACCAATCCCTCCCTAATCTCGCCGCTCGAAACCTATCATACCACTTCTTCTCACTCTTCACCAAAAACTCCTCAATGCACAATTGTCCGTCGGAGTTTGACCCATTGAGATCTTCCAGTTTCTTCTCAAAGATGCGATAAAACTCGCCTGTAGCGTCGGTGAAGAATGGGTCGACTTTTTGCAGTTTGAAGTTTTTCTTGTCGCCGACGACGGAGTCGAAGGATAGCACAGAAGAATTGCTGAGTCGGTTGGGAGCGGCTGCGAATGGGCGAGTGGGTGGTGCGAGGGGGTCGTCGCCTTCTGAAAAGCCGGGCGATGCTGGGATATATGGGTAGTAATGACTATTGGCATGGTTAAGAATGTGGGCGGGAGATGGAAGACTATGCTCGTCATCTATTCGTCGAGTCATGTCAGCATGTTCGGGTGTCATTGTGAACTCGTCTTCGGTGAAGTAAGAGTGCAGATTCTCGTCTTCAGTCTCGTAGTCTGCCTCACGCTCGCTGTCGGTCACGTCCTCAGAAGCAGCGACGTGACTTTTTCTCCGAAGTCGGTTTCGTCGCTCAATAACAGCGGTATGACCAGGTCCAGCCCTTACACCGAGAGACAACTGACGGAACAGATTTGAGGTGCGTCGATCATCGCCATCAGGGCTTGGGTCCCTGCTGTAGACAATCGTGTTTCGTTGCTGGGGACCAAGACTGCTTTGACGTAAGTTTGAGTAGCCCATACTTCCAGACTCAATGAGTGGAGGAGTCTGGGTGCCGAGGTGTTGACCAGACGTCGGGAGGTATAGCGGTGTAGAAATAGCTTCACTTGGAGTGCGATACCCCGTCGGCGTGGAAATCTGCCCATTTGACTTGATAGTCTCTCTCGTGTGGATTCTGATAGACGTACTCTGAAGAATCTCCAGATCTTCAATCCACTGCGCAACTGGGAACCGCTGCTTAGCTGACCTCGCACGCATTTCGGCGCGGACCTTGGTCTTTGAGTTCAGTGCACCATCAATCGCCAGTCGGAATTGATGAAGCAAATGCGAAGTAGTGGTAGACTCAACCGTGTACCACCAACCAGGCATCTGGCCTAATCCGCCAACACGAGCTCCAATACCCAGCGCTCCTTTACGACCAAACTCAACAGCAACCAGACCAAACGGCTCATCTCGGGAAGGAATCAACGCAAACTCCGCACCGGAGAAGATGTACGGTGGCAATGCCGTAAACTGAGGTTTTGAGAACACTCGTCCGGGGTAAAGCTTCATCATACGATCCAGTTTCAAAGCGGCAAATTTGCCGTAGAGATCAATAACAGGCCCGATACAGATCAATTGCACGTTGGGCCTTGCCTCGAGGACGGACGGCATAACATCGGCAATGAGATCGATACCCTTTTGCATCGACCAACGACCAACGAACACCAACAGATCAGCATCTGGATTCTGATCCAGACCCGCCCATTCCTGTGCCTGTCGCTTGAGCTCTACTCGCCCAGCTTCAAAGTCTGGATCAACCGTGAAATCGCTTTCCTTGGGGACAGACTTGTCCCAGTCCGCGGTATCAGAGGGATCGGGGTTTGGCAGGTTTCCGACTTTCTTGAGACCCCAGAAGATGGGGTAGCGAGCATAAGATCTTTTGCCGTATTTCTTCGAGACGCCTACGGCGCCGAAGCCCTGTTGATGGACTCGCAGGTAACTTGCGCCTGCGTGCAAGAGGTTGAAGACTTCTCCAAACTGGACGTAACGGGTAGCGACGTTGACATCGAGATTGAACACGGAACAGACTTCATCTTTCTCGTTTTGCGTGCGCATCGGCCATAGACCTTGAAATTCAGCGTTGTGTAGCGATAGACACGCGGGTATAGTCTGAGGAAGAAGATACAACGGAGCCAATGATCCGTGATAATCATTGATATGATACAGATCAATCGGAAACCGTTTCATGGCTTCGGCAATACACTGATTCCAAGCCGAATAGTAAATTGCACTATCCAAATCATCCATGCGTGCAGGATACGGCTCTGTCTTGGTTTGTTGCCGAAATACCGGTGCATCAAGGAGGACATAAGTGATATTCCGCAAAACATGATACTGGACCTTGACTTCGTACGAGTTTCCCAAAACAGTGACGAAAATTGGCTCCGCGGGCTGGTCTTCGGGGTATTCCACATCCCCGACACAGGGCACAACCCAAATCAGGTCTTGATGACTCAAATTCTTACCCATAAGTTGTGCCATCACACCCAATCCGCCGATTTTGATCTTGATCGCCCAGTCCTCAATGTCGTATTCCATCGTTGCAATCATGACCATCCGTCTACGTTCGCCGCTCGTCGCGCCTGCAAACGCGGATGTTGTCTGCAAGAACCCCGAGCGATTTGCGAGACGTATGAACGGGTTTTTGACTTCGATGCCGTCGAGTCTTGCCCTTTTCAGTCTTCTGCGTAGTGCTAAGGGCAGGATGTGAGTCTTTTCGGTGACGCCGACTTGGTTGAATTTGACGCGGTAGAAAGATTTCATGAAGAGCCAGATACCGAATGAGGCGGAGAGGATGGGGACGATCAGGAAGAGGGAGAAGAGGATTATTTGGACGTTTGTAGAGCCAACTGGCAGCAATTCAAAGCGTTGGGTGCCGTCGTGGATCCGGATTTCCCAGCCGAGATAAGACGAAGGAGGCGGGTGGGTGATGTTGATGGTCACCGCAGAGAGAGATGAAGGGGGTAAACGATCCAGCACGGAGTCACCATCAGCATCACCAAACACCCAGCCTTGATCCGGTTGACCGTCGGGATTGATACCCCAGATATTAACCTGACCCTGGGCAGGCCACTCAGTCAAGAACTTGACTTTCCACAGCCCATCATCTGGATCTTGAATCATCTCATTTTTCAACCCGGCATCAAATCCATACTGATTATATGGCCCATTCCAGAATAAGTGCGGGAATCTGCGCGGAAATGCGGACTCCCAGTCACTGTCCCCTTCCTGGATATAGTCACTGCTACCAGATACTTTGCTAAAGTACTCAACACGCACATGACTGCCGCTCCATTCTTGCAGAGATGTACCCGACCAGGGAAGTTCTGTGATGGTATCGTTGCCACCTGTATAAGGCATCCATGCAGAGAACGAGGATCCCCAATTCGTTGAGTACCGCCACATATCGGCTCCAGCGGCATGATGCTGTACATATAGAGTACCGTTGTCATCTTTGTGTAGCAGACTGGTGGAGTAATTCGCAGAATTGAAGATCATGGGGTTGTCGTGCTGGCCAACTCGGAGGAGGAAATGGTCAATAGCGTTGGTTGTAGTGCCGTCAATACTACTTGCGTTGGCGACGGTGATGCGGTGGATGCCGTTGTAGACGTTGTCAAGGGTTGCTTTCCAGACCCAGGAATTTGCGATCTCGCCGATGAAGTTGGTTGCACCATCGTTTATGTTCGAGCAAGAGACGCTGGAGGAGTTGAGAGTCGCCGTCTGTTTGAATTCAGTAGTCGAGTTGAGCAGAATGGAGTTTGTGACTGAATTGCAGTCCATCTGTTCCGAGAAATAGATCTGAATCGGTACAGATTCTGCCTGATCTGGCCGTACACTGGACAGTATGCGAGCATCGTGTCCCGGCTGAAACTCTGTGATCATGGGATACGGTCCAACCCATTTAT
This sequence comes from Talaromyces liani, assembly GCA_022814505.1. Taxonomy (NCBI): domain Eukaryota; kingdom Fungi; phylum Ascomycota; class Eurotiomycetes; order Eurotiales; family Trichocomaceae; genus Talaromyces; species Talaromyces liani. The sequence continues at coordinate 301,493 of JAKLNL010000033.1, forward strand.
CCTTTGGCACGTATGCTCTAAAGTCCCATGGCACCATCGTCAGATTGTCGAGACAACCATTATACGTTGTCGACCCCTCGAGACCGAGCTTAACTGGACTCGATTTGAGCGTCTGCTCATCGTAAGGATAGAACAGGTTCTTGACGGTTGTATTGGCATCAAAGGGCGCAATCAGAGACAGAGTCGTATTCTGACTACTACAATTGAACTTGTAGTTGATTGTAGTGTTGTCATTCTGATAAACCAGCCAGACTGACTGGTTGTTCCCGAGGTCCTGAATACCTTCAAATCGGCCACGTAGAACAGACCACATTCCCGTCTCGGTTGGAGTTCCGTTAGAACCAGGCAGGTAGACATTGTGAGTTTGTTTCGAAAGCGACTGTAACAGATACCCATCATTTAGAACCGGGAACCTCTGTCTCATCTGGAACATGTGCTTCAGAATATTGCGTAAAGGATGTGCCGGATCTCGATGGTCATATGTAACCGAAATATCCTCGCAGCCATTCAATGCCGATTCCAAGGGAAACTGATAATACTGCGTGACATTCACCCTGTAGCATCCGTGGGACCACCAGGCAGTAGCCGGCGACATGGATTGACGACCATAGACATAGTTGTCTGCCGTTGCATCGAGGATGTAGAACCCCTGCTCCTCGCCCCAAAGGACAAGAGGTGCACCAGGCATGTGAAGGGTTGTAATAAACATACCCAGCAGCATCTTCTCCGTTCCATTCTGAATCGCAGGCCAGCGGAAAACATCCTGATTCGTTGTGCCGTACAGATGGCGAGGATCAAATTTTCCAGTATTCGCATTGACCATATCATTCGACAGAAGCATGAGATTCCACATCGTCACCCAGTCAGGGGGTAAATCGTAACCAGCAGCAAGATTCCCATCAAGACCCAAAAACCGGGTTAGCGTTCGATAAACCGTATAGTGGAAAGCAGCTCCATCGATGGCTTGCTGTCCATGCTCACGAATGAAATATTTGTCTGACGACTCGTTGGTCATGAGAACAGCATCCTGCACATTATCGGGCCACATATCCGGCTGTCGTCCTCGGCCAAGATATACAGAACCAAAGCTATTTCCACCAGTGATCTCACCGGACAAAAAGAAATTCTCCTTTCCGTGAGCGCGTGCACACTGTCGCCAACCTTCAGACATATCACCTAAAGCATCGACAGTTGCCTGTGTCGCTTTATCGTACCGGAAACCATCTACATCTAAAGAAGCAATGATAATGCACGCATGCCGAATAAGTCTTTCTCGAACAGAGGGATTCCATTCCCTAAGACGGTCCTGCACGGAAGCAAACTTTGCCAATTCACGCTGGTAGTCCGGAAAGACACCGAAAGCTTCTATATCGCCGTACTGATCAAAGTCACTGTTGTAGCAGCCCTTCAATTCGTCGTACACGTAGCTGTCAACGGGGTAGCCGGTCTCGTTGTAGAATTGCGGATAGTCACAGGTAGTGTTGTAGTCGTTTCCGAAGTGGAAATCGACGTATTGGCGAGAGCTTTTGTATTCGACTTTGTGTTCTTGGTAGATGAATGGGGCGGTTGTATTTAAATAACCTTCGAAGCCGAGGAGGTCACCCATGCTTTCACACAGTCAGTTTGATTAAACGTTTGCTGATAGAGTAGCTGCAGACTTACGTTGCAAGTGTATTGTCAAAGATGACATACATGCCCCTATTATGGATTTCCATGATGGCTGATCTCCAAGTAGCAATATCACCATAATGCTGGTCCAATAGTGTTGTATCGAGAGCTGAGTAGCCGTCAAAGCCCCATGGCTGATTCATGAGTGCTGTTCCAGCGAGATATATAGCCTATTCGAAACCAAAAGTTGAGTTAGGAAAGTCACCCGGCAATGAAATAGCACACAAATGAAGGACTGACCTTAATCCCCATACCCTGTAAATAATCCAAAGTATCAACCAACCCAACCACATCACCTCCATGCCTCATCTGCGTCGAATCCAAATCATGCTCATAGTACGTCCCATTAATATTATCATTCGTCGGGTCTCCATTCACAAATCTATCCAGAAACAAGGAATAAATCGGTACCCGCCAGTTGTCTGGTGACGGAAAGTATTCATGGTTCGGCCATGTGCCCCAGTAATCTGCAGGTGTGTTTGCGGTTTTGTTCTCATTGAGGTTGTAGTGTGTGAGGTCTGCGTCGTAGGGCCATGCTCTGATTGTTTTTGGGGCTGAGAGAGCGAGCAGGAGGCCTGCTGTGGCCCACTTCATGGTGGGCGGTGATGGAGAGTGAAGATGGTTTATAGGTGATGCATGTGTAGGTCGTCGTTTAGCAATACTGTATAACAAATATTCTGTATCAGAAGAAGCCGGTCAGTGCATAATCAAATAGAAAGTAGGCTCTTGTAAGACTCGGGTGCGCACATATGTAAAAGTAGACTCTAGGTCTAGCACGAAAATACCTGGTAGGCAAGTATACTTCCGGAATATAATAAAAGGTGTAAAGATTATCGACAGGAATTCCTGACAAAAAGTGAGATCCGTCCGTATTATCAGGCCAAAGTCTAACAGACCTACACGAGGAGGGAGGGGGATACACACAAGGCTCGACAGGGAGAAAGACGCCCAGTGAAAGGATCAATTAGAGCCGGGGAGAGGAGTAACCATTAACCTTGAACATCTGACCATGAGCCTCTTGCCTGTGGTTATTGATAGGGCTTTTCTCCACAAGGGCCAGCGTGCTGCTGCGAGGAAAAGGTCCGAGAAAAGTCTCTGTACAAGGCTCGGACGGGTACAATGTTCAGTCCCTTTGAAGGTTGTGAATATTCAGTGTGTTTGAAGGGTCCAAAAGGGAAGAATTGGAATGTTCTCCCTGTCTAGGCGGTTGTGGAAAGTAGTGATGGGTTGGTCGTGTTTGTCCAGTTTATTCCTAGTTGCCCCTGGAACGTAGTCACGGCGCGTCTTCGCGAAAAAATCATGGCTAAGATAAGGACGACGTATTGCCGGAAATATGATTGTGCAATTTTTAAGAGACGACAGTTCCGATTGGGAAGATGCGTGTTGTGCTGCAAAGGGATGCAGCTTAGGGCTAGCTACCTGTTCTAGATGCCTTGATTGAGCAGCGGATACGGCTAGTGGATGACCGATGTCTACCAGGGGCCATCTCCTGTTCAGAGATTACGATTACGGTGGGAAGGTAATCCCTCATTGATTGATGTCTTCGGTAACAGGAGGTATCTAGCAACTTGAACTCCGAAGCTAGCTGATTCCTGCAACTTCTTATCATCAAGTACAAGAAGCTGAATAATATATTGTACGAGTACAAAATCAGAGTCTGGGGCGAGACGTGCCTGAGACATATTTTATGATCTGTGCTATCCAGAAGTCAATCATCTCATGATGGCAACAGTTCGAATCGTTTCTACAATGGAGACACGGATGTTTTATATCCGTTCCACGGGCGGGATCAGCAGACTCTGATTATATTCAGAATTTGAAAAGAGATAGATAAGTAAGTATAAGTAGCACTGGAAGAGCCATGTTTTAAAGCGGCCTGTCTCCGACTCTCTCCAGTCTGAGTGGTTTCAATCAAGACCATTATCACATTACTTTCTGCACATATCACGAAAGCATGTGTTACAACCCTGATAACGCGTTGAAAAGACATTGGACAGCTCGTAGATCGTGTAAACCAGCGACGACAATGCTGGCAGGAATACACGAGATTTCGGTATGCCGTCATAGAGTCAAAACTCTGAGACACGATCAATAAAAGACATCCTCCTTGCATACGATAAGTGAGCGCCGAGTCAGTATACGGGCTCAATGTTAGCCAGGTACCGGGATATCGATCTGCAAACCTTGCCTGGCCAGCGATCGATGAATGAATTGTTGTACGTGGATCCTGGCACAGCCTCGGGACTGGATGCGCCACATATCACATCCGGGATATTTTATCTCAGCTCTGTCAGACCACGTACACGGTAATCCGTATTCTTATCAATTGATCAGATGTATGTATCACATTGGAATCGGAGAAAGAGAAAGAGAGGAGGTCGGGATAAAGACGAGAGACCCACTCTATCGGTTGACAGAGATCGGTCTAGCCTATACAAGCCTAGTATGTAGAGCTGCAATATGTTATTGGATGAATTGCTATAAAGCGATCCACCGACCCGCTCCCAAAAAAGCTAAGTCTCCACAATGGCGATCGAGGGTCTGCAATACGCGATTGTGATTGGCCACAGAATTGCATATTGTCTCTCTATCAGATTCGCCTTGCGTCAAGCAAGTAGCTTCCCTCTAATCACTGACTCAAGCAAGGTCCGGGAAAGGGACTTATATACTAGTATACTGATATTCTATTTGCTACAATAGTGGATGTGCCTGTGTTAGTCCTCGCGCTAGGACTTGTACCTGGCTAGCATATATCGGGCTACCGCCATTAACCAGGGGAGTTGAGAACATAACGCGTCATTTTTGAACATTTGAAGGAGTAGAGACTGGGTGTCAGGATTGTTTATAGAAAACATTTGCGACTGATCTGGTACCGAGGTTGTTGAAAGAGTGTGTTAAAATTGTACCCCAAGCCAAACTGGTTGCAGTTAGAAACGCATACACATAACGCAGATAATAGTAGTAATCTTATTGTACAAACTGTTAACATAGAAAATGCTATCGCTTTGCACTAAATATATACGCTTCAAGCTGATTTATATTTATTTCCCAATATACCGCCCAACCAATTTTAGCATAATTCGTTAATATATCCATCTTATCCCACAGCAGCCATTTATTGAGCCTTGTACTTGTTTCGGTACTCTTCCAACCTGCGCACCTCCTCCTGACCAATCTTATCTCCAAGCTTATCAATCAAATCCTGCAACACCAAGACTGCACGGATGGGAATATTGCCTCCAAGATCCCTCTCCGCGGCTCCAATGGCACTCTTCTGCTCCGTGTCACTAACTCGTTCCTGACGATCGAACAGCAACACAACACCGGCAACAGTTCCGCCTTCCTTTTGAATAATGCCGACTGCTTCACGCAATGCGGTACCGGCGGTGATGACGTCGTCGACAATCAAAACACGTTTGCCCTTGAGAGGCGCACCGACGATGTTACCCCCCTCACCGTGGTCTTTGGCTTCTTTGCGGTTGAAGGAGTAGCTGATGTTATCCCATGTCTTGGTACCGGCGAGTGCGTCCCGGGTAGCGAGTTCGTTGACGACACCGACGCATTCGGGAATTCCTTTGTAGGCGGGGCTATGTGAAGTCAATCAGTACACGCATATCAGGCGCACGAATGATAGACAACATACCCAAAAACAATGTCAAAGTTCGGGGTAATGCTGCCATCTGCAGCTATATTCACAAAAGGCGGGGACGAGATCGTATTCGCGAACGCGGCCGACACCTGGCGCAGCAGAGGCGCAGTATAAAGACGACTCGAGGTCAAAAAGTACGGCGACTGGCGACCGGATTTCAATGTGAACGTGCCAAATGCAAGCGCATTGTTGGCTATCAGCAAAGACAGCAGATTGGTCTTGTAGTCCTGATCGGCGGAGGGAGGGGCAGCCATGTTGGGGTTGGGGTTGGGGTATCTGGGGTTTGACAGCGAATCGCTTGCGGCGGGAAGAATCAAAACTGAGATGCGATGTGTCGTGTCGTCCTGCGTGGTGACTAATGGCAGCGAGTATCACAGATTGAATGGCTTGTTGAGTGTTACTGTTAGTGTTGATGGTAAAAATTGCAAGGAGGGGCTACCGCTCTTATCGTAAGCAGCCAATCATATGTTAATAAAAGGAGAGGCTGTGATTGGCTGGTCAGGCACCCCTCCGTCGCTGACCGAGTATAGGAACTGAGCATTCCTCATTTCCCACGTCCAACACTCATTTACTTTAGAAAACACTGATCCTAATAAGAGTGCCAGATTCATTGAGTGCGATTATTTATTTTTTTCAGTGTCTCTTTCCTTTCTGGCTGACTGTCACAAGCAAATTGTCTGCTTCAAAGCTTTCCTACGATTGGCGGGGACTTCCAAATCCGAGCTAGCGCCATTTCTCCGGACTCCGATAACGGGTTTAGGGTCCTTTTTTATGATGAGCATCCATCGCCGGTGACCAAGCTGGTTCCCTTTAACTTCTCTCCAGCTTGTTCGGGGTTTTGTTGCTTTCATTTCTCCTGTCCCGGAGGTCCTCTCTTCTCCTTTCTTTCGATTTCTCTGTCTGTCATTTTAAAGACTGTTTTCATTGTGCCCCTCATTCTGGTGCGAACCTGAGTGCTCCCGGATTGAGTTTCGGTCTTGATCAGACTTGGATTTTGCATATAGCTTGAACCTACAAGCTGCACCATATCGAAGAGAAATTGGTGAACCAGACCTCATAAAACATGCACGTCGGGCAAAAGCTCCAGGAACAGGCGGCCACCGGTCGACCTGGAATCTCCTTCGAATACTTCCCCCCGAAAACCGCACAAGGTGTCCAGAACTTATACGACCGTATGGACCGCATGCACGATCTGGGCCCAGCTTTCATCGACGTCACCTGGGGCGCAGGCGGCAGCCGATCCGAATTGACATGTGAAATGGTCCGAATTGCGCAGACAGTCTTTGGTCTAGAGACCTGCATGCACTTGACTTGCACCGATATGCCCCGTGAACGAGTCGACGCCGCCCTCGAAGCCGCTTACAACGCCGGTTGCACAAACATCCTTGCTCTACGTGGAGACCCGCCTCGTGAACAGGAGAAATGGGAGGCTGCAGAGGGAGGCTTTCGATACGCCAAGGACTTGGTCAAATATATTCGAGAGAAATATGGAAACCATTTCGATATTGGTGTCGGCGGATACCCGGAGGGAGCTGATGACAATTCCGATGTGGATCAATTGATTGACCATTTGAAGGAGAAGGTGGATGCAGGAAGCACATTCATCGTCACACAGATGTTTTATGATGTGGACAATTTCTTGAACTGGGTGGACAAGTGTCGCGCAAAGGGAATCAAGGCAGCCATCATCCCTGGTATTATGCCTATTTCGACATATGATGCTTTTATGCGTCGTTCGAATTGGACAAAGATTCGTATTCCACCCGACTGGCTCGAGAAGCTCGAACCTGTCAAAGCCGATGATGCCAAAGTCCGAGAGGTCGGTACCAAGTTGGTGGCCGAAATGTGCCGTAAATTATTGGCATCTGGTCAAATCCATCACCTCCATTTGTAAGAACCCTTCTTCCTGTGATTTATGTTTACGATGTGCTGACATGACATAGCTACACTATGAACCTTGCACAAGCCACCCGTCTGATCCTGGAGGAACTCAAACTCCTCCCATCCGAAGAAGCTCCGCTCCACAAACCTCTTCCATGGCGACGATCCCTTGGCCTACGCCGACGCAGCGAAGACGTTCGTCCGATCTTCTGGCGAAACAGAAACGCCTCCTACATTGCCCGCACAGCCGATTGGGACGAATACCCCAACGGACGCTGGACCGACGCTCGTTCCCCCGCTTTCGGCGAGCTGAACGCTTACGGTGTAAGACTCAAAGGCACAAACGAACAAAACATCAAACTCTGGGGCGCACCCAAGTCTATCAAAGATCTTTCAGATATCTTTTTGCGTTACCTGAACGGTAAAGTGGAGAGACTGCCATGGAGCGATTCATCCGTCACTCCCGAGACCAGCGACATTCACAACGAGCTGCTCGACTTGAATAAACGCGGTTTCCTAACAATTAACTCCCAACCCGCCGTAAACGGCGTCAAATCCACCGACCCAGTCCACGGCTGGGGTCCCCGCAACGGCTTCGTCTATCAAAAAGCATACCTCGAACTCCTCGTTCCACCCGAGCACGTGGACGAACTCCTCCGACGAATCGAGAAGAATCCCGATCTTACATACTACTGCGTCAACAAGACTGGCGAACTAAAAGCACGCAGCGACGAGGGTCCCAACGCCGTGACGTGGGGTATTTTTGCTTCCAAGGAGATCATTCAGCCTACAATCGTCGAGAGCGTAAGCTTCATGGCCTGGAAGGATGAGGCGTATCAGTTGGGCGATGACTGGGCCAAGTGTCATCCTGCAGATAGTCCAAGCCGGAAACTTCTCCAGCGTGTGATGGATGAGTGGTACATTCTCAATATCGGTATGCCAATCGACGCACCACGTATCCTTTCCTTCAACATCGCGGACAGCTAACCAACTTGTATAGTGAATAACGATTTCCACAAAAAGGACGACATATTCCGCCTCTTCGACGGCCTCGTCATCAAGGACTTTGAAACTGAAGTCACCGGCACTGCTCCCGTAGTCGCCGACGGCACCAACTAATCTCCTCATCCCTACCAGTAACCAACTCGACCCGTTTCAATACAACGCTATAGACATCACCATCAACTCCCATCATACCACCCAAACCAATTTCAACACCATATTCACCATAACCAGCAAGCATCGGAGAGGAAAAAAGGAACACTCTCAACGGCGTTTAATTTTCCTTCAAATCTTTCCACCACCTTTTCTTCAAATATCCACTTCCTTTCGGGAAAGTTTTTCAACAGGGACACCAAAAGCTAATGACATTTTAACGAACGAAACCAAGCAAAAAACGAAAGAACGACGTGATGAAATTCAACATTTAATTCCATTCAACATGCATCATATTATATAGACATCTGTCGGCCACTCAACTACTAATTAGTGATTAGTGGTGTGACAGGACAGGGGGAAGGATAAGGAGAGATAGGAGCTTCAAGGGGGACCCGATTTTGGGAAGAGAAGAGAAGAGAAGAGATACCAAACTTAATTAAAACATTATTCCGTTTTCCTTTTTCTGTCCTAGCTATTTGCTTCTCGTTGTAAATTCTGTAGTTGGCCGGGAAATCGGTATTCGTGAGGGAAAATGTCTTGGGATTCAGGATTGATTCATTATTAAGAATGGATGGCGAGAGGGACCACCAGCATAAGACTACATACATACATTGATAACAAACAACAGGCACTGAAAAAAAGAACAAGAAAACGCCGAAGAATGTCAAATAACAGACACAAGACCAACGCCATCCTCATCCAACCCCATGCTCGAAAACATCCAACACAAATATGATAAAATGCATCACTGCAAAACAGCACTCAACAAATTCCCAAAAACCCATCCAACAGGCCTAGTAAACCATACCATCCAATTCGTCACTACAACAATATACCCCGCCATCTTGACTACCACAACAAACACAAAACACAATACCGCAAAATTCATCAGTGCTTGCGCTATATCTGCCGCGAAATCGCCGAATTCGTCGACAAGGGATTGTGGAAGGTACCCTGTTTGGTTGTATTCGAGCCAGGCTGAGGCGAGGCGTTTGCAGACTTTGAGACAGTGGGAGGCCATGTGGAAAAGTTTTTCGCAAGACAAGAGAATTTGGGAGTAGATTTTGTGATCGCGGAGGAAGGAGTGGAATGTGGTGAAGGAGAAGTAGAATATGCCGAAGCTCAAGGCAGTGTCGGTTAAATAAGGGTCGATAGGGGCATTGAGTGGAATTTCGGGTTCGTAGACTTTGCTGTCGCGTTTACTCTTCTGTTCGGGAGTCAATTGGCGCCGCGTAGCCGATTTGCGAGTCTTTCGCGTTGACTTTGCATCATCCGATGAGACGGCAGGCTCAGCCCCCGTCCTCGAACTCGTGGAAGGAATAGGCCTGGATTTGGCCTTGGCTTCCTTTCGGGGGGCTTCTGCTTGTCTCTCTGCTTGTCTCTCTGCCTGTCTCTCTGCCTGTCTCTCTGCCTGTCTCTCTGCCTGTCTCTCTGCTTGTCTTAGTGCCTCTCTTTCTGCTTCTTTCTTTGCCTGCTTCTCTGCCTGTTCAGCCTCCTCTCTTGCCTTAGCCGCCTTGTAAGCTCTTCTAGCCTCATTGATCCTTTCAGTGTTGAGCTTCTGTTGTCTCAACTCATCCATGGGATCTCTCGTCTTCTTGGCAGTGCTCTGCGACTTGGCCTTGTCGTAAGCAGCTCGTGCCTCAGCCAGTCGTTCGGCGTGTTGTCGAGCAGCCGCTAATCGTTCAGATGCAGACTTGGCAGCGGCGGCACCTTGTCTTGCCTTTTCAGCTTTCATTCGAATTTCCATTCGGATAGTGTGAGTGTCTCTTTTCTCTTTGTTGCGAGGCTTTTCATCGCTCGCGACAGTCTCTGCTTTGGGTTTTGCTGGAGGAGGAGAGGGTGAGCAGCTCAGGGGTGGACTTGGTAGTTGTTGAGGTACCTGCAGTCCATCCAATTCAGCAACATGTGGTGTCTTTGGGGCTTCTGAATCGGTAGCCGATATTTCGTTCCGTGGTCTAGCTGTCGTAGGAGAGAAAACCTTATGGAGGCGGGGTCCTGGTGGAGCAGTGTGTTTGAAGTCGCTTGGGTTCAGTCTGACGGAATCATTGCTTTGAGACGGCGTGATGGTGTTGTCTCCTACCCCTTTGCCTAATGAATCCGGCGAAGCAGGCTTGGACGATTCCGCTGGGCTATTATTCCTCCCATGACTGGACCCCGGGGAAGAACTTTCAAAAAACAAATCTTTCTCAGGAGTCTTTCGACTATAATCCTTGTTAAACCTGGGCGGTCGAGTCGACGACTTCAATACTGCACGAGTCCGAGACCGTTGCAATCCTGTTTTGCTGGTTCCAGCGCAAGCGGACGTGAAAACAGCACTGTCATCTTCTTTCGCTTTGTGCTGGCCAGCAGTCGGAGATGCGCTCGAAGGTATTGGTATCTTAGTCTGCTGTGCCGGCGTCAGTGCTGAGGGAATGACTAAAGGCGTTGCACGTTGAGGTTTTCCGAGAATTTTCTGAGTTGCTCTAGCAATTCCGTGACTGGAGGATTGTGGCAGCTTCGATGTCTGCAATTTGTGCGACGTCCTGGATGATTTTCCTTTGTCACTTTCCTCATCCGATCTTCCAACGGGTGATACTTGTGAATCATTCTCATCGTCCGAGTTTGGGAAAAGAAGAATCTCATCAGGATTCTTAGCTGCTTTCTCATCCACACCCATGCAACCCATAAAACACTCCTCTCTCAGCTTTTTGAATAGCTCCTTCTGTTTGAGTTTAGGGTTATCGGTAACTGGGCTGACACGAGCTCGTCCGATTTCATCAGGGCTAAAGTATTGGCGCGGTCCATCCAACGGAGGTGAGATGGATTGGCTGCTGTCGGTAGAAAAAGAATTCGGAGTTGTACCTCTGTGCAAGACAGGAATCGAGCTCATCTTTTTCGCTTGCTGAGAGAGTCTAGGCTCCGGAGAGCCAGATGATGGCTTCGACGCATCCATTTCATGTCTGGAAAAGGGTGCTCCATGTAACTTTCCTATCTTCTCCTGATACAATCTAATCTGTTCGGCCGTCATAGAGGGCGGATTGGGGTCGTTGGCAGAAGGCATATGCACCACAAATCTATCTTCCCAGTCATCCGACGAAGAGAGGTCCGTTGATCCCGAGCCAGCAGAAGACACGGTTTTGGCTAGCCTATAGCTCAAAGGTGATGACCGCGGCGATGGCGTATGAGGAACATCAACACTCACCCACTGGTCACCGTTGACTTTCCATTTCTGACTAACTCGGGGACGGGGAACATGATCTTCGCTCGAGCTATCAGTGTGATTGCTCGGACTGACCACGCCAGTCCTTGGATTAGCGCCTCTGGTAGTAAGTTTATCCTCGTTCTTGACCTGATAATATCTCGACTCCTTCTGTTTCGGCGGCGTAGCCCATCTGGGCCTGCTGCGAGTGTCCGCTCCACCGGGTCTTCCAGAGATCGCTTGGGCAGCGGCAGCGGCAATTTTGCGCTCCAGACGCTGTCTAATCTCTTTCCAATCTCGATCAAACGACTTCTTGGGCTCAATTCGACTAGTTTGTGGAGACTCCATGGCGATATCTGAGCTGATGGTTCCTTCTACATTGCTTCCGTGACAGTGACTGCAAAGGGCACCAGACATCAGTATCGGCGGTTCATGGCTTTCATTGACTGCAAAACTCGAGTCTGAAGCTAGCATATGAAGATAGAACGAGTCCTGGGAGTATAGGTACGGGTATGAATAATGAGTCTCTGCAAGCCGCTCCAGATACCTGATATGATCTTCTTGGCGTGATCGAGCAAACAGATTCTTAATGTTATGCCATGCTGACGTGAACAAATTTCTGGTCGTAGCGTGTAGTTTTAGATGGGAAAAATGTCGATGTGTTCGGGGACTGTTGCATGATGGGGATGACGATATGGCATCTGGCGAGAAAGTCACAGGGACCGACGTCCAGCGAATGGGAAAAAATGAGGAGGCGGACATTCGCCGCGAATCAGAATGCGCTGCCATTGGAAATTCCAGGCGCTCTTTGATAAGGATATGGTGTCGCTAGAATGATATCTAACTAGCGGGCTGTGGTTGGTTGGATTGTGGTAAGGAATGCTGCGTCTGACGGAAGAGAACGTGTGGAATGCCAGCCTCTTCCAGGACATTTAGCCTCAGACACGTGAGAGAGGCTGGTACGTCTCGGGTAGCAGGTTCAAACTACAAGTTGCAAGTGCAGGATACCGGCGGTGTCTCTTGCCTCGAGCAAGAATGATTGAGCAAGGCACCTGCCTCACATTCGATCACACATGATCGATTGCGATGAGGAAAGAGCGATCTGGCGATGCTAGGAGTAACACACGACGTGTTCTCCATGTGTAGTGACGATTTCTGATATCGACGTGTTCGGTAAAGAGCATCGGCTGGTACGATCGATCTATGGTGGGTTGATATCGGAAATTTCAGATTAGGGCTAGAGTCCGTGCTGATGCATATCGATATCAGTAACTATCAGCAGAATGTTAACAGATTACCGCGACGATTGTTATGTCGTTTGAGGATCACACAAATTGGAGTCTTGTATGCAGTTTATTGTTGATATACATTATATGCAGTAGGGTCATGGGTGCTCATAAGCTATGTAGTTTAGAATTCTCCATCGAGATTGGGGCTAGGTGTGCGAAATTTGTATAGTAGCCTTGGTCAATCCGACGTGCATTAGAACCGCCCACTTTCTCGACGGTGAGTATCGTTCAAATGTCCCCAGCGTGGTTGTGCAACCGACGATGAACTGATTCCTCCAGGCGTGCTGGTTCGCTTCAAGGGACTCGATGCTTTCTTGGCAGGTGTCAATGCGGCAAGTCTATCATTGAAGCTGGGTGTAGATCTCTGCCTGTCCTCGATGAAATTCGTAGACATTGATTTTCGAAGCGGGGAGTTGGCATGAGAGTATATACCAAGACTACCACCGTCGCCCGTACCGGTGGAAGTCGTTGGCGGTCTGAATTGCGGCTGGCGGATGTTCGATAGTTGATTCTGAGTCTGAGCCATCGGCGAGTTGTCTCTTAAATGACTAGGTGTCTGGATTTGAACACCAGCTTGTGAATTGGTCGGCATGAACGATTGTCGCCGCGAAGGCGACACCTGTCTGCCTATTGATTCGGGATCAACATGGCTAAGATAATTGGGGTTTGGACTCGTTTTGAAGCCCCGGTTGATGACATGAGTTGGTGTCCAAAGCTCGACTTGGTTGTATTTCTCGTCGGAACCGGCATGTCGAACGTGCTCTTCTGAAAATTGGACTCCCACATCTCGCATCAACGGCTGAGTTCGAGGGTGAACAAACTTGGTGTCATATTCGTGCATGACTTCTTTATGTACCACCGCAAGATCCTTAGTTTGTTGGGAGAATGAAGACGAAAGGAATGACATCTGAACGGTGAGTAGGATTGCAAGGACAATGGTAGTAAAAATCGTGACGCTTGGTCGTGGATCGGTAGGTAGTGTTGGCAGGAATAGCCAGTACACGAGTACATGCCCTGGACTGAACGAGCAGAATAGACGTAGTGATAATGGAAACGGATCCCAGACAGCAATCTCCCAGACATCGCGCTTGGGATCTGGGTGTCGTCGCGACTCGGCCGTCTCGCCCGCCAGTATATTACGAATGTAACTGATCGGAGATGTGGACATAGGATTTGAAGACACCTTCACTCGTTGCGCGGATGGTGTCGCTGGTGTTCTATCGATCGAAGCTTCAAAAAGACGATATCGCCGTTTTCGCCAGAATGTGTAGAAAGCGTTCGCCAACGAGAACCACGTAAGGGTATGCACAACAAAAGTAGCCTATATTCAGAGCCTAGCAGTCAGCAAATGGTCTATCACAGCTTCGTAACAACAGATGATAACTCACAGCCCAGCTCAACACAGACAATCTACTTCGATCATCCCCAAAAATGTCATAATCAGCCCGACTCGTCCCTGTAGCAACGTTTGCTCGAGCAATCAAGAAAACAAAATTGAGACCGAATCCCAAAGGCTGAGCCCAATCTTTTTCTAGCTGAGCCCAATCGCTGGAGTCAATCTCTTCTGAAATCCATAACAAAAAATCCCAAGGGTTGAAGAAGTCGGCGAGACGCTCAGAAAGCGGTTGGCGGCGCACGAGTCGAGGCATGACGGGTATGTGATTGAATTCAGCAGAAAAGAGAAGAGACTATGTGGATGTCTGCATGGGTGAAGGAAAGAATGCAAGAGCTTGCTGGCTCTTGACTTGCGATCTTTCGACGGTTGAAGAAGAAAATTAATGATGAATCATGATTGAATCCGCCGGTAAACAAGCGGCGAACCTTTGCTAACAAGCTACCCAAAGCGGTTTAGCGCTCTATCTTTCGCGGGGGCCTTGCTTCCGTAGCTTCGAGCTTCCGACTTGGAGATTGATAGGGACCTAGGTGTATGAGGAGACAACAAATCGCAACGGCCGAGACCCATATTCTCTTGAAAGTATAGCGGAAAATAGCGGCCAAATTATACAGAAGGATCTCGCCGGATAGACCACGGAAATTGCCAGCCATGGCTGCTGCAGCTGCCTTCAAGGTATCCCAGGTCGCACGTTCATTCTCCCCGCAACAGCTACTAATCGTTCCAGGACCGACAATTCCTCGCGGTGATTGGAGATGAAGAGTAAGCCATCTACGAATTATACCCCCGAGCTTCTATTTTCGGCGATTTACTAACCATATCCTTGCGAATCTCAGCTCCGTCACCGGCCTTCTCCTCGCGGGCATCGGCGTAAGAACCCCAAAGCACAACCACCCCGAACTTCTTGCCTAGCCATACAAAAGACCTTGTCAACATACTGACGTTTAATGAAGCATGTCACCGAACCCCCCGACTCGCAACGAAACTTCCTCGTCGTCGACTCCAAGACCGAAACCTCAACGATCGAAAAGGCATTCCAGAACTTCACACAGGAAAGGAAAGATATTGGCGTGTTGTTGATTAATCAACACGTACGTCCTTCCCCAACTCCGTCGAGACTCCTCTTAGGGTTATATGCTTAATGATAGGTTTGTGAGCAGATTGCGGAACGCATCAGACCATCCGTCGACTCATTCACGGATGCCTTTCCGGCCGTTCTCGAAATTCCTAGTAAGGATCATCCGTATGATCCTGAGAAAGACAGTGTGTTGCGACGAGTGCGGAGATTATTTGGAGAGTAAATTGATTACTGGATCGAGCAGTTCAGTGGTTTGTTCTTTTCTCGATTGCGGATAGTAGTACATTCTGTTATGACTTTCACTGGCGTTATTGCATGTTGTCTTTTTTCGTTTCGTCTGTCCGGTACATAGATGTGATTGAGCAAATATATGCATATGGGAGCATACAGTTTCAAATCTTGTCATTGAGATGAATGTCGCAGTCTAGTCAAGATTACAATTCTATGGCAGAAGGTACCTGCCTAAATTCGCAATCAAATGTGGTTTTATTGAATACAGTGCGTATCTCACAGGATGCAGCTATTTACATTAGAACCAGAGGCCAAACACACAGTGAGCAAACTTGGTATTATCTCACCGAGAAAACAAAGCTGAATCTCAAATATGGAGGGCAATAGAACCCGAATAGAACGGTAAGCAAACCAAGGAAGAGAGTATAAATGAAACAAACCGCCAAAGGAATCTAGGCGAGGCAAACGGTCAAAAGGTCAAAAGCGGGTGGGCATGAACAGAACGCTGCGGATAAACATGGTCAAATCATCGGGGAAACAAGCAAGCAGACAGAGCGGTAGCAAGCAGAACGGCCAGATTGGAGCGTGTAGCAGGAAAGCAGACATCAAGGATCAAGGTTGTTGCGTAATGACAAAAGCACGGGCGTAAATCAATCAATCAATCAATCAATCAATCAATCAATCAATCAATCAATCAGAGACGAATTCACATCAACATGGACACATAATTACATTTAATGGAAGATGATATCGTGGGCCTGAAGGCAGGTGATGCGGGTCTTGTCCTCGGTATAGACATCAGCGAGAACAGCATATTTGCCCTATTCACAAATTAGTCGAAACATTCAATAATCAAGCAACTTTGATGTAAAACTTACAGGAGGAACCTCCTTAGGAATCTCAACCTCCTTGATAAACTTCTTATGTCCCTCCAGAGGGCAGGTAAGATCCGTATTGCCCTCAATCTCCTCACATAAATCGGCCTCCACATTCACCAGTCGGATCAGACCATATTTGACTTGAAGATGGATCTTTGATCCCTGTTCGACGGGTTCGTGGAATATGCCTTCTGCTTCGATGGTAAGGATTTCGCCACTGTTTACACAAGCCCATTAGCAAGACATCCGCCAGAACTTGGTAGTATAGAGGTATTGGATACATACGGAAGAGGCGGGTTAGGCGTCAAGTTCACCGAAACGATTTCGAGGATGTCATTTTCGGGATCCGCGCAGTATTCAAGAGGGTTTTCGCCGGCAACGGGGAAGGTGTCCTCCAGACTCTTGATGGGAGACTGTCCGAAGAGTGGCAGAGAAGCAGCCCAGATTTGGAGAGGCGCAGAGGAGAGGAGGAGAGCGGAGAGGAGCTTCATGACTGCGAAGCTCTAAGAGGTGAGGTGAGGTTGAGATAAGGCGACGATGACGACGCCTGGTTTGAACTGTTGCCTTGCGATGGGTTTATTATGGAATAGAATATCGCTTGTTAGAAAGGTGTATTCGAAGAAAAATATGAGCTTTCAGGTAAGCGTTATCGGTGACAGGAGTTATCAGAGCAGTGTATGTCCAGTCGAGATAAGAGAGGTTGAAAAGCGGGCTTTGAAGCCATCCCCGATGACGACAGCCACCGTCCAATCGTAGCTCCAGCACGTGACAGGTCACACGCCCGCGTCGTCACCGCCCCAGCCATCTGGCCTCTGATTGGTCAGAATTCCTATAACAAATCTCCCATATGCTCGAGAATATCGCCCAGAAAAAGATCTCTCTTGTTTTTCTGCTACCTTTTGTTCTTCTAGCGTCGTTGTCTCCTCAAAAGATCAGTCAAGCCATGTTCCTGTCCCTCCTCCCGATATCGATCCCCATCCTCGTATCCAACGGTCCACGGATAAGAAACGGTACAGGCGGGATCGGATAGCCCCACTCATCAAGAGTCAACTCGTGGTGGCCTGACAATTGTGGCATCATGCATTTCTCACAAAGATGCAGAGTAATGTTTCTGAGGGTTTGAAGGCAGAAGTTGTACCATTCATATTTTGCTGCATTAGTAAATGCTCTAACATTTTCTATGACGATAAGGCTCCTCCGATGCCCAGGTGTCTAAAAGATATGCCGAGGGATATCTTCTTCTCTTCCCACGTCAAGTATTGGCTTGCACTAACTCTACTCTTACTGTTTCTTTATGTCCTGAATCAGACAAATGTGCATACCACACTAATAAGCAAGACACATGCTGCCTGACAATCACACTAGCAATACAGCAGATGCAGCTATATGTGTTCATCCGCACCTGCAGCACTTACAGCCAATCTCATTTGCTGGCACCCTGCGTGTTGTGCATATGCAGTCTAGTCTCTAGCTCTGCAGTGTCTGCACTGAGATCGCAAGAAAAAAGAAAATACAATAACAAGGTTGGTCTGCAATAGCATCATGTAGCTGAGATTTCAACCAACATGCAGCGCTGAACTTGGAAGATATTCATCGAGTCGACCGTATGCCATGCAAGCCAATATCTCAATATTCAGTCGAGGCTCGCTAGCTTACCAGACTTGATGTTCATACTGGATAGTGACGTGGCAGTGACAGTTTGCCGTTACGTACTATCAGACACAGTACCTAAGAAGAGTCTTAGAATTCCTGTACTGTCCCCAAAGTGGTACATCGTGGTTGGTTGGTGGTGATGGTGTGCGTATGTGGTTTCCTGCTGCCTGGTTATGGAATAGTCGATCCATCATGGAGGACAGGCAAATCATAGAAGTCCACTTCTTCAGGCTGATATTAGCTCTCACTAGTCTAGTGTTAGTAGTAGGTTATCACCGAGGAAAGGATAGTTAATTCACGTTAGTAACATCGAATTTAGGCGGCTTGACACGATTCCTGGAGCAGATCCTCGATAGCAAGTAATGTACTGATACTCAATGAAAAAGACCATGGCTTGCCGGCCTATGCCTCGAAGTAGATGTGACGATAGTTGAATTCAGGATCCAGACCTAGCTAGTCTAAGTGGTCCCTAGCTGGCGGACTTCGAATATGAGATGGGCATTTGGGCGTCGTGTAACCGCTTCGAATGAATAATGAATTGCATTTCACGAAAGAAGTGCAGCGCAACCCTGTATTTTAATGTACATAGTACGTGGGGCTCTGGAGGATTTTCATTGATGCGTCAAGTAGGTCAGCCGAACACTCCAGTGGCTCGAATCACGCCAATGCCACATGTGCATCGGTCAGTAATAGAACGGGGATGTCGAGATATTTAGTAGTCGAGATAATTGCTCCCTTCGTGTCGACAGACATTCGTTGATTATTGACGGTTCAGACGTCAAGCCATACGTCCTTTCAACGAAAGGAACGCAATGCCGATTGCCCAAAGAACGACCACACAGCAGATTCTGTATCCTGCTAAAGAATTGAGAGATACCGGATTAGGCAGGCCGCATGAATGCTAATAAGCCAAGCGGGGCCTTAGGGAGATTCCTGCATGATTATTCGTAAACTGCAGAAGTAGCGAGAAAAATTATAACCTTTTGCTGGGCAAGGAAAATGGTTGGTCGAAAAATGGCAGCACGGTGATTCTCAACAAAGAAAGACATTCCTGGAAAAGGTTGATGTATATGCAGTAGTATTGTGCTCCTATTGATGAATAGACTGATTTGCCGAATGCCACTGTTCCACAATCAAATGCATGCCCGCGTAGTCCATGTGACCTCGTAAGAAAAACCTGTTGTGGAGTACTCCGTACAGAGTACGTAGATAGATCGAAGGAACAAATTGTTCGGTGGAAGCCCTTGAAGAAAAGTGGATTAGCATGTTTTAGCAGCAAGGCCCAATTTTCGATACGTTAAGTCGCCATCATCGTTGACCAGTCAGTCGAGTGACTCGCAACGCTAATTCACCAAGTGGTTCCCATGGAGCCACAACGGAATTTTCATCATTAATTCTTGCCGTCTTCGTTATGGGCGAGGTTTGGCGTGGGCCGCACTGACAATTTGACAACCTCGAGGTTTTAGGGCAAGGCAACTAAACTAGGCCCCAGACTAAGGGCCCGTTAGCTCACTTTTCACTTCAGCTACGCTACTTATGTAGCGTTGCAATCCATCCTGCAGCACAAAAACCCATGTCGGCAAAGTGTGAGACCGTCGTTTCAACATGGAAAATAAAGATGATCGTCTTGAACTCTTCACGTTCATAAAGCCCTCGTTTCCACCTTCACAATACAACAATGGCTCAATATCGGCCTTGTTGTAATATATAGACCACTATACTCCGTACAGTTGCGGGCCCACTGCGAAGGGCCTAACGGAACCATCAGGACCGAGAGGACGGCAGAGACGGCAGCTTATTAACTGTGAACCATGGCGCTGGGCCGGGGAACCTTTTCCCCAATCGTCCCTTATTATTTTCGCTGAAAATTGCGTTCCTCTCCCCCTTCGCACAACAGCCGTCCCGACAGTCTGGATAGCACCATGGAACCTATCCGCTCCCGCCTATCGCGTGCATAAATATTCCTTACATGCGTCCGATCATGTATCTTTCCTCGGGTAGACGGGAACTATGGAATGGTGCGCCGGTCTGGTGGTATTTCAACCAGCGCTGTCGCAGGTGGGTTGCCGGCTTGGGACAAATAACAAATGAAACCAACCTTTCACAAACCCCTAATATTCCTAGATTGCAAGATCTGGTGAGCCTTTGAGTGCCGACTGATGAAACTGAATATTGACCACAGCCCGCATGGTTTGTGAAACGAGCTGGTAAACAGGAATATGCCGCGGCTGACTTAAAGCCAAGTCATATCACCCTCAATGCTACACCATGTTTGAGATGTATATGCATTCTCGTGATCGTCATCATCTTTGGTCTCTCATTATTCGAATTTGCTGTGAGAGTACATTTCGACACTTAAACGTGTTGCCCAGACAGCCTCCCAGTCCGATGTAAAACTCATCCTATGCCGTTTATCAACAGCCTCGCAAGGCTTGAAATGACCGTAGACGCATAAAGGGCGGTGAGTTCCGATTGAGAAAATTTAACATATTCGGCGTATGGAGACCTGCATGATCAGGTACTCAATTTAGTAAAGTTGGCCCTCTAAAATTCCCGAGGCCTCCTCCTAGGACATCTTAATGGAGGCGCTATTATTGATTGTGTGCCCTTTTGGCATGCCCAGTGCCACCTTTCAATCGAAGTAGCGGCTTAGACCCGAAAATTTTGTGGAATGGAAACGGGCTGCGCTTACCTTCCCATAGGTTCCCGGAGCGTTCGTTGTCTCAGGGCTATACTATTGGTACAAGGCGATCAATTCTTGTTTTTTTAAAGAAGCTATTCCTCGAGATTCGGCGGTTTCGAGTAGAATAGATTGATGTCCACGACTTGCGAGCAAGAACTCGCCAGCTCAAAATGGAAAGTGTGTCATCGCAGTAGATGTATGCCATAGTTATGCACCTGTTCGCATCTGGCGAACGATACATTGTACTGCCCTTTGTTTGAGAAGAGACTTTTCATTTTTCCCGACCCCTTGACAAGATACCTAGGGATCCTTTGTCAAGGATGGTGTGTACATGGGTCCACATGGTGGATGCGACTTTCTCTCACTGCATTGGAAGAACTTCCTGGCTAGTGGGTGAAATACTGGCGTTTGCCGGCCTATCACCATCCACTGCGCTTCGATTGGCTCAAATTTGCTTCGATGATCAAGATATCTCGCCCTCTCTGGTCAAGATTACGGTCACGACAGCCGTAATATGCCTCGCACCAAGCGTCATATCTTTCATTTTGTATCGACCAGTTTCGATGGCACCATAGCGAGGCATTAACCCCAGTACCAAATCACATAACGAGCCGGTGAAGTCAGCCGAGAAAAGCCATATACCGGATTGTGTGTGACTAAATGATAGCAACGTTGTTATCCCGCTCACTTCTGCAAATCGTCCTTTTGAGGCAGCTGGGTAGTTCGCGGCTCATCACATACAAAGGAAGATCCTCTGTAATCTGAGGACCAGATTCCGTATTGTATCACGCGGCCAGGACCATACCCCGTTTCGCGGCAATTATTCCAGGGGGTCGGGCGTGCCTTGACTGGATATTGGTTGTGCCAACGAAGTAAGACTCTGCATTTGCTCGCATTTCGGTTGCTGCCCAGTCTCGTATTTAGTGGCTTTATTGCTCCATCGATAACCCTAGCCAGCCTGTTCGTCGCTTCCGATTACTACAATCCTATCGATTCGATACTTTCACGACAAGCCTTGTCGACAAATCTTGATCAGTATTCGGCTGGAAGACCGTCAGATTCAAAAGAGAACCATGAGGTAATATATTTGGACATCAAAGTCCACAAATGCAAAGGGACTGACCTATAATTATAGCAACCCAAATGTCGGCACGACTTCGCTCGACAATGCTCTGCAGGAAATCGTCATCATTCACGGCCGTGAGTTTCAACAATACTCGCTCAACAATCGCATTTATCTATGCCCTATTGATGATGTAAGTCACGCCTTAAACCGAAGTTAAGGGAATATGTCGCATGTACATGAACTTACTGATGTCCTCAGGATGAGATCGACCGACTTGAACTCCAGCACCAAGTGTTTAACCTAGTTTTCGACAACCGCCTGATATTTCCCCCGATTCGTAACCCTCGACGAGTTTTGGACTGTGGCTATGGAGCTGGGAACTGGGCGCTCGAAGTGGCAGAACGATATCCACACTGTCAGGTACTCTGGTGTAAGCTGGCTCTGAGATGGGGAATCATTCACTCATCAAATGAGGCAACAGGTCATTGGAGTCGACATATCCCCCCATATGCAGCCGCTTGATATTCCGGATAATCTCTGGCTACAGGTACGCATTTTCTTGATCCAAATTCTCGCTGCAACTCAAGTCTTCGGCTCGACCTCCGGCCCAACACTTTCTCCTCCCCCGATTCATGACTTGCTAGACGGAAGTTTAACCCAGGACATGAAAGCGAAACATCCCCGAGGTCAACATACCAACATGGAGTGGATGCTGACTTCTTTGACCATTAGGTAGACAACCTCAATCGCTCGTTTACCTTCCCTTCACGACATTTCGATCTTGTCCACTCGAGACTCGTGGCTCCGGGGCTGGATCGATCTCGCTGGTCATCATACGTCCGCGACCTGGTGCGGTAAGATGATGAAGCTACCACAACCCACAATAAACCTCCGCAAATGCGCCTAACGTACCGTATCCAAAACAGTGTGACGAAACGCGGTGGCTGGGTCCAAATGGCAGAGATATACTTCAATGTGCAGTCAGACAACGGTTCCATAACTGATCAACATGCCCTCCGAGAATGGAGCAGACGATATATGCGAGCTTTGGAAGATCTCAAGGACTTGAGAGTCGCTTCTAGACTTGCAAGCCTAATGACAGCAGCAGGTTTGCAAGAGGTCGACATGAGAATGATCCAGCTTCCATTATCTGCCTGGTCAAGCGGTAAGATATTAGCATATCATTGAGTGCATCTTATTG
Source organism: Talaromyces liani (assembly GCA_022814505.1). NCBI lineage: Eukaryota > Fungi > Ascomycota > Eurotiomycetes > Eurotiales > Trichocomaceae > Talaromyces > Talaromyces liani. Next base: position 324,499 of record JAKLNL010000033.1, read on the forward strand.
CACAGGCCAAACTGACCTTGAGAACCTTAGACCCACGTTCACACCAGATTGGTGCTTCCAACAGGTTGAATGTCCATCAGCTGCTGGAATCACTAGCCCTTTATCCATTGACGCATCGATTACACATGACTCTTGACGACTTCGACTCGTTGATACAGAGAGCCCGTGCGGAGGTTGATGATCATACCTTGAAGGCTTATTTTCCATTGTAAGTTGCTCTCAGAAAACAATGCTGGCATGTCTAACTGATTCCAGATATGTCGCCATCGGTCGAAAACCTCTATAATCTCGCGTCTCATCAGCCAACTCCAACGCAATGTGAAAAGTAGACAATCGACGACAATAGATTGTTACATACCCAGAAACAATACCTCAGCAAACCACTTGGAGCCATGATCTTTGAATAGATAAACTTCATCTCGTCGAAACACAACCAACCCTTCACCCCTTCTCGTGTTATGCGTTGTACGTATGATGGCTTTTCGATTGGAGAACAAGTAAAGAGTGACTTGAAATAAAGAAAGATAGAAGTACGTATGACTGGCAGTTGCCCGATACCAGGGACGTTGGTTGTCACCTGATCTGTCGTGGAAGGAAAGCGCAGCCCCTGCTCCTACCTTGCGAATGCCGCCCTAAGCTCCCAGGTACTTACAGCAACCTCGAGTAGCAGACTCATTCGTGCGCAATAGGCATTCAGTACACTTTCTCTCTATAGATTGTGCCATACTATCGTGTTTTCGAAGCGACAGCACGTCATATCGAGATGGGCGTTCCAAGGCGGTAAAATGCATCCACTATGGGGGAATTCGAAGGCGGTGCAGTCACCTGAGTTATTTCTGTCTGATCAGAAATAATGCCCGCAATTGAATGAAACACTGAACCAGTCGTCAAAAACACTCGAGGGACTTTGGGGTTGAAATCGTTGTCGGGGAAGATACTGTGTCGGTATAGCCAATGAGTACTGAAAGCGTGAATGCTTCAAAGTTGGCTGACAATCAATAAAATAGGTAGACGAACCACGCTATACATGTCGTCGAATTTCGTCGAATCTTTTGGGCTTTCATCTCACACCGGAGAATCAGTTTTTGGAGTATCAGACATCGTTGCCCATTCGAAGGATGGAAACGTTCTGGACTACTCGATATCGGCGCAAGTTTGAGTGGACACTAGACTAGTTTGCTTACTACTCCTGATGATCATCCAAAAGTACGGAAAGTTCAAAGTTGGAATGTGATTGATCCACAGTGCAACTCTCATCAACAACTGCACGAGTATGGAGTATATATTCTGCATCGAGAGAGGCAATCACACAGAGAGACCGATATCACTAGCAGCGATGTGTAATGCAACCCACGAGAACAGGAATTAAGGTTATCAGAAGTCACGACGCTTACCCCTTGTCATCATTCGTTTCACCGCCCGGACCCCGTCGGCATCAGGCAGGGAAGGAATTATCAGGCGTTCACGCGCAGATCTTCCTCTCTCTGATAGATTGCAACATTGAAAAGCTTGTGCAGAGGCGTAGGAGAGAACGATGACGGGAACCATGTTCGATATGACCACTAAGGTGCCCTTTGGACCATAACGAAAGATCTGAAAATTTCTGACTGAATGCATTCACGAAGTATGAACAAAAGCAACAATTCAGACAGACCTCTTCTCTCATAGACCGATACTGATAGCAGTCTCTTACCGAAAAACATCTTCATAGCGGCCACAAAAGCACCGACCCCCGAATTATCCGCTTCAAATGTGAACAAAGCAAGCAGGTTCAGCCGCTGAAGGAACCCTCCACAGCTGACTGCCATCATGAAAGCTAGCTTATAAGCTATGGGCCATTACCCTTACCGTAGTGGTTGATAGGTGTTCTAGTTTTTTTTTTTTTTTTGGCAAAGAAAAGCTTATCAATCGAGGTCTTGTTCTAAGGATCTTGAATCATAACTACAGATCGACTTTAAAACTTTAATGTCTCGCCCTCTCATGAGTTTGTAGACTTTATAGACTTCTACTTCTTATGCCTGTTAGTGAATATCAACTATATAATGGAAGCTGTAGCAGAAGGATCCTTACTGAAGAAGATCAGTATACTTGGTGCCTGAGGCACCAAGGCAGCAATATTTGTAGGCTAACCGCTCTGGGAAGCTTTGCGGGCAGAGGAAAAAAAAAGTCGATTGCGCCGCCTTCATCTCAAACTTCTTATCCATCGCCGACAAACTTTGCGCAATATCGCATTTTGATAATTCACAATGCCCTCAACATATAAAAAGGACAAGCCGTGGGACACGGACGATATTGACAAGTGGAAGGTTCGTCAACTACTTGCAGCTGATCCCGAGTATTCTGAAGTCAGCAACTAACGTGACCTTTAAATCTCCAACAGATCGATGAATTCAAACCCGAAGACAATGCCGGCGGCACCTTTGCCGAGGAGTCATCTTTCATGACCCTTTTTCCCAAATATCGCGAAGTATACTTGAAAGAAGCATGGCCGTTGATTACGAGGACTCTGGAGAAGCAGGGTATTGCTTGCACACTGGATTTGGTCGAGGGTAGCATGACGGTCAAAACTACACGAAAGACATTCGATCCTGCGGCGATTCTTAATGCTCGTGATTTGATCAAGTTGCTTTCGCGGAGTGTACCAGTACAACAGGTCAGTTCTTACACCTCTGCTTTGCACTAAAATGGTTGAACTGACGAGAGTTTCGGTAGGCCCTCAAAATCCTGGAAGACGGCGTCGCATGTGATATAATCAAAATCCGCAGCCTGGTCAACAATAAAGAGCGCTTCGTGAAACGCCGACAACGTATTCTCGGACCCAATGGATCGACCTTGAAAGCTCTTGAGCTTCTTACTAGCACATACATCCTCGTTCAAGGAAACACCGTATCCACCATGGGCCCATTCAAAGGATTGAAGGAAGTACGCCGCGTTATTGAGGATTGCATGGCAAACATTCACCCAATCTATCACATCAAGGAACTCATGATCAAACGCGAACTCGCCAAGGACCCAACGCTCGCTACTGAATCCTGGGATCGGTTCTTACCAAACTTCAAGAAACGCACTCTCTCGAAACGTCGTGTTCCTCACAAGGTCACCGACAAGTCACAGAAGGTTTACACACCTTTCCCGCCACCACAGGAGAAGAGCAAGATCGACAAGGAATTGGAATCTGGCGAATACTTTTTGTCCAAACAGGCCAAGGAGCGTGCACGCAAGGAAGAGATTCAAGAAAAGCAGCGAGAAAAGAGGGAAGAGAAGATGAAGGAACGCCAAAAGGACTTTGTGCCTCCAACCGAAGACGCAGATAAGAAAGAGAAGAAGAAGAAGCGGAAACATGCCGATGATGCGGGTGAGAGTACGGAGAAGAAGAAAAAGAAGAAGTCGAAGAGCAAGTCGGATGGGGGTGATGATAGTTCGTGATGAGCTTTTTTTCTGTTTGTTGTTTAAGGAGTTCTCATGGCATTGCCGGCGTTTCATTTGAGTTATGGTGTATAAAAGCTTTATTTTTAGGTAGATACCTTATCAAGTTTGATACTTTTATTGCTACTGCTTACGTCCACCATCATTGCTGCTATTCAGAAGTACGTATGGAAAGTTGAATTGATTCATAACTAATTCCTTATATCCAACTACCTAGACAACATATCATGACTATACACAAGTTCCTGAACAAATCAAGGCTTAGTAGTCATCATTTCCCCCCCGTCGACGGCTGCCGTAGCTATCGTCATTGTTGCTGGATCCGTAAGAATCGTTGTTGTTGCTAGAACCATACGAATCGTTTCCGCTACGGCTGCTACCGTAGCTGTCGTTGTTGCTTGATCCGTAGGAGGAGTCCTTGTTGCTAGAGCCGTAGGAGTCGCTGTTGCTGGATCCATACGAGTCACTTTTCTTGTTGCTGGATCCGTAGGAGTCGGAGTTGCTTGATCCGTATGAATCACTCTTCTTGTTGCTGGAGCCGTAGGAGTCATTGTTGCTAGAGCCGTAGCTGTCGTTGTTGCTGGATCCGTAGCTATCGTTGTTGCTAGATCCATACGAGTCACTCTTTTTATTGCTAGATCCGTAGCTGTCGTTGTTGCTGGAGCCGTAAGAGTCATTGTTGCTGGATCCGTAGGAGTCACTCTTCTTGTTGTTGGAATCGTAGCTATCGTTGTTGCTAGATCCATACGAGTCACTCTCTTTGTTGCTGGATCCGTAGCTGTCGTTTTTGCTGGAGCCGTAAGAGTCATTGTTGCTGGATCCGTAGGAGTCACTCTTCTTGTTGTTGGATCCGTAGCTATCGTTGTTGCTTGACCCATAAGAGTCATTGTTGCTGGAACCGTAGGAGTCAGAGTTGTCACGACCTCCGCGAGAGCTTCCATAGGAGCTGTCGTTGTTGCTGGATCCATACGAATCACTCTTGTTGTTGCTGGATCCGTAAGAGTCACTCTTGTTGTTCGATCCATAAGAGTCATTGTTGCTAGACCCATACGAATCGGAGTTGTCACGGCCTCCACGAGAGCTTCCATAGGAGCTATCATTGTTCCCAGAGCCGTAGGAGTCGTTGTTCTTGTTGGAAGATCCGTACGAATCGTTGTTGCTGGAGCCATAAGAGTCTCCACGTGTGGACGATCCATAAGAGTCGTTGTTGTTTCCAGAGCTGTAGGAGTCACTGTCTCCTCCGAAGCCACCGGAGCGGCCTCCAGAGCGGTTGCTGGAGCCGTAAGAGTCGTTGTTGTCGTTGTAGCTCATGGTGATGAGAGTGAAAGGTATATACGGTAAGGGTTAGGGTGGAATAGAGTTATCAATGATTTGTATACAAGAATAGATGCAATTGAGGAACGTCCGAGTAATTGATCACAGGGAAACCAGACGGTATTTATACTTCCAAGCCACCTAGGCAAGCTCACAATTCATCTATGATCATACACAAGACAAAGCTCTACCCAATAATGTAAGCACACGAGGGGTAGAGCACCATCTCAACACATCCATTGGACCAGATCAAGCTATCATCGAAGCTAACCTTTAATTCTACAAGCTGCTTGCCATTTAACTTTCTTTTTTCGCTGGATTATCTCGGAGGACAGATGGAAATGGAGTGTCGTGCCAGTCGTGGGCCACTGACAACGAGATGCCCCCCACCAAGCCTGTCCAAAAATCAATAGTTCTGTATGGATCAATTAGGACATTTTCTAGCCCTGACTCCCAGAGAGTCAAGTCAAGACTCAGGATTGAGGCAATTAACCATCTCCGCAGCCCCTCCACCGGCCGCGCCGGACTCCCGGAGGCTTCTGATGAGTGAGCTAGTCAGGTGTGGCTGTGTTGTTGCTGGCTGAAAATGGGGAAGCTAGAAAGAGATGTGAGGGGCAAGCTTTGCTGCTTTGAGCCGGGCTTTGACTTCTTCGAAATGCCCCGTTTTTTGGACAGATTTTTTGTGCTATAAGCCTAAAGAATTATAACTAGATCAATAGCAATTGTATCATATAGGTGACGATCAGACAAATGACGTCTGAGGAGGCATATAGATCTATCCTCCCAGAGACCTGTCCACAAGTGAGATGAATCTACACACCACTAAGGTTATAAAAAGCAATGATGAAATCGAGCACGTCATGCAATATGCATCAATGCAGTGGCAAGCAAGCGAGATGCATGAAATGGCACACAGCTTCTCGTTCCCATTCTGGCGCCATGTGAGATCTAATTCGGGGGGGTCGTGGCTTTCACCATCAATGGTTCACTTGTTGATCTTTCGCCAGCTCTTGCCCATTTCTACTAAACTTAACCCTTTCAATTGGACCTCTCGGAGAATGAAGTCTACGTATTGCAGTAGACTAAACTAGTGAGGGGTACTCGAGTCTCGACTGACGAGTCACTTGGCAAGTTTCGCTGTTTGGTGGAAGACCGAGGACTGACTGCATGTGGTGTGTTCTCATGGATATCCCGGCAAGCTCAACAAAGATTCAACTCATTCGAGCATGCAACATACGAAACTAATCTACCAATAGTCGACCACGGTGGCTAGTTTGATGCAATATTGCTTCTTTTTAATCTCGATTTTCGCCACACCTGTGGGGTTAGTGTTCAGGCTAGGTTCTGGGCTAAAAGGACGCTACGTGGCTACGTGGAGCGTAGTATGGCTCGAGCCTCGTGTGTTGTTGAGATCGCAATTGTTTAGGGGAGGGTCGGGGCTTAGCCTAAGCCTAAACTAAGCTATTGTTGTACACTAAATGCCCTAATGCATTAGTTGTCCAACAGTGGCATCTCATCTGTGAGATCATCTTTCGTTCAATTGAGATGTTTTACTTTTTGACTGACTCGCATTATGTACGAGGAATTTGTAACTCATGCATGTAGTGGGTTCGTCAATTGAACAATCTGAGACAAAAAATATGTGGCTGGTGGATTGTTGTGTTGCTGTGGCTTCGAACTTTTGAAGTCATATCCACTCCAGTGGGTTTAGGTCGTGGCGAAATGCCTAAACTGCTAGGTAGTTAATGATCCACAGTTCGATTCAGTTCAGCTGCTTTTCGGCCGAGGTTGATGCTATTTCACCACTAACTTCAGGCAGTACTGTTGACAAGCCAGTGTTTCCGATTGAGATCAATTGATGTTGACAAGTGACTGAAATTACGGTTTGTTTTAGGGTATGTGCGGTCATAGCCCTAACCCTGAAGGACCATTATTCTGCAATTATCTTCAATATGATTAGAGTAGGATTAATCGACTAGCAAAGGTCCCATACTATAATTTCGCCTCATTGATCTTTACATCATTCTCCAACACATACCGATACCGCGCTTTTCCAGCATCCATATCCGCCAATGCAGCATTCACATCACTCATCGGCCTCTTTTGAATCCAAGGATATACTCTCTTCTCAGCCGCCAACTGCAGCATCTCTCTTATATCGTCCGGCGACCCGATATTGGACCCCGTGACTTGCACCTCTTTCTGAATCAATGACCACGCCGGTAGGCCAGGAAGAGGACCCTCAGGAGCCCCGACCTGGACAAATGTGCCTCCAACCTTGAGCAGGCGCAAGTATTGGCTTAACGGTAATTCCGGAGAGTCCACTGTGCAAATAATGAGGTCGAGAGAGCGCGAGTATGCCCTTGCCCATTTCTTATCTTCTTCCGTAGCTATGAAAAGGTCCGCACCTAAGCCATCAACTGCATCTTTCCGTTTACTGGATGTCCGCGAAATGGCTACAACACGCTCACAGCCCAATGCTTTTGCGAACAGTATACCCAGATGCCCGAGACCGCCGACACCGATGATACCAACAGTCTTTCCCGGGCCAGCATGATATCTCTTCAAAGGCCGAAAGACAGTAACTCCACCACACAACAAAGGCGCCGCCTCAGCAGACGGCAAAGAATCAGGAATCTTGAACACAAAATGCGCCGGACCCCTCCAGTAATTCGCATATCCACCAAACGATTTGCTTTTATCAGCATATCGCGCATTATACGTCCCCACTATCCGCGGACAATAATTCTCCAATCCATCCGCGCACGTCTCACAATCAGCCCTTAGACAGGAACTACTCTGCGCACCGATTCCGACGCGATCACCTACTCGTATCAGCCTCGATGCAGGCGAAGAAGCGAGAGTCGCAACGTCCGCACCAACGCGGACGACGGTGCCAATGATTTCGTGGCCCACGACACAGGGGTAGTCGGTGGGTGCCCAGCCGGAACGTAAAGTGTGAATATCTGTGCCGCAGATGCCGCAGTGACTAATCCGGACTTCAATGTCGGTTGGTGTGAAGGGTTTGGGGGTGAAGGTTGTGTATGTTAGGGGGCTGGTGGCGTCGTGGGCGACCCAGCCTTTGAATGTGTTGGTCATGATGATTGTCTGCCTTATAGCCGTTAAGTCAGTGAGGGGTAGCTGCAGCAATGTCGACTGAGAATCAGAGAAGAAATAAATATCCTAAATGAATTGCAAGGTGGTTGTACGAAAGAAAAAGAATAGAGCTCAAAATGTGGAGATAGATAGTTACCCCAGATAACTGAAACCCGATCAAAGAGCCGAGGCTCGTCGGGCTATACCATGCCGATCAACTGCGAGCATCAAACAGGTTGAATTTCACATTATTTGTCTTCGTAAAGTCTTGAAGCTCGAACCATCAAGATTTCAGCACATTGCCAACTCTCAATTCCAAGAAACCTTTTTGCGAGAATTGGCGGCTTCATCGTTGAGTCATGAGACATCTCTACGGCAGACTCAATTCGCGAAAAACAAGAAGTCAACGATCTATTGATCCGACGCGATCTAGTGTATACTGGCCTGGAGTGTATCAAAAATGTTCGTCGCCTCAACCATCACGGGCAGCAAAGGCCCTGGACAAGGGAAACAAATTGGGTCTGTCATGCTTGCCTAGCCCTAACCCTAACCTTATATTGGAGGTTTTTTACCACTAGCACCAAAGAGGAGAAGGAGACAATATAGGCAGGAAAACGTTGTAATATTCGTCTGTCTTTTTCTATTGCTAAGTGTGATTCCTGTCCCTTTTATATATGCAATTCTCATACAAACGACCGACTGTAATTCTTTCAATCTATGTGTTGGATAATCCTCAAATTAGGCCTGTATCAAGGCCTCAAATATGCTTCAAATAATGTTTCAATAGTGTGTCAGTTTGGTGTCAAATAACGTGTCGAATATAGTGGATTTGTATTAAATAGATTCATACACTATATCTGTTTTTAGCGTAGTGGTAAAATATGGCCAACACACCCTCCTATAAAGGGAAGCTTTGAAGCTTTTATTTGTGCACTAGAGTGCTAATATTAATTAATCCTTAGTGTTAATACTAGTTTAAGAATACTTGGCTATAAAGAATCTTTATAAAGCTATCTGCAATTATTTTCTTAGTGTTTATCTATTCTATATATAGGTGCTAGCACCTAACTTCCTATTAAAGCTAGTAATAATAAATATTAATATGTCTAAGACTTATACAAAACTAGGGATCCTTAGCTATTAATAGTAAAATTATTTACTTGTTATTGTACTAAATATAGAGCTTTCTATCTAGTATATATCTAATTGATTTAAATATATATTTCTATATATAAAGCCTTTTAATAGCTTCTATTATAGCGTGGAGTTTAGCTTTAATAGTTGATATAGTAACTAAGTATTGCTTTATAGCCCTCTAGTTAATAAGACCCTTATATAATATAACTAAATATCCTTCAGAGCTGGTATAATTAATTTAGTCACTAAATAAAGCATCTAAGGCGTATACAAAAGCATCTATACCTGATTTCTATAGTGGTGAGTATTTATAAGCATATATAAAGAAAACTGTTGTCTCAATGTTTAAGAAAAGTTTAGAATGAATATGGAGAACACATACAA